>OZ018321.1:10497272-11002272 GCA_963969495.1 Ceratothoa steindachneri
CCAACTGCCTCTTATATGCATACTGACTTCTAGCCAGTAAGCCATTCGACTCCAGGTATCTATACAAAGGCCTAGATATCAGCTTCTCAGCAACCTTAGAGAGAGCACAGGAAGTATTTAAATAGGCCTGTATTGACTACAATCGGCAGATAATATGTCCTTAGGAATAGGCACAACATTGCTCAATTTACGATTATCAGAAAAGGTGCTTCGTCTAAATAAATATCTATATAATCTACTTAACTTAGGTGCTAAATCAGTAGACATCTTTTTAAAAAATAAAGGGAAAAAGTTGTTGGGATCGACTCCGCCCCAGCTGTCAAGAGTGTCAAGTATTTTTTTAACATCCCTTGCACGAAAAGCAAACCCAGTCAAACGAGGCTCAGGATGGCAAGTGTCAGGGAGAGGAACTTCTTCAACTGACTGCTTGGCTTCAAAAGCTCGATTGAGTAACTCTGCCTTTTATTTTGCACAAGTTGCTAGCTTTCCATTTGGCAAAAGTAGTGGTGGAATGGTTGAAGTGTTAGAGTCAAAAATAGCAGATTTTAATTTAGTCCACCACAAATGAGGCTGTCTGATCTTTGCCAACTTACTCTTCAGATTATCATTATATAATCTCTCAGCCCGATGGTAAACTCTGTTGGCAGTACGCCGAGACTGAACAAATATCTAGAAGTTTTCTCGCGTCTGATTACGCCTCCATACATTATATTTTGTTTGCTTATCATGGTAGGCTCTTCTACAGGATTCATCAAAGCATGGCTGGTCGTTTGTATGAATCCTGTTTATTATACTGGGAACATGCCCGGCCAAAACAGTAGATAACATATCATTCAACTTAGCCATTGGATGTGGGTCAGATATTGCATCCGAAATATTCAAGGCTCGACAACTCTCTTCACAACCAACCCAATCAGCTCGAGATTTAAGCCAAACTCTTTTTTGATCGTGGCATTCAGGATATGCTGATTAACAACTAATCCATTCTAATGGAACAATGATTTGATGTCCCCAAATTTTCACAGACCTTTGCATCTACAACAGCTAGAGCATCTGTGAAGACAAGATCTAGTCTATTACCTGAAGTATGGGTGGGTTCCTGAATCATCTGGAGACAATCAGCAACAGTGCAAAATTCATAAGCTGACCTACCATGCTGATCAGTTACATTAGAATTAAGCCATTCTTCATGCTTTACATTACAGTCCCCACTAATTACAAAACAAGCTTTCCTATCTATTGATTAAACCAAGACAATACCATTTAAAAGACAGCCATAAATAGAGTCATCATGTCCTCGGTTACGGTACAACGCAAATATATATATGTATATATATATATATATATATATATATATATATATATATATATATATATATATATATATATATATTATCAGTGGCGGTCCTAGCCTACATGGTGCCCTGGGTGAACCTCACCTACGGCGCCCCATCCTCCACAGTGTACATAAGAAGTTTAGGACAGCCATAACTTTCACAAACAACTTTTTATTGAACTATTTATTGTTACTTCAAAATTTAAAAAAAAATGTCATTTATGAATTTTACAAACTCTTCAGCACTTAAATAAAACACAAACATAGGAATATAGTTATGGTACCAGAAATAGGAATAATACAAATGAAATTGCACAACTAACATAAACTACAGAAACAATATTGTAATGTAAATTATATAAATATTTTATCATAAAAATATAAGAAAGTTGATAGAAGATAATAAATAAAATCTACTGCACCGCAGCACAACTACCATCTAAATCCTGACTTTTCTCACTTTCCTAGCTGCAAAATCATGAACTAGCTCATCATATGAAATCTTCTCAGCAACTGTGTGATTTATGCTGATGGTGGCCAGACCAGTGAGGCGTTCCTGTGACATAGTTGATCTCAGGTAGGATTTGATGAGTTTCAATTTCGAAAAGCTCCTCTCTGCTTCAGCAACAGTGACTGGAAGAGTAATACCAATCCTGAGAGCAGTCCACAAATTTGGATATATTTCAGAGAGCTCCCTTTTGTGGATAAATGTTAATTGCTTAAGCAAGGACATAGTTTTTAATGGCATGTCTGGCAAGTTTTTCAGCTCCTGTACAAGCTCTCTACTATTTAAGTCAGAATGACCCTTAAACTGTAGTGTAGTGCTAAGGTTTTCACATTGTTTAGTCAGCTCCTCAAATGTGAGATTATGGAAAATAGTCAGCACTCTAAACTTCTCTTCCACATTTTCCAAGGTTGGACATCTTTCCTGAATGGCTGACATTGCAGCATCAACGACTGCATTGAAGAATGTCACCTCCAACTTCTTCAAAGCATCATTTAAGGGCTCATCACATGCTTCATAGGAGAAGTACCGCTTTGAGAACCTCAGCCGTTTCTGTTTTAACTCAGCCTCCACATGCATTTGTTCACAAATATCTTTGGCTGCCATTTGTGCAGCAACAAAACCTGTTGCCCTGTAATCATAAAGAGTTCTCTCTGTCTTCTTTAGGAGATTTACTGCAGCATCAACTTGCATGTTACGAAATTGCATCTGCTTGCTCACATGCTGAATTTGGCACAACAGGTCGTACCGCACAACTAAACAAATGGTGAAGCGGTATGATACAACTTCTTCTGCTAGAGATTTGGCCTCAACCTTTATTACAGAATCTTTGGTGTGAGCTCTCACCTCGATCAGTGCATCTCTCACTCCAGCTGCTTGTTATCTTAGGGGCTCCACACTCTTGATCTTGCTCTCCCATCGTGTGTCAGACCACATCTTCAAGTTGATATTCACATGTTTATTCAAAATGGCCCATTGTCGTGTGGAGGCTGAAAACAAGTTATAAAGCTTCTGCAAGATGCGAAAGTAACTTGTGGCATCAATAAATCCCTTGGCAGCATCGGCCACAAGCAAATTCAGAGAATGAGCCACACATGAAACAAACAGATCTCTGGGATTCATTTCAAGTAGCCTGGATTAAACACCCTCGTTTTGTCCCTTTATGTTGGCCCCATTGTTGTATGATTGTCCTCTACAGTCCATGAAAGGAATTTCCAACTCCTCCAGTCTCTTCAAAATCATAGATGCCAAATGCTGACCAGTGGATTCTTCCGCCTCCAAGAACCCCATGAAATGTTCCATGATATGGGTCTTCCCCTCAAGTGATACTGCCTGAATCACAACTTACAACTGTTCAGTGTGGCTAATGTCTCGAGTGCAATCTAGAATTATTGAGAAGAACTTAGATTGTTTGATGTCAGCCACCATTGCTGAAATGGTCTTGCTGCTCAACAAATCAATGAGCTCGTTTTGTATGTGGTGGCCAAAGTAGCTGGTGTAACTGGAGGTCCCTTGTTGGACACGGTTAATGTGCTCTTGCATTATAGGGTCAAATTGTGCCATGAGCTCAACTTCTTTTAAAAATTGCCATTTGATGGTGAGAATAACTTTTCTGTGTGTCCCCTTAGTGCCAAATTCCTAACTGCCAGATAATGCATAATAACAAGAAGACGTGTTAGCACTGCTTTCCATCTTGATATCTTAACCTCCTGAAGTGCCATCTCCTGCTTGTCAATGGTCTTCCCTCTTTTCATCCTCACTGCCAGCTCTTTCTACATTTTCATAGATTTTAGGTGTTCTGGATTGCTTTCGTGTGATGTGAGCAATGAGCCTGCATTCTTCCAGTCTGAAAGTTCAGTCTTGTTAAATGTATATTTCTCTTGCAAAATAATGTGCAACAGAAACAGAAGAGGCTGTTGTTTTTAAATGAATAGACCAGCCAACTTCTGGTTATATACTCACCACTAATCAACGACTTCCTGAAATAATGATGGTGGCAACTTCTTCCATCACTGTCGTTTTTAGGGAAGACAAAGTCAGATGATTCTTGAGTTGGTCCACTGGAAGTCAATTGTGTCCTAATTCTGTCTGTCAGAACTGAAGGCCAATTAGCAGGGTCAGTGGACAGAGGCTCATCCTCGGTAGTCAATTAAGTTCCAGGCAGTTTTAATAGAAAGAACAAGAGAAATATAAATTAGTATGCACATCTAAGTTCGACAACACAATATTCACAGCCTGTGTTATGGTGGTGGTGTTATGGAATGATGGTTGTGACTCGTGAGACACCACAATCATCTGGTAACCCCAGTGAATCAGTAATAATAACATTATAATTCATAACTGTTTACAGAATTGTTTACACATACACACACTAATAAATAATTTACTGCTTTATATTTGAAATACATTACTTATTATATTAAATTATTATTTACCATCCTATGTGCAAAAAGATAAATAAATAAATACCTCACCTAAACAGTCCTGATGGGAAGCAGTGAAACAGAATGGGTCTTCATCCTCTGGATCTGACTGCATTTGTGGAGACACAGGTCTATGTGAGGCTGTAGAAGTAGATGGTTCCCCAGCCGGGTCCGAAGGCTCCAAAACCATTTCTGTAGAGACTTGTGTCGCTGCAGAAGTAGACACCTCACCATCCTGGCTAGTGGCAGAGGTTTCAAAATATTTCAAGATGGCCCCTGCTATCAGGAAAAAAAAAACATGAGTGACCAATGCATGAGTTTGCCAAAACAATAATTTAACTTATTGAGCACAAGTTACTTAACATTTTCCTAAGAAACTAGGCAAATTAGGGCTTAGGCTAAATACATCAGTGCACTTCAAATATTTCAGAAAGATGTATGATCACAAAATAGCAGTGAGAAGGACTGGCAAAGTTCTATACCTTCATCTTTTGCTCGTTTCTCCGCTTCTTCTTTCCTCTTTATTCTAGATTGAGCACTTGATAGCTTAGACCTTTTCTTATCCATTTGCGTTTCTCAGGCCTTGATGGTTTGATGGTTTAGTGTTAGGAATTGTTCTCTGTAATAAATAACATATGATACAATACTATTCTTACTATATGAGCTTTATATATATATATATATATATATATACATATATATATATATATATATATATATATATATATATATATATATATATATATATATATATATATATATATATATATATAATAATATATATGGGCTTCCCTTAGTTTAGCGAGCATAGCCTAAAATACAGGTCTTTCCGCAAATATCGCCCAATTTCGGATCCCAATGGCACAAATACATTCAATACTTTATGCTCAATTAAAAAAAACTACAAAAATCAAATTAGTTAATTAATTAGAAGGTTTAAAACTCTCCGCCGTCAAAAATGGGAAGAATTGCAACGCGAATGAAAATTTGAGACAATTAGAAACTAAAAGTTGCCAGATCGCTGGTTAAAGGGCAATCATGAAAGACATATTTTAATGATGAAAAACGTTTTTGAGGAGGCGGCAATGCCGCTCCCTCACAAGTGCCGCCCTGGGTGACCGCCCATACCGCCCATAGGAAGAGCTACCACTTTATATTATAATATTTATTATAAATCTTAAAATATAAAACTTCATTCGTTTGGCGATAAAATGGTAGGCCAGACTTCGAAAATACTGCCATACCTTGAGCTCCTGATGTATTTCGACGATAAATAAAATCAGGGCCAGAAAACCCTGGAATAAGGAAATCTGAATTAGATTTATTACTTATCACTAGGGTTTCTTTGCATGAGCCTGAAGATCTAGAAAATTAGATCTTAAACCACGAATATTAAAATAGAGGACACTGCATTTCTTCTTATGAAAATAAGTAGCAGGTCCAGCGTTCAACTCAACACCTCCAAAAAGAATCAGAAACAAAAGCACCAGTAGACGATTCCCATTATATATACGACCCTTGTTTTATCGCAGATTTGTAGACGATTCCCTAGCAAACTGAACAATCTCTCAAATTTATTAATTCAATACATCCCAATATTTGACACTCCTCAACAAACTGAACAATTTCTCAAATTTATTAATTCAATACATCCCAATATTAAGTATACCGTTGAATACGAAATAAATAATGCCCTCCAATTTCTTAATATACTAACTAATAAATCTGAAAACAACTCACTACTTCGGTATATTGTAAACCTACTTTCCCCGGGTTAGGTTTCAATTTTTTTTATTGCCAGTGACAAAATCTTTAAAATAAATTCCATTAAAACTCTTCTTCACCGTACCTACCACTTATCAACTTCATATTTTAATCTTGATACAGAATTAGACTTCCTCCGCACCTATTTCACAAACAATTCTTATCCTTCACACATTTTTGAGGCTACTCTTAAAACCTTCCTTGACAATATTTTATCTCCAACATTACCTTCATATAACATTCCCAAGGACATTTCGATATCTCTCACTCCCGGATTTAGGCCCTCTTAATCACCAATTCCGCAAACAAATACAAAAAAATCATCAAATAGCATTTTGGACAAATCAACTTTAGAATCATTTTTTTCGAATAATTTATCAATAGGTTTACTATTTAATGTAAAGGACTTGCCCCCGTGTAGCCTGCGCAGTGGTGTAGTATATTTATTTACATGTCCTCGGTGTCGTAGAGGCAATTATGTCGGTAGTACACTGCGCTCGTTACATGCTCGTGCTTGTTCTTACCTTTGCATAAGTAGCAGAACAGGTAACCCCCTTACCCGTAAGGAATGCTCCCCCGTTCGGGATCATATTATCCTTTGCAAAATCGATGCCACCATTAATGATTTTAAAATTATAGATTCTTCCAATGATGATGTAAGCCTACGAATAATTAGGTCCATTGATATTAAGACCCTTAGACCCTCTCTCAACAATGATGTAACCGCCTTCCCTCTCCGTGTCTTATAATAACCAACCAATTATTATACCTCACCCTTCTTCATTGTTTCTTGCTCTCCATTGCTTTAGTCGTGTTTCTACAACTTGTGTGACCGGTAAGACTTCAAGTTGTTAAAAAAAAAATTAAAATTATAAATTTTGTGCACTTAGCTGTTCATAAATTTTCTCCCCCCCCCCCATACTCACAATTTCTCAATCCTTGTTTATATAATTAACTATTTATGATTTATCACTATAAAATGTAAATATGTATATACATGTATATTCATATATAATTGTACCTTCCAGTCGCAATTAATCTTAATGTTAACTGTTTTGCTATATATAGTTATGTTTGTTCAATTTATCAGGCCAGAAGATGAGCTTGTCTTTGCTCGAAACGTAGCCAAAAGAAATAAAGAAGGAATACTGTCATTCTTTTTGCCCTTTGATTCTTACTCCGAATATATATATATATATATATATATATATATATATATATATATATATATATATATATATATATATATATATATATATATATATATATATATTGGTGCGGTTAAGGTAATGGCATAATTAGACATTACCTTAACCGCACCAATTTGTCTTGGATATTATTCCATCTTTCGAGCGTTTTGGCTCAGTCAACGCTGTTAATATATTAATAATAACAGTTTTCTGTGACGGTAAACGAGACGACATAAAGGCGTGTCTTTGAAATCAGCTTTTTTGGGCTGATGGATGGGTCATCCCTAAGTGTTGTCTTCCAGTTCAAGGAGGATAGGATCACCTGCTGGACCTGAAGTAGAGCAGTTGTCTAATTATGCCATTACCTTAACCGCACCAATATATATATATATATATATATATATATATATATATATATATATATATATGAAAATTCACCCACAGGAAAATGAAAAGATGAGACCAAGCACTTTCGAACTATATAAGGCTGTCTTCTCCATTTTCATGCTATTCCTTGAAAATGAACTTGCAAATATAGTTCAAAAGTGCTTGGATTCCTCTTTTCATTTTCCTGTGAGTTTATTTTCATATTGTGATAGAACGGTCTGAGGCTGCTTAAATTCAACCGCTATCACATGTTGTTTTGAAACACGTTGCTACCCACGTGCATCTTCGCGTCGAAGCCGGGCGCCTTATCGCCACCTGAGTCAATATTTAACCAAGGAGGTTCACCCCCCCCCCCCGTTTCGCCCTATGCTTCGATCTCGCCGGATTGAGTTAGGCTTATGGGCAGATAAGGTATGTTCTCAGGCGCGGCTGGGCATTCCCTCGAAGCCCCCACTCCATTGCCCCCTACGCCAAGGGGATGGCTTCGACTACTTATACATTAGCATTTTACAATAAGATCAGATCAGATCCAGATTATCTTCGCGAGACATCACGCCGATCCGGTCTCACCTTGTGCACCAGGGGCCCTCTACCTCGAGATCCACTATTTTTGTCCAGAAGAGGACAATATCCTTCGAGTGCCAAGGTTCCAGCCCTTAAGACGCCAAGTCCACAAGGCCCCCCTGTTTTTTCAGAAAGTGAACAACGTTAGAACAGCCATTGTTCTTTGAGCACGTTGACAAGAAATGGTTCTCACCCTCCCCCCCTGTTGTTTAGAAAGAGAACAACGTTAGAACAGCCATTGTTCTTTGAGCCCGTTGACAAGAGACGGTTCTCACCCTCCATCCTTGTTGTTCATAAAGAGAACAACGTTAGAACAGCCATTGTTTCTTGACCCCGTAGACAAGAGACGGTTCTCACCCCCCCTGTTGTTCAGAAGAGAACAACGTTAGAACAACCATTGTTTTTCAAGCCCGGTTGTCAAGAAACGGTTCTCATTCCCAAGACGTCACATCAGGATAATTTAATCTCCCCCTTCGGCTGGAACTCGCCAGCGGACCGAAGATTCCTTCGCGTCGCCTTCCTCTGCACAACAACTTGTAATTACGTAAGCTGAGCATTACCTTTGAGTATCTAACCTTTCGTCAACCCTACCCTGTGCTTTAAATGGTTTAGCAATCCATCTCATCCCTTTAATTTTAATTTGTTTACCTTTTTTAAATCTCTCCCAAATCTTAATCCTCGGATTAGCCAGATATTCCCACGACCCTTTCCATTCTCTGTTTATGTAAAAATTTTCCGTTTTGTGTGTCGTTGATAGTTTAATTAATAAATTTTTTTTATTAATGATAGCCATAGTATTATCCTTGAGCCCAGTTCCACTTCTTAAGCATATTGAAGATAAATAACCTCGGTCAATCAGATTTACCACGCGCTCGAAATATAATTGAATTATTGCCTCAACGAATAGTTATATATGGTATATCGTCGAGAGTCTATTCTACGACACATATTACTCCTTTTATCACGTACATACCCCGCATGCTGTTAGACAATCGTGGGAACGAAAGAAATTTGTCGTTGGAGTTTAACTTCGTCTCCTCTCTCTCCCCCCACCCTTCCCCAACAGGCGACAGGAAGTCTGACGAAAGAAGGCCTATCTCACAGAGAAGCCTAAATTCTATTTGCCTTTTTTATGATACCATGGAGATTGTCGAGAAGGCGCTGCGATATGCGAATTGTCGTGAATCGAATCTCTCTCTTGATTTCACACAGTCCGCGGTATAAATGACAACGCCGTTCATCCCTCTACAGCAGTGTCCCAAACCTACTCGCTAACCCTCACGTTGAACGAGAGTCGTTGCCGTAACGTATCGACTGCCAACGCACCGCTGAGTTAACTTGGTCGCCGTCTCAAAGTGTTCCTGAGGCAAATCCCGCCCCGCAGAGTCTGTTAGTAGAAGAATACGCTCTGTTGCTCAACGTAACTTGAGAAAGAAAAAGGAACATCCAAATAGTTACTGGAAGTTACTATTTGTTAGTGTCACATCCTGTTAGGAGTGAACTAACCGAAACTGCAGTCAGCAGCCTTGAACCTGTCGTCTTATCCCTCCCCCTTCTTCCCGAGAACTCTCGTGTTAACGCTACTCGAACCACCCCGTCTAGGCCTGAGTAGTCGTCTCTCCAATCCATCACAATTAATGGTAATCTGTATCCCAGTGTCCCTCTATTGTTAAATTACCTATTTAATTAACAGTGATTGATACACCCATTGAGTCATTATAAATCTAGACGGTTAACGTCAGTGTTATCCTCCCCTCCTTGTTTAAAGAGACTCAAGTGAGTCATTCCCTGATATTATTATTTATAATTGCTGTCAACTCGGTCTAATCCTAGACTTTCAGAAAGCCTTTGATAAGGTACCACACAGCCGCCTTCTCCGGAAAGTGCGAGCGCTTGGCATAGACGGAAAGGTAGCCGGCTGGATCGAGAACTGGCTAAGTGGCAGACGTCAACGGGTGGTGGTAAATGGACAGTCTTCTGAGTGGGTGCCCGTTACTAGCGGGGTGCCTCAAGGTTCTGTCCTGGGACCACTACTATTCATCATCTACGTCAACGACATGGACGGTGACATGGTTGCGAAGATTTCCAAATTTGCCGACGATACCAAGCTTGGTATGAACGTTGCAAAGGATGGAAATACTGCCCGCCTGCAGGAAGATCTTGGGAAGATTGGGGAGTGGTCGGACACGTGGCAAATGCCTTTTAACGTGGGCAAATGCAAAGTGATGCATATCGGCCACAGAAACCCCCAATCTCAGTATATCCTCAAGGGCACTGCTATTGAATCGAGTGACACTGAGAAGGACTTGGGTGTAACAATCACTAGTGACCTCAAGTTCTCGAAACAGTGCATTGAGGCGGAGAAAAAGGCCCAAAGGATGCTAGGCTATATTAAGCGCCAGTTTGGTTATCGGAACCAGGAGATTGTACTGTGCCTGTACAACTCACTTGTCCGACCGCACCTGGAGTATGCCGTACAATTTTGGAGTCCTTCATTGCGAAAGGACATCGCGAGATTGGAACGCGTACAAGCCAGGGCAACCAAGCTGATTCCCTCTATCCGACATAAAAGTTATGAGGATAGACTAAGGGAATTAGATCTGTTCTCGCTGGAAACCCGTAGACTGCGTGGTCAGCTCATCGAGGTTTTCAAAATACTTCGAGGGTTCGACAATGTTGACTACCGGGATATTTTCACACTGAGTGAGAACAGAACGCGCAATCACGGCTTCAAACTTGAACTGAAGCGTTACAACCGCAATCTGTGTGGAAATTTTTTCACTTACAGTATCTGCGGTATGTGGAACGCACTTCCAGTGGAAGTTGTCAACAGTGAATCTGTTGACCAGTTCAAGTCAAGGCTAGACAAAGTCTTGAAAAGTGGCCGTTTAGGGACGCAAAACAATTGAGCAGCCTTGTGCCCGCTCAATTGCTAGTCCAAAGGTACCCTCTTTGAATGGACCGCAAGGTCTCCTAGGGTACCTTCTTTCCTTGTTGTTACTCCTTGTTGTTACCTAAAGGCCCGTTTAACTATTGCTTTTAATTATTATTTTTGTGTAAAGTTAAGTTTATTTTTGTACGGGTGTTTATTTGTGGCTCCTCCTTTTTGACGTACCCTTGGCAAGACTTTAGTTAAGAATTCCTTCGGCTAATTTATTCAACCTGTATTTTGCACTCTTAGAATTTGAAAATCACAAACCTCCTCCCCAGTAACCAGTGGGACTTTTATAGTGTGAATCCTGGCCATGGCTCAACTCGCCTCTAACCAGCCTTCGCACGTTCAGTAGGAATTAAAGCCTACCTATATATATATATATATATATATATATATATATATATATATATATATATATATATATATATGATCGTAGATTGAGTCATAGGGTCAATACCATCGACTTAAACAAAAGCGGTGTGTCCAGATCAAGGACTAGAATAATTATTGGACCAGACTATGAGCCATTCTAGGACAATATATATATATATATATACATATATATATATATATATATATATATATATATTATATATATATATATATATATATATATATATGATCGTAGATTGAGTCATAGGGTCAATACCATCGACTTAAACAAAAGCGGTGTGTCCAGATCAAGGACTAGAATAATTATTGGACCAGACTATGAGCAATTCTAGGACAATATATATATATATATATATATATATATATATATATATATATATATATATATATATATATATATTAGTGTAAATAGGTAGCCGACCTTCTTGTATGCAGATTTTGTTAAAGACCCTAATATATTTCACCTTTATTAATTTTCTTTGGAAACTTTCCATTTTTCTTATTATCTTTTTAAGTTCATCTTGTAGATGGTAAACAACTTCTACGTTCATCTCTTTTTTAATTGAAATCTATACACATAAGCAGCCATGGCTAAATTTTTATACTTTTTCTGAACTTCGCCAATTATAATATTTTTAAAAAGGAACTCTAAACTAAATTTCCTCACTTTCAAGGTATCACGTTGCTAAAATATAGTTAAAGAAGATATAGAAAAATAGATTTTATGAACTTCACCATTTGTAATTCTTTGGGTTTTAAAAAATTAACAAAATTTTGATACTTATATTTATTTGTGCATTTCACCATTTTGTTTTTTGATATTATAAAAGAATTATTAGAAATAACTTTGATGAAAAAATAAGTCATAGCCAAACTAAAATGAAATTATTATTCAAATACTTAAAAAAATCCCCTTCTGATACTGTATTATAGAGTTAGTGATGATATATATATATATATATATATATATATATATATATATATATATATATAAATAATTATTAAGGCAAGTATTATACCGTAGCTGAAGTCTAAAAGCTACAACAGGCCACACTTTTGATGTGCCCCGGTCGGGATTATTAAAACTTTTCCTCCCTGGCGTTATTTCTGTCTTCTCAGTATAGATTGTCTTCATTGTGCCGCCGTTGCTCTCTTTAATTCTTGCGTTCCCATTTATACATGTATAATTAGGAACGTTTGGAACATTAGCTATATTCATCTTCACCCAATAATCGAACGTATGATTATCGTACAAGCGAGCTTAGAATGCATAAAGAAATCAAAGAGAAAAACTATATATCTATTCCTAAAAGAAAGTAATAAATTTAAAGTTTGGTAAATTTTAGAGAAAACAATGTAAAAACTAGAAAGAAAACAACGCAAAAATGAAGAATAAATAAAGACTTACGAACTTGAGAGGACATGAACCCAATGATTGAAAAGATGGAAAATTTTATAAAAACAGTGATAAATATGGAGAGTTGTTTAAAACAACTGAAATCATGGGCAAATAACTAATAAATTAATTTAAATATCGCGTCATTGAGTGGATTGTTAACAAATTGTAAGTAAAAAACAATTAAAAATCAAACTAAAATTTAAAATATTTGAATTAGGAATCCCGATTGGTGTTAAAGACTGACTATAGAATTTAACTCTGGATTTAACATTTGGATAAATAGTGATTCGAAGATGTTGAGGTCCACGGATTTATCCGCAGAACCCTAAACCTTGATATTTGAAGGAGGCGATGATGAAGTGCAGATTTTTATCCAGTGAAAAAAAAGGGTTTTTTTCTAATAGGACCTACAAGGAGGTACAAGGACAGGAAGTACCCTAGGAGACGTTACGGTCCATTCAAGGAGGTTACCTTTGGGCTAACAGTTGAGCAGGCACAGTTCTGCGCAACGACTTAAGTGCCCGAACGGCCACTTTTCAAGACTTTGTCCAGTCTTGAGGGGGCAGAGGCGTTTTAGTTTTTGGTTTAAATTAAGTGACAATTACATGACACGTGATAGTTAATAGGCCAAGGAAAGGAAATGCGGCCTAACAATCCGGTAAAACGCTGAAGAATATATTAGGTTGACCATAAAAAGCTTAAGGGAAAAAAAAGGAAAGATTTAGAACGGAGAAAATAAGGAACAGATAAGATAAGAGAAAAATATAGAAAAGAGAAAAGATTTAAAAATAGAAAAAGCTACAAGAAAGAAAAGATAAAGGATAAAAAGAGAGATAAAGATAAAAAAAGAGAAAAATAAAACGGAGAAAAATATTTTAAAAAGCGAGATAAAAAGAAATATCGATTAAAAAAAGAGAGAATGAGATAAAAGGAGAAAAATATAAAAAAGACAGCGAGATAAAAAAGAAAGAATAAGATTAAAAAAGAAAAAGAGATTAAAAGAGAGAGAAAAATAAGAGAAAGAGATTAAGAAATGAGATAAATAGATAAAAAGAGATAAAGATAAAAGAGAGATAAGAATAAAAGAGAGATTAAAAATAAGAAAATAGAAAAATATAGAAGAGAAATAAAATAAAAATAGAGAAAAATAAAGAAGAAAAATGTCTTAAAAGATAAGATAAAAAAGAGGAAAAATAGAAAGAGAGAAAGATAAAAAGTGAGATAAACTTAGAAAGAGAGAAGAAAATTAATAAATAGTTGACAGATTAAAAAGAGAGACATTAAAAAAAGTAAGAAAGGGATTAAAAAAGAAAAATAGATTAAAAAGAAAGTTTAAAAAAGTGAGAAAGAGATAAAATGGAGAAAAGATAAAAATGAAGAATATTTTAAAGGAGAGAAATATAAAAAACAAATGATAACAATAGATAACGATAAAAAGAGAGAATAAAACTGAAAGAGATCAAACAAAATATAGATTAAAGTGAGATTAATAAGAGTAAGAGATTAAATAAGAGAAAAGATATTAAAATAAAAAGATAGAAAAGTTTGAAAAGAAAAAAAATTAAAGAGATAAAACATTTTAAAAGAGAATTTAAACATAGAAAGATAAAAAGAGAATAAGATATAAAGCGAAAGGTAAAAAGAGATTAAAAAAGAGAAAAAGATTAAAAATAAAGTTTAAAAAAGAGAGAAAAGGATTAAAAAGATTAATTGACTACAAAGATAAAGATTAAAAATAAAAATAAAATAAAAGAGATAAAAGTTAAAACAGAGATATAAAAGAGACAAAGGATAAGCAGAGAGAATTATTATAATGAGAGAAAAGATAAAAACGAGAGAAAATGATAAAATGAGAAAAATGAAAAAAATAGAAACAATGAAGAGAGGAAGAAGAGGTAACAAAAGATAGAGAAAGATAAAAAGAGAGTAAAAGATTTAAAAAGTGAGAAAAATATTAAAATTGATAGGAGATAAAAAGACAAAAAGATAATAAAAGAGAGATTAAAAATAGGAATGTAAATAAAAATATAAAAGAGAAAAAGTTAGAGAGACAAAGATAAACTAGATAAAAAGAGAAGGAAATTAAAATGCGAAAGAGATTAAAAACTATAACGATTAAATAAAGAAAGAGAGAAAACGAGATATACCGGGTGTCCCAGAAAAAAGTTAACCGTACTTTGAATTAGTATAACTCAAGAACTATTGGAGACTTTTGGTATCTTGCCAAAAGTGTTTTATTTATCAACTATTATTTGTCGATGCTGGAAATATGATTAAATTCCCTTTTATGATATTGATACACTAATGGGTTTAGTGGAGGCTATCAAAAATATGTTTGCGCAAGGAAGTAAAATAATGAAGCGAAGTCTAGGAAGGCTAGGCCACCGTGCACTTTCAAGAGAAGCATAGGCAGCCTAGGTAGCCTAAGTCACTGTGCGATTCTTCAAGCAGAGCCTGGACCATTTTAAGGTGGTTTTTCAGCCAAGCTGTGGAATGGTCTCGTTCTTATTGCATACTAAGCAAATCAAAGCGTTTCTGTGTAAAAGTTTACTTCCATAGAACCTTTTTAATTATGCGGTTAACAAACAATCAACGCATATTTTTAGTCACAAACTTTATTAAGACTGGCAGTATTAAACAAGTACAAGATTCATTTGAACAACGTTTTCCAGGTAGGCACCCACCAAATGAACCCACAATTTGGAAAAATGTTCTTAAATACCAACATGAAAGAACATGCTTAAATCTAAATAAAGGTAGTTCGGGTCGTATGAGAACCATAAGAACCGCATTCTTAAACATGACTTAAAATGGCATCCCTATAAGATGCATGAAAGACACCAGCTTCTTAAAACTGATTTTTCTCGTCGTAGACAATTTGTTGAATGGCTTCTCCATAAACCTGCTCGTTTCTTGGAAATCATTGTGATTGGTGACGAGGCAGCCTTTTTCATGAATGGAAAGGTAAATAGCCATAACATTGGGCAATATGCGCCGCTCAACCTCCCCCCCATTCAACTTTGAAACACGTATTTGTCATCAGAAAGTCTCTCTGTTGATCGGAATATGCGGGATTGGCTATCTTGTCGGCCCATTGTTTTACGAGAAAACTTGAATGGTGCTGCCTACCCGAGCATGATCAACGAAAGGATCTTTCCAGAACTCCGCTAGATTTACGGCACTCAATTTAATAGACTTTGGTGGATTCAGGACGGCGCACCAGCTCATAGACAGCTTGCTGTAAGAACAAAGCTAAGAGAAACGTTTGACAATCCGCAAAAGAGAGTAAGATAAATACATAGATATGGTGAAATAGAGATAGTTATTGGGATAGAGAGCGTGCTAGAGCGAGAGATAAAGTTATATATATACATACAGGGTGTCCACAAAGTCTGGGTACATAGGAATTTTAATATTTTATTTATTTATGTTATTTTTCCTCCCCAGATCGAATGATGGCTCTGTCTAAAGGAGAAAGAATTGAGTTGGTACTCTTAAGTGGACGAGAAGGATGGTCTTATCGCAAAATCGCCGATGAATTTAACCTTCGACACCCTGATCGGCAACCTATTTATTTTACTGCCGTCGGGAAATTGGTCACAAAGTTTAAAGAAACAGGCAGTGTCTTGGAAAAACCCCGTTCCGGGTAACCAAAGACTTCAGACGAAACGAAAAAGGTTGTCATGGCCAAAATTGCTGCTAGCCCAAAGAAATCACTGCGTCCGACATCCATGGAGTTGGGTGTTCCAAGGTCAACTATCCACAAAATCCTGGTAGAGCAGAAGTTCCATCCGTACAAATTACAGATATTGCATCACTTAAATGAAGACGACCCCGATAGACGAATGCAGATGTGCGAATGGTTTTTAGATAAATTGGATGAAAATATCAATTTTACTAAAGAACGTTTGTTGTTCAGTGATGAAGCTTTGTTTTATGTTAATGGTGAAGTCAACAGACAAATTCTTCGATACTGGTCTCAAAACAATCCACATTGGATGGATCCATCCAAACAGCAAGGCTGCCAAAAGGTGATGGTGTGGTGTAGTTTGTGGAAAGCTCATGTGCTAGGACCCTTCTTCTTTGATGAACATGTAACCGGTGAGACTTATCTGAACATGTTGAGAGACAAATTAATGCCTCAAATTGAGCGCCTAGGCGAGGGATTCCGGACTGGTTTCAGCAGGATGGAGCCCCTGCCAATTTTGCTACAAATGTTAGAGATTGGCTGAATGGCACTTTTCCTCACTGGATTGGAAGAAGAGGTTATGTGGAGTGGTCCCCTCGTTCACTAGACCTTTCTCTCCTTGATTTCTTTTTCTGGGGTATGTTAAAAGAGAAAGTTTACTCAATGAAGATTGCAAATCTAAACCACTTGAGAAAACGCATTATCAGTCAGTGTGCTGAAATCGACGGCAATGTACACCTATTCAATCGAGTTCACCATAATTTAGCAAGGCGCATCGAATTATGCATTGCAAATAATGGAAATCATATTCAAAATATAATCTCTTAACATTATAATTAAATAAAATTGTTTTGTTCTAAAGGTATGTATTTATCCCCTATGTACCCAGACTTTGTGGACACCCTGTATATATATATATATATATATATATATATATATATATATATATAGAGAGAGAGAGAGAGAGAGAGAGAGAGAAAGAGAGAAAGAGAGAGAGAGAGAAAGAGAGAGAGCGAGAGAGAGAGAGAGAAAGAGAGAGAGAGAACATAGCCTCCAATATTCTGTCAAACTTGAAAACATGAAAGAAATAGATGAATGCGTAACGAAAAGCGGGGACGAGCGAATTAGGTGTCGGCATTGCGCGATCAATTTCGAAACGTCGGAGATCTCTCACGGATGATCCGTTAATCAGGATGATAAAGCACTCGAGGAGATGGCGTGGTATTTCATTCGTCTCGGCGCTTTCTTTATTCGTCGACCTCTTTGCGCGGGTTGAGGCGTGCGATCTATTCGTCTGGCACTCGAATCACCTTGCTTACGACCCGATCGTTGTTGTTGCCAGCCGTGGCCGTTCCGCGTTTTCCCTCCAACCACGGATGGCCTCCTTTTTCAGACTTGGAACGCCGTGGGGGACCTTATACGTGCTTGGGGGTTACCAGTTCTGGTGGGAGAGGAAAAACACGCTTTTGACGTCTTAAATGCCTGCGTACGTGCGGAAAAGGTAAATATAATCGGCAGGACTGGCAAAAAAGGTTAGGGTTGACAGATACCTTAATGGCAAATCTTGTCCATCTTTAATTGGCGCTCGGTATGACTATTTTTTTGCCCCCAAGACACAAGTTTTAGACAGATTAGGGAGGGCCACTCTAAAGCACGAACTTGAATCCCCTTACGAGAATGTGCGTACACGACCAAGTTTACATACATATGTCTGTACATTGGGATTTTAAGAAACTTTGAAACCCCGGCTGATTCCCACACTAATACCGAGTACCGCGCTAATCCTTAGCTTCTCTAAATTTCCATTTTAATTATACTTTTTCAATGGAAAAGTTTAAAAAACTGAAGTAAATATTCGAAGTCAAATTTTACATAGCAAAAGTCGAATTTTAAATTTAATTCTGAACGAATAAAGTCCAGCTGCTTTTTCAAGCGCTTGAACGCATTTCAATTGACCTTGCCTTGTCTTCATGAAGGATAAGTAGCTTAATGCCTGTTCTTTAAATGCGAAAGGTCGTCGGCTCAAATCTCAGCTAAGTTATTTTTTTTTCTTATCTGCTATATTATATCTTACTTTCTTTATGTAATCACATTGAAGGTCGTTATATTTGGAATTGAAGCGTCTTATTTTTCTATTTTTTGTGGTATTTGTGTTAATTTCTATCGAAATATTTCAGATTTTTTCACTTTAGTTACTAGTGTCTTTTACCATCATCATCATCATCATCATCACTAACTATAATTTAAGAAGGGGATTTCTTTGAGTATTTGAATAATAATTTCATCTTAGTTTGGTTATGACTTATGTTTTTTTATCAAAGTTATTTCTAATAATTCTTTTATAATATCAAAAAACAAAATAGTGAAGTTCAGAAATAAATATAAGTATCGAAATTTTGTTAATTTTTTAAAACCCAACGAATTAAAAGTGGTGAAGTTCAGAAAAATTATAAAGATTTAACTATGGCTGCTTTTTTTTTATATTTTAAATTTTAATCTTAGCAGTGAAGCGCAAGCTCCCCCCGTAGGGGGGGGAGTGGAGAAGCCATTGTCTAGTTTATATTATCATTTTTTTCCGCAGAAAGTCTATATATAGTAGGGTAGAAACATTTCATTTACTAAAGGCGAAAACTAAGGAGATTTTTCCGCATGGAAGCTTTTGAAAAGCGCTTCACTCGTGCCATTGGTGGAAATTAGATGTAGATAAAAAAAAAATACAGTCTAACCAAATTGCCAAACGAAAGGAGGGAGCTGGAAGGTCACACAACTCACCAGAAATTCCCTCTTTATTCTTGCAGGGAAGAAGAAAAGACATCCAAAATTAAAATTAACCGAGAACTGACAGTTGAAGATAGGAAGGATCGCAATTGCAGATAATTTAGGTACTCAAAATAGGATTCCCTAAGTTAACTGGTAGCTTGGTAGTTTGTGATTACTTCTGCCCAACATATTCCACGTTCTCTTTAGTTACAGGGATAACTGAATCAGAGTTATATTCATGCAGTATTCTGTAATGAGTGTTCGTAGAGCTCCAATCGCTGTAATAGGACTTAGATCAGTTTGGTAGAGTGCGCATGGCAGAACGCGAATAAATCTATCCGATCAGCCCTTTCTTTTATCCAATTACTGACTCGTGTGTAGGAATGAAAGCACTAATTTCCCTAATTTCCACTGCCCGATTTTAATTAACCAAAACTGTTAGTGAGTGGCTAATTTAGAGCCCTTGACCGAGCCCTTTGTCTCGTATCAAATTAGAAATCTTTATGTCGAAAGTAAGAAAAAGAAAAGGATTTTATCTCGTTCCAATTTAAACCTGAACAAGTTATGTTATACACTGCAAATATTTTCTAAGCATATTCAAATTAAAAGAGAATCGCGCTATTATATTATGAAATTAGTGAAAGGGTCATTAGTTTGGGCCTACATACTTACCAACGAAGAAGTACAAATTGTGTTTTTTTTTAGGAACTTGCTCGTAATCCTTTTCCTAGTTACTATATTTTGGATTGAAGTGTGTTATTGCAAATGTATGAGAGCGTTCGTTTGATATTTATTATATTTTGAAATTATTAAACTTGACTTTCATTTGTTTCAGAAGATATAATTGAAGATTTGGATCGCCATAATATAGCAGAATAATTCAATACGAAAAAAAATGGAATTTATAAGAATATTGATGTGCAAATGTATTTTATCATAACAGTTTCAGCCTTTTGACATCCATATTCTTATAAAATCTATTTTCACTCGTCTCTATTAAATTATTTTGGTTGCGCTTAAAAGATTTAGCAACCGAGAGCCTTTAATACATAGATGCAATATACCTTTTATCCCTTATGGTCATTGTCACCTCTGCGAGGAGAGTATTACGGGGCCTAATATTGCACCCCTTTTCTCTCCCGAGGCCTGTGTGAAGGGTAAGGTCGGATTCCAGACAAGATGTTTCCCGCTTTGTGAAGACAAGACAGCGAACACCTTCCCGCGTTATCCGCCCTTCTCCTCCCTTGGGCTCAGAGCCACCCAGGTTGGTTCAGGTCTCCTTCGATATTATCATATATAAGACCTAAATCGATTCGTTTATCCGAGTCATAATTTATGGCACGAATTATGTGGGAGGTGAAACATCGCTCTTTTTTCTCTCTCACAAACACGCGCATTCGCACGCACACACACACACACACGCTCTCTTTCTCTTTCTTCCGTTTTATTGTGATGGCGTTTTGGGAGATTTTATCTTTATTGTCACGTTTTGACTTTTATCGTATATTTGACCTGTTTATCTGCTCTTAGTCTGTACTTGGTTTTCTTTTCAATCGCAACAGTCGGCTAGTTAAAAGACCTTTAAATAACTTTCGTATGAAATTAACAGTTTGCTCTGTAGATTCCCAGAGATGTGTTTTATAAATATGCAAATTTAGTACAAATTTGGTAAGCAGAGTTGCGAAATTCTTTAAGTTTGCATGATTAATTCTCGCGATTTTCACGATTCGGGAAATTAGGATTTTGTCTATCTTTTCGATCCTGAGCCGGAAGGTTATTGATACGATCGAGTGCTTGAGGGGACAGACCTATTTATTGGCTGGTCTTCGTGAGGTGATACATCTCACTCTTATAATATGCAATTTAATATTGTTTATTATTTATAGACGCACTGCGAAGATGGAATAACATCTTGTTGGATTAAGAACCGTAGCACGTTGGAAGAGCCTAATTTCGAAACTAGTTTCGTAAGGGCGTAGACTTCCAGCTTCTATCTGACAATTTTAGATGACGCGGATGATAAAATGATGATAAAAGATCTTAAAATAAATTTAGCAAAGAGAATAGAAACCTAGAAAATTAAAGGAAGGGAGTATTTACCTTAGTGGTAAAGGCATCTCTGTTTTTCCCAATTTTTCTTTATTTTTTACACTACTTATTAATAATTTTCGATTCGTGCTTTTCTTTTTGTTTTCATTTTCATTTTCGTATATCTAAGTAGATTATTATTATTATTTTGGCATTAAAACCTTTATTCGATTTCATAGCTGAACTTCTTGTTTGGTTAGTCTTACTAGTGTCTATATTTTGAGTAAGCTTTCTTCTATTTTTGCTTTGTTTTATTATTATAATTTTTTTCTCTTCAATTTTTATATTTGTTTATTGAACTTATTATTTTTCCTTATAACTTCTTTTATGCGTAGACTCGTACGATCTTCTTGATGGCATTTAGCCATCCTCTCGGGAATTTTGGCAACCTGGACATCGTATGCCGCAAAACGAGTAATGTCAATTTCTATTTCGTGGTCCAGAGTCGGTAAAATTTCCACCTCCACCTTTTTTATGTCTTTACGGCTTGGTTTTGGCATTAGAATGTTTATCGTTTCCATTTCGCTTCCCTGATGCAGTTCCTTTTGTAATATTTGTTCTAATCTTGTATTTTGTTTATTAGCAAAGATGCCATAGTTTGGATCCTCTGTATCCGCTTTAGCGAATATTTGCTGGCAGACTGTATAACTACTGCGGCTATATTGACTTGGCCCGTACGTATCAGATATAGAACTTTTTAATGTTTTAGACCTCAAGTTACGGAAACAGAAGAGAGTGCCCATTTGCTGTCTTGCCAACCTGGTTCACTTCTTATTATGTTATTTATGCCCATTGGTGGTAATATGGATCCCAGACAGTTCGCTCTATTGTAGCGGTAGTGCTGCGGGTTCTCATTCATGTTGGTCAGCTTTCCGCGGTTAATGGGAGTAATTTCAATCTTTATTATTGTTCTTAATTTTGCATTCCACTCGAAAGTGCTTACATTTTTTTTATCTCTGCTGAAGTTTCTCGCGCTGCCATCTTTAGTTTTTGTACTTTTCGGGACGATGTGTTATATCATCTGCGAATTGCAGATACATAACGTTATTTTTCCGAGCGAAGGAAGATCTATATAAAAAAATAAAATAGGGGAAAAGACTAAGTGTGCTGGCTCACTTGCGGCACAATGATATTTGTTTTTTTTGTAAGAGAAAAGGGGTGATAGAGTGAGTATATGAGGCTAGCCTTTCACCTAGCAGTTTCAAGAAGAGTATAAAAGTGGAGAAGTATAAGAAAAGGGCGAGAGGGGTAGAATAATAAGTTTGTCCTGTAAGAGGGCCATCTCCAGCGTCGGTGTTACCCAAGTGTTTGTGCATTGTTGATTTTTTGTAGTACAATTGCTCGTATTTATTTTGTGTTTTTAGTGTATCACATGCCTTATGTGCTTATACGTTGCGGTTTACGCACTAGTTGTTGACGTTTATGTTCGTACTCATCTAGGTTGAGTGGCTACAATGCATTTTAGTGTCAAATCTGTGAAGTTTGTTTATATCGTTAATTGCTAATCCTTTAGATCGGGTAAGTCTCGTCACAATCTGTATAATATCATCCGCGTTGTGCACGTTTAAAGTTAATGTGTAGAGTGGCCTTGGAATGGCCCTCGTTAATATTTTAAAGAGAGCAGGACTGAGGCCACCGCCCTGCGGTACCCCCGATAGCAAAGCAAATGGCTCTCCCTCCTAGGTTTTCTTTGATGGGGATAACTGCTCACCTGTTTATGAGATAGCTACTTAAAGCCTTCTTAAAATGATGCGATATTCACAACTTGACAGCTTGTATCGAATCCTGCAAATCCAGACTTTGTATAAGACTTTTTTCACTTCACGGAACACCATTTCTACCATACGGCATCATGCGATCCCGGTGACAATCTGTTTCCGTGCCCCTTTTGATTCGGACCACATTTTGCTCCTCGTTTAGGATAGAATGTGTTGAGAGGCAAGAGATCAGCTTACTATTAATTATTTTATCATACAATTGTCTCGGGAAGCGAGAGTGGTCTGTAGCCCATGACTTGGTTGGTTGGTTTGCCATATTTTGGGATCAATATAATCTTGAAGTTTTTAGACTATTCGGGAAATATTCCGCTAAGAGAGCGGCATTGAAAAGGTTTAGCGCCATGTCTTTCAATCACACTGTTTCCTCTTTTATATGTCTAGCTGATATCTGACTGAGACCCATGTCTTTCTGGTTAAAAAAGGAGATGGCAGAGTATAAATCTTGCTTAGATAAGAAACGGCCCTCAGGGCCTTCCCGATATGGCCTAGCTAGTCTAGCGATTTTGTATGGGGAAAATCGGTCTTTTTACTCCTTCATGTACTTAAAAACTTGGTTGTCAATGCCTAGGATGAAGTTCTCTTCCTCATCTGTGATTCGGAAAACATCCTTTCAGACGTTAAATCAAGCTGGCTGGCATGGATTCATGAGAAATAACAGAATAAACATTCTCCTCCATCTGACCTTGAGCTTCCGGATAGTATTCCTGAAGATTTTCGGGTCCTTTTCGAAGTTAAGCTTTCCAAAAGTGCGATCCAAGATTTCCCTCCCCTCATAGAGCAACCTGGCTTTAAGCTACTGCCTGATCTATTGGACGCCTAGGTAGTATATTGGATATGGTGCGGTTAAGGTAATGGCATAATAAGACAACTGCTCTGCTTCAGGTCCAGCAGGTGATCCTATCC
The DNA here is from genome assembly GCA_963969495.1 of Ceratothoa steindachneri. Taxonomy (NCBI): domain Eukaryota; kingdom Metazoa; phylum Arthropoda; class Malacostraca; order Isopoda; family Cymothoidae; genus Ceratothoa; species Ceratothoa steindachneri. Next base: position 10,521,386 of record OZ018321.1, read on the forward strand.
TCCTTGAACTGGAAGACAACACTTAGGGATGACCCATCCATCAGCCCAAAAAAGCTGATTTTAAAGACACGCCTTTATGTCGTCTCGTTTACCGTCACAGAAAACTGTTATTATTAATATATTAACAGCGTTGACTGAGCCAAAACGCTCGAAAGATGGAAAAATATCCAAGAAAAATTGGTGCGGTTAAGGTAATGGCATAATAAGACAACTGCTCTGCTTCAGGTCCAGCAGGTGATCCTATCCTCCTTGAACTGGAAGACAACACTTAGGGATGACCCATCCATCAGCCCAAAAAAGCTGATTTCAAAGACACGCCTTTATGTCGTCTCGTTTATCGTCACAGAAAACTGTTATTATTAATATATTAACAGCGTTGACTGAGCCAAAACGCTCGAAAGATGGAAAAATATCCAAGACAAATTGGTGCGGTTAATATATTAATAATAACAGTTTTCTGTGACGGTAAACGAGACGACATAAAGGCGTGTCTTTGAAATCAGCTTTTTTGGGCTGATGGATGGGTCATCCCTAAGTGTTGTCTTCCAGTTCAAGGAGGATAGGATCACCTGCTGGACCTGAAGCAGAGCAGTTGTCTAATTATGCCATTACCTTAACCGCACCAATTTGTCTTGGATATTTTTACATCTTTCGAGCGTTTTGGCTCAGTCAACGCTGTTAATATATTAATAATTACAGTTTTCTGTGACGGTAAACGAGACGACATAAAGGCGTGTCTTTGAAATCAGCTTTTTTGGGCTGATGGATGGGTCATCCCTAAGTGTTGTCTTCCAGTTCAAGGAGGATAGGATCACCTGCTGGACCTGAAGCAGAGCAGTTGTCTAATTATGCCATTACCTTAACCGCACCAATTTGTCTTGGATATTTTTCCATCTATCGAGCGTTTTGGCTAAGTCAACGCTGTTAATATATTAATAATAACAGTTTTCTGTGACGGTAAACGAGACGACATAAAGGCGTGTCTTTGAAATCAGCTTTTTTGGGCTGATGGATGGGTCATCCCTAAGTGTTGTCTTCCAGTTCAAGGAGGATAGGATCACCTGCTGGACCTGAAGCAGAGCAGGTGTCTTATTATGCCATTACCTTAACCGCACCAATTTGTCTTGGATATTTTTCCATCTTTCGAGCGTTTTGGCTCAGTCAACGCTGTTAATATATTAATAATAACAGTTTTCTGTGACGGTAAACGAGACGACATAAAGGCGTGTCTTTGAAATCAGCTTTTTTGGGCTGATGGATGGGTCATCCCTAAGTGTTGTCTTCCAGTTCAAGGAGGATAGGATCACCTGCTGGACCTGAAGCAGAGCAGTTGTCTTATTATGCCATTACCTTAACCGCACCAATTTGTCTTGGATATTTTTCCATATAGGATATGCATATTATGTCCTAATAATGTTGTTGTAGGCCAGTGTGTCACGGTGTTGAAGCATTACTGTCTTTAGAAATGGTCGCGTTAAGAAGAAGGCCCGATAGCTGCCCTTCACTATTGCGTACTCGCCAGAAGCCGATAAGCGCCCGATGATGCTTGCTGGCTCAAAGTCAAGAAAGTCGCCTGTGGCAACACTTATATACGGGGGCTCTTTTGGGAAGGCCTTTATGTACTCTTCCCAATCAGCGTTTCTATAGCACCTTCCTAGTAGCGAAGGTATTACTATTGGTGCATCTGTTCTCGCGATGACGATTGGGACATGGTAACTGGGCGTGATGGGTCCTCGTTGTACCCGGAGATGAAAGCGGAAGTTATCGCTAGTGAGAACCACTTCCGGCTTAGTGGTTTTCCCTACATATATGAATGTGGGGAAATCGGGGCCTATCTGTCAAGAAGCCATCTGTTGAAGAGGTCTAGATTCATCCCTGTGGAATCACCTCACGCGACTAGATTTTGTGGCCTGAAAATGATCATCATGTCATGAAAGCGTTGGTAGGTTCTTCACGGTGGTTAGGTATCCAGTCCCAAACTTAATGCTTCCATGTGAAATGTCATGCTGAGTGAATAATAAAATTCCTCCATACCTCTGCCTTAACTAAACTGAACTGTAGGTTTGTCTCAACAGATACCAAGGTGCGTCAAAACTCTCTCCCTTCACATTTTTGCGCAGTACGTTTTACTTGAATATTCTCCATCTGTTTCGCACCGGAATTCTGGTTTCTGAGACCAGAACGATATCCTGGTCTAGTTGTTTATTTATTACTGAGCTGCTTCTTGTTTTTTCCTTACAAATTATGTGCCAGTATAGTGAGGTTGTTCTTGTGTCCCGCGCTTAGTAATAGTTTAGTTTGCTGTCGTGCAGCTTTACTTCCTTTTCAATGATGACCTTTTTACTATTTTCGCGTGGAACGAGGAGTCGTAGTACCATTTAACGCCTAATCTTTAACTACTTAAGATACACAAAGATGATTTTAGGTTGGGTTTTGCTGGGATTGAGTACGACAACCAAATTGGTGTATTTGGTTTTTAGTGTCCTTTTTTAAACTCGTTGTTTAGTTGCCGCAAGCAGCTTTCACGTTCCTACACTCCACTACTTCAGTGGGATTCATTGTGGTGATTGGTTGCCTGGGTTCCGTCATGTTCGGTTTTTCTTTCATATCCATACTCTGCTTCTACGGCCTTGTCCATGTCCATGTCAATGTCTGATCACTTCCTTATCAACTTCAACTTCTCTATCCTATTCCATATACCCCCCCAGCTGTCTCATAATCATAAGCCTTTCCATCGACTTGCCTCCATTGATATTCCCTCCCTATCTATTATGTGGCCTCTAAACTTCCTTTCATTGATGCTTTTGCCTCTCCTGACCAGATTCTCTCTTATTTAGAGCAACCCCTTCTCACTTGTCTTGATGCCCACTCTTCCCTTGTCACCCCTAAGAACTCCCGTTGTCACCGTGCCCCTTGGTACTCTATGGAACTCCTCCGTGCTAGGCAGTCCATGCATGCATATGAAAGAGTCCTTAGAAAGGCTCGCACCAGTAGGCAAGACACGACCCCTCTCTCGCTGGCGTTTCGACTTGCGACAGCTTCCTACGTGGCGAAATTAAAATCTGCTCGTGAAGCCTACTCATGTAATCTGCTTACTGATAATAGAAATGATCCCCGTACCGTCTTCTGTCTGCTCTCCCGTCTTACTTCCCAAGCCCAGGTCTCCCTACTCATTAGCCCTGCTACTCTCTAGAATTTCTTCGCAGATAAGGTCACTAACCTCCGTGCCTCCCTCCCTCAGCCTTCTGTCCCGGCTCCTGCCATTCTCCCTGACTTCCCGCCTCAGCCGCTTTATCATTTTCCCCGCTGTGAACGCGTTGGAGCTTACAGCCCTGCTCTCGCGTTCTAAGAAATCGGGCTCCCCAAATGACATTTTCTCGCCTAAACTGTTATGTAAAATTCTGCCTGCTATCCTTCCAACGCTTCTTTACCTGTTCAACACTTCACTTGCAACTGGTCTTGTTTCCTCTTCCTTTAAACGTACCCACATCCGTCCGATTCTTAAAAAGACTCAACTGAACCCCACTGACCCTTCCAATTATCGCCCGATTTCGTAACTTCCTTTCCTCTCTAAGGTTCTGGAGAGAGTGGTTGCTTCACGCATCAACAGTCACATGGTGGCCTGTAACATTGATGAAACCTATCAATCTGGTTTCAAGTCAGGTCACTCCACAGAAACCGCCCTTCTCAATGTGTCCGATTGCTTACGAAGAGCCGCGGACAGGGGTTGTGCCTCCATCCTTGTTCTACTCGACCTCTCCTCTGCCTTTGATACTATTGACCATACCGTCCTACTTGATCGTCTCCACTCTTTCCTCGCAATATCAGGCACCGTGCTTGACTGCTTCCGCTCTTACCTCTCGTCTCGTACCCAATCCGTTGTGATTGACAACGTTTCATCCGACTCTACCCCCATTCGCTTTGTCGTCCCACAAGGCTCTGTCCTTGGTCCTCTACTATTTCGTATCTACCTTCTCCCTATTAGTTCTCTGCCCTGTAATCTCGGTCTATCCTTCCACCTATATGCTGATGACACTCAATTTTCGTTTCCTCATCCCCCACGTCTCTTGTCTACTCTATCACTGACCTCCTGGCTGCCTTCTCCTACATTTCTGACTGGCTCTCTACCAACTTCCTCAGGCTTAATCACTCCAAAACTGAGGTCCTCCTCGTCAGCACCCTTGCTCTTGTCAAAAAATCTAAATCTCTCTTTCCCTCGCTTACTCTGCGCGGTAATAGTATCATTTTCTCTGACTGCGTTAGGAATCTGGGTGTTGTTTTTGATGAGCATCTCTCCTTTAAGCCTCATATCCGCAATGTTAGCAAATCCTCTCCATGTTTCCTTCGTAACTTCTCTCGTATTCGCTCTCACTTTGATCGCCAAAGTCTTGAGACTGCTGTTCATGTCTTCATCACCTCACGCCTTGACTACTGTAACTCTCTGCTTGTGAATCTGCCATCCTACTCTCTCCGCCCCCTTCAACTTGTACACAACTATGCCGCCCGGCTTCTCCTCCGTCGCCCTCGCTTCTCTTCCTCGGAACCTTTGCTGCATGAACTGCACTGGCTCCCTGTCAGAACCCGTACTCACTTTAAGATACTTCTCTTCACATTTAAGGCCCTAAAAAACAAGGCCCCGTCTTACCTCTCTTCTGCCCTTTCGCCACGCCATGTCCCTCGGGCCCTTCGGTCATCAGATGCACCTCTTTTAAATATTCCTCGTTCATCCCTCTGCTCAATGGGGGACTGCTCCTTCTCAATCTGTGCCCATAAGTTATGGAATGCTCTTCCTGCTGAAATCAGGTCTTCTCCCTCTCTTACCACATTTAAGCGTCTCCTGAAAACGCATCTTTTCAGGATTGCCTTCTCCCCCCTCTTGAATTTGCATTGAATTTCCATTCTCATCTCAGCACAACGTGCGCTCTGGGAAGGCCTCAGGCCTTGAAGAGCGCATTACAAAAGACATTATTATTATTATTATTTGTTTAGGTCTAGGTATCGATTAGCTTGTGGTCTTGAGGTGGATAATGCTTCAAATACTATTGTCGAGTCTGGTTTGTTGGGTATTTTTACCTGCTCAATTTTAGGTTGGGTTTTGCTGGGATTGAGTACGAAAACCAAATTGGTGTATTTGGCTTTGAGTTTCGAGTTTAAGACTTCAGGTTTCGCGAATTTGAGGATTTTAGCACGAAGAATGCAGGCTCGCATCCTTGTTGCGACGAATCGGTCAGTTAATTTACTATTTGTAGCTATGTTTAAGGTCTGTTTGATAACTTGGGGTTAAGTTTTCACAGCTGCACTATATGACGTTTTTGTATTGGCGTTGTCTTTCCTTTTTTTTGTGAAATATTTTCGTTTGATAAGGTACTGCATGTTCAGCGTTCCACGTGCTTGGGTCCATTTGATGTACTTCTTCCCTTGGGTGGAGCAGCCAAGCCAAGTGTGGCCGGATTGCCCACACTCAAAGCATAAGTTGAGTTTTTTTTGTGGGAAAAGACTCTGTTAAGGTGGCGTTCCACTTTATAGTACGAGAAGCACGTTAGGATATGGTTGAACGTCCCCTACATGATTTGTTCTGACGATATTATCATGTTGAAGAGTTACAGTTCGGTGGTTTTGGATTTATCCGCCATATGCATTTTCGCGATGATAACCTTAAATAGTCTTAGTTAGTCCACTCAGTTTGATCACTCTTGCGGACCTCTCGCCGACCTATGGATCAGAATTTGAGTGAATGGGTGTAAGATTCTTCTCTGACCCCAGACCATACTCAGTAACCGAAATGGATCTCAGCTTGAGTGAAGATGGATGACGACAAGTACTGGATGAAGAATGAGCTCGAGAAGGCGCCCCTATTCCCTCCTGCACTTATTTGAGAAGCGGCAGACTTATTGGAGATACCTCCTGTTTCTGTCAACTCTAATAAGCCCAAAACTAATTTTGTCGTGTGTAGGAAAGCGGCTAGGGGGAAGAAAAGGCGCCATGGTGAGCACTGACGAAACTGAGATAAAATGAACATCTCAAGCCAGACCTTCTGGTTCAATAAATCATTCATGAGCTTTTAGGATTATGTGCTTATTCAGGACTTTATAAAATTAGCTAACAATCGAATGACGTGTACAGGAAGCGTCGATCTTAACACTTATCTTAGATAACCATTTTGGCTACATCTCAAAATTGACAAATTAAATAACATAGTAAAGAAAAAACAAAGGCTTGCTATTGCTTGTCAACTCGCTTGGAAAAAATATAGAGAAAATCAATAATCATCTAACTCAAATCAATTTAGGCAATGATAATGTTGCCAAGAAGTAGGAAGAAGATAAATTACCACGGAATGTTTTACGGAACATCTAAGAAAGGTTATGGCTATCCTACACACCACAGGGAAGCAAATAGAAGTAGCTGTGGTTTATGTTTGAGACATGGTACTGAAGAGATTTCTACACTAAAAGGACCTCCATGGTTGCTGGCCTCGCAAAAAATCTATATCTTCGTAGAACTCAAGTTGCTAAAAGGTTCACTTAGAAAAGAATTAGTTAAGCGTAATAAAAAATTTAGAAGAAAGTATTATGAAGCGACGAAGCGTAAATACGACTATCTATTTTGCCATAATTGTAAAAGACATGTTTGGTAGAAAGGTGGTTAAGCGCTTATTCAGAAAACTCCGGACAAGCAGTAAAGAACTGATAATGATACAAAAACCCTTGTTAAAATCAAGGAAATGATGAAGATTATTTTGGCTCTTTTAAAAGGAAATGTTCTACTATTAGTAAGGTAACTAGAGTTGGGTAGGCCGTTTTACATAAAAAAAATAAAACATACGGCCTCTGTAGTGTAAAAATGCTTGAAGAGACTAGAATAAATGCTTAGAATAGCCATCACAAATCTCATACTTGAACCCCATAGAAGATATGAAGATGTAATAAAAATAAACTCGTCCACCAAATAGATCCAACGAATAAAGACTACCTGTGGATGTACTGTGAGGAATAGAGTAACGTTTCTTGTAAAGGTTGCTGCAAGTTAATAGAAAACTATGAAAAACGTTCGAATCCTCCAAGCGCTAAGAAAGAGGACGATAAATAATATAAAATATTATTTTCCCTATGTGCATCAAACCTTTGTTCTATGTTCAATGTTGCAATGCTGCTTTAATATATTCTTTGGGGCTACGAACACTACATAATTTTGTATTAAATTGTAAACATACAATAGTACTGTCTATATAGCCTCTCCATCCTGTATATGTGGAAAAGAATATGGAGCAGTATAATGCTAGAGAACCAAATACCAAGATCTATATTTCTTTCAAGAACCTCGTTTAATTTTCAAAAAAATGGCTCAAAATATTAAATGAAATTTGCCTCTGCTAGTGTCAAAGATTCATTTTATAGAAGAACGGCTAAAAGAAAGATATATGGAAATCAAAATCTTTAGTTGAAAAAAGGATGCATCCAAACTAGAGAACGATAACATAACTTTTATTTTACACGTAAAAGTTCATAACGCATGTATGACGACACGGTCATACGTATACTGGCTCTAACGGAACATTGTAATCGGTCAAAAAGTGTGATTTCACGCATAATAAATTACCATTAGAATGCAGGGGCCTTCGAAATAAATGTTTATTTCTTTAGATCGGAGGGGAAGCAACTTGCAAGGCGTCATACAGGCGGTTTAACACCTACCGCCAACTCAGACACCGGGCCTAATGGCATCATATCTCCGAAGCCTAGTCACAAAGGATCATTTTCGTTGAGTGTTATGTGTCAAAGAGCCTAAATATACTTTCTAGATCGGCCAAATCTACACGCAAAAAAGTGGGAATTGATCTGCGGGATTGTACGCACTGCTGAAATAATTGCACACATATAACTCGTCGCATCTCCTTATTCTTTTAGCAGTGATATTAAAGTTTAAACAATTTAACATGGAATGGATGGTTTTATAGATTTGGTAATTTAAAAAGGAGCGTTTGAAATCTCCGCGCTTGGAGGAGTACTTGATTTAGAACATTTCGATTGAAAAGTGTTTGATTTTGAAAATGGACTCCTTGGAAAGCCCTTGGGGCAAGCAGGAAAGTGCGATTTTCTCCTTTTCCTTAGAAGACTCTCCTCTCCGAGATTTTTAGCAGGCTGTAATTTTTCTAGAGTACAAATGACGACTACATAATTATCAAATATATCCTCTGCCGTTGGATAGTCAGACTGTAATGGATGGTTTTATAGATTTGGTAATTTAAAAAGGAGCGTTTGAAATCTTCGCGCTTGGAGGAGTACTTGATTTAGAACATTTCGATTGAAAAGTGTTTGATTTTGAAAATGGACTCCTTGGAAAGCCCTTGGGGCAAGCAGGAAAGTGCGATTTTCTCCTTTTCCTTAGAAGACTCTCCTCTCCGAGATTTTTAGCAGGCTGTAATTTTTCTAGAGTACAAATGACGACTACATAATTATCAAATATATCCTCTGCCGTTGGATAGTCAGACTGTAGTTAGCCGTTATTCGAGTTTAAATATAGTGGAGAGCTTAGCATATAAAATGTACGAGAGTGAATGTTTTCTTCGGCTAGTAGAATCTAAGAAATAGACTTCAAAGTTTTAAAGCTCGTAGATTAAGGAACGGACTTCGCTCAACCCCATAGACCTAACCTTTGTAATCAGTCATATAAAGCAGTTGCTTTTGGAATTTTATCTAAATAACCTTCTATGATTGCATTAGTGTCTAAAAATTCCTCCTTTAAAAGTTCCATAGCTATTTCGTAGTTCTGGTCTACGGTTTCAAGATTCTGAACTATAGTGAGAGCTTAATCGCTTAAGTTAGAAATATAGTTTCTATAACCAATTAAATTGTTTAATTGCGAGAGGAACACATGGAAATTCAATTTATCCCTGGTGACAGAAAAATATGAACAATGAAGTACAGAGAGGTTAGGAGTGGGAGAAGGCCGGCAAAGACTGCTTAAAATTTGTTTGAGGTCAAAAGGTAAGAGTTTGAATCAGTTGGATTTGACGTAGGGGACTCTTCTTTCCTTGAAAGAGCGTTTATTTTGGATTTGACCTCGAATTCGTAGTGAATTTCTTTTTCGAGTAACGAACGAATTATTCTTTTCCTCTCCAACGTGAGATAAATAATTCTGAATGATTTTAATTCATTAATAGCAAAAAGTAGAGTTTTGACCGCTGCCAATTCAGTTTGTAATTCGTAATTTGGGATAGATTCAACTCAACTTCAGCTCTCTTGTTAATAATTAGGTAATCTTTCGCTATACTATCCCTCAATTTCTAATCAGACCGGTCACTACCCGAGTACACTCATCGGACGGTGTTATATTTCCACCTGCCATAGTTGCGAAAATGGTGGTTAAAGGAAATGTATCTTTAGCAGCAAGTGTTTATTAGATTTGATAGTCGAAGAAAGCTTTTGAATACCGTTTCACAAACTGATCATATAATCACTTCGATAAGTAGTACCAGTAGGTTGTGTTGTTGGGCAGAGGAAACCATGAAAACGCCAAATGTTCACCAACTGAATGCTGTAGATACGAATGCGTTGAAATGAGTTTAATATGTCATGTTTTTAATGCTTTTACAGCACTTTAGTCTATGAATTGCTCTTTTCTGCCACATTTATTAATTAAATTTGATGTTACAATGTCACATAAACCTATAGATTTAATAAGTAGTCCAATTTTATGGGGTAACCTAAAATGGGGGGAAAGCAATGACTAATTCACAGTGAAAATACGACAACGATATTTTCGATTTGGAAGAAAAAATCTGTTTCCAGAAGAAAAGCTTTAAACCAATTACTTACATTAAAAGTATTCCTCGTTAGTAGGGTAATAAATTAAGGGGGAAATATATAGAGATTAAATAGATGACAACGACATATTAAAATCATAGATCGCTTAACATTTAAAGTCTGTTTGTTAGTTAATTTTCTTAACATTATTTGATATTTGTTTGTTAATTAGTTTATCTGCAAAAAACCCTACCTTGGGGCGATGAGCTTGAGAAAGCCGGCTTTGACAGGCTCTAACGGTAGCAACCTGTATTTACGTCTCGCTAGTGGCATGCATTTTACAGCACTTCCCCCTCCTCACTTTGGTGTAAGGACGGGCTGTTCTCAAGCCTTTTTTTATCTTTGAAAAGCGAACGCTTTGTGAAACTTCGGTCGAGAGCAATCAAGGTACACTTTTTTCTCTCTTCCCTTCTCAAAGTAAAAGCGCAATAATATTGAGGTCGAATCACGCAGAAATTTTCTGATCAATCCTAGACAATGACCCTCAGCCTATGTTAGGGGTCATTATCTAGGATTGAGCTTCTTTCGGGGTCAATCTCTAGGAATGATCTTTTGGGGGGGGTCATTGCTTTGGATTTAATTTTTTAGATAAGTAATAATAATTGATAATTTTATTAATATAAAAAGATGAACTAAATATGGTACTTGGGATTGAATTTGGTTAAGATAATATTAGTTAGGTCAGGTTATGTTATAGAACCTAACTTATGTGTCAGGATCGATTCGGTTTGAGTGGATTTGAAAATTTCCACCATCATATTTGTCTTTTTAACTCCTCGAATAAATATTTTACTTTTTTTGTTAGTTTAATTGTGTTTGTTTAATTTGATTGTGTAATTGTTTTGTTCTTTAATAAAAGTTATTTTACCGATTATTTTTTAAATATTCCAATAATTTTCTTGGGGGGAGGGTTATCAAATATGATTGGTATTTCTTTGGGGGGGAGGGTCATCTTCTAGGATTGAAATTTCTTGGGGATCATTAATTAGGAATGGTGTTCTCGGGCATCGTTGTCTAGGATTTATCTAAATTTATCTAAGGAGAAATCAATAACAAAAGTGATGAATAAAAAAAAGTAAAAATATGTAGAAGATATTTAACCCCGATCATTCTGCGTCCACGGGGCCGGGGTGGATTGCTGTCCTTCCATCGGGGTTTCATTTCTAGCAGGGTCACTAACCTGCTACACCATCCATCCTCTCGGAAGCTTCGAACCCCTAATTTAGATTGCCGACGATCCGAGAACATAAAACATTTAATTTAATTTCGTCTGAGTTCGGGGCGAAAATTCTCAACTAAACTTTAGCTTTAGATTTCAAAATTCAAACTAGTCCATTAGCACCGCGCCTAATTTCGGGTTACTGGAGCTAACAATGGATTTGTACAGAAAAAACTGATCAACTCTTTTACTCAGAAGGGTGCATTAGAAGTCCCCAGGGTTAAATTTCGATCGAGATCACAGGTACTCGAAAGAGCGAATTAAATCCCTGTGTACTAACGGTGAATCTAGCATAAATGAAGAAGCTTAGGCGTATAAAGCCTACATCGGGTACGGTCAGAGAATGATGCAAATTTACGATCATCCTCATCCAAATCATTTTCATTATCTTCCTCCTCATCCATATCTTTCACATCACTCATTTCTACCTATGCACAATTTTTATACCTATCCTTTCTATACTCAAACACCTTCACCACATTTGCTTTTCCAATTCCCATCAGTCATCAGATTGATTGCTGACGACGTTGCGATGGTTTCTAGATGCTGTAGTAATCCATAGTTTCGATCTAACGTTAAACTGTAGGTTCTCGTTCGTGCTACGTCTCTTTTTAGAGATTACTAGGACTATATTTCATACACTTTTCTCAACTTTCTCCACGTTTATTTTTAAGGATTATTTTTCAATAACTCGTAGGTGAACAAATTAACAAATTCTAGATGCGTCCTAAGTGTAAATATTCGAAAGTACGTCTATTTATCTCCACATGAGGCCAAATTGTTTCTTTAAAGATCACTCCATGTTTAAAGTAATTCCAAAAATGATCGATCATGTAATTTGATTGTAATTTATTATTGGTAACCTTTGACATTCTACCACCAGTAGGTTATGTTCTTGGGCAGAGGAAAATTTTATAACGCTAAATGTTCACCAATTCAAAGCAGTAGATACAAATGCGTACGAAATGAGTTTAATATATGTCCTATTTTTGATGTTTTTTTCCGCAGTTAATCTATGAATTTCTCTCTTCTGCCATATTTATTACTTAAATTTGATGTTACTCTGTAGTTCAATATTTTATCTATTTTTCTGAATCTTTCATTTGTATTTATTAACTTATTAAAAAAAAGCTCGTGGCTCAAGCCCTTTGCTAGAGGATGGCAAAATTATAGGTGCTGTAGCCCTGTTGTGAGTAGTTTGGTGGCCAAGGATGATTTGTCACCGGGTTTTGGTACCACTCCTGTGTAACTAGATAGGGTTCTTGGTTTGGCTTGGTGGCTACCGATTCGATTTTTGGGGGCTGTCTTTCTTGATTCCCGGTTGGGCAAAGGTGATAAGGGATTTCTTGAAGGCTAAAAAAATTAAGTGCTGGGTTCAGTATTCTTTATTTGGGGGGAAATTGAAAAGTCTTCAGATATATCTCTCTTCTTTTGTGTGTCTCTTCATCCTGCGTTACTTTCCAATTTCCCTTTTATGTAAACTGTCCGTTAACGCTGCGGTAAATAGTAGATAACATATGGAATTAATTTTTGTACATTCGATATGAGTTCCAAATAGTATTAAATTTGTAAATTCTACTTACATTAATTTATTTTACAATGTTATACATTACTATAACATCTTACATTTGTTATTTAATAATACATAAATAATTATTAATAAGATATTTTTTATATTTCTTAGATAAAATGGGTTCATACTTAGAGTTTAGTTTATTATATATGGTTTGTTTTAATTAAAAATATAGTAATTTTAATTGAAATAAAAAACCATTATATTACTTGTTTATATATAAGATTAAAGTCATTTAAGCTCAAATTGGTCTGGTAGTATCTTTAGACGCTCGATATTCTTTTGGAGTTTTGTATATTCATTAGTGGTAGTTTGCATCCCGTGTACATATCACACCAGCTTAGGGAACAACAACAAAATAATCCTTACTGCGACTGTCCATTCGGACTTTTCCCCAAAATAGGGGTATTACTATACGGGAACAGTGCTCTTTTCAGAGTACTTATCCTTTCGGATTCCTTTATATTAAATGTTATTTTCGTTCGACGTGAACCGATTATGACATTTCATAAAACACTTTAAAGTACTCATTTCTCAGGTTTCTTTGAGTTCCTTAATCCATATAACTATTTGGTCCCTACATAATCTTATTCAATCATCTCTTGCCGATTCTCTTACCATCCACTTTTCTTGAATCCATATCTTACTAGCCTCTGGTCTTCGAGATTTTCAACACCAAATACCATCATACAACCTTTGAGTCAGTTGAGTGCCATTCTCCAACAAAGTAAAGTTTCTTTAACACATTAGCCCACTCTATTAGACCTTTAATACTAAAAGTATTTTACATTTTTTTTTGCCAGTTAAATGCCCTTCCCTATCAATGTAATTTTTGTTTAACCTTGTCAAAAACTTTCAAGCCTTTGGTGTTCTTCCGATTTAACTTCTTTGATATGCAGTTTGTTTTCAAACGGTCTGCCAGTTTTGTGATGCATGTTTCCAGTAAGGGCTGTTTAGCTTGAGAATATGGACCTAGTTTTGAGAGGTGATATGGAAACCTCACCAAATATTGTCGACAAATGTAAAGTGAGCACATTATATGAAGGGAGCCTTTTATTCTCAAGTCAATAGCCTCTTTGAATAACGTCAGCAAAGAAAATCTCTATGCAGCTTAAGACTCCTACATAATTAAGGAATTTTCTACAATTTGTCAAGAACTAATTTAAAACAATATCTCTATCACCACTATTTGGGTAGTTGTGAACATTGACAACGAAACAGATTATTGATATACCCTACCGCTGATCAATTTAGTTAAAGAATAAAGATATAAAGAATCCAAACGTACCACATTAGATTTAATGTTAATATAACAACCATATATTTTTAGACTTATAAAATTGAACTACCTGAAAAAAGTTTTCTAGTACCGAGCGCTATGCCGGTGACCAGTTTAGGAAAATATTTATTAGTTAAAATTTAGCTAAAGTGGAACGGTTAGTCATAGTTTCTAGTAACTTTATTATTTGTTGATATCGTTTTCTTTTCTTTACTTTTCTTCTATTTGTGTGTACATTTGTCTTGGTACTAATTATGTAAAGACATGGGCTTTTGTCGATATAAATTAAACAATTCGATTTAAAATTGTAATTAGGACTTGGTCGTTAAAGAGAGAATAATGTATAAGTATTATAAATCTGCGGTGGATTATAAGTCGAACAGAAGTATTTTAAATCACATTTAATAAAGTAAATATTCCTGTCTGTTTGTCTGAAAGCTGGCTATATTTTACCTTCTCTCAGTCTCCTTTAAAATCTAATGATATACATTCGAATAAAATATTTATTGCTGGCTACAGTGTTGCCGTTCCTAACTCTTAAATTTATCGATCCTTATAATTTCTGGTATAATCGTTATAATCAAATTTTCAACATTATAAAGTTTAATGCTCAAATTGATCTCAAACGTTGGCTTTCTTCCTTACTTGGATAGCTAGCTATCTTCCGAAATCCATGCTAGCCGATATTTCCAGACGTAAATCCTTCTATGGTATTTTAATCGGCGTAAATCTTAGATATTTGATCTTTTTCATTCTTTCGTGATTGCAACTAACCATATGGAAATTTAATTCTAATATTCTTATTAGCATTTTATTATTAATTTCTGTCATTTGGGACTATTTATTACCATTATATAAATCATTAATAGACAATGGATGGGCTGAATGTTTGACTCTCAGCAAAGCTTGAGCTGATCTGGTCTTTATATTATACTTAGACATCCTTGTCTTTGTACAATAGCTTATTACAACCCTATATCATAACATAATTACATACATCACAAAAAACTGCGAGAGATAATCACTCTCGATAGATCAGAAATAGACTAAACAATCCAGATATAAGAGTTCTTTGTTCATTTCTTTGTTACAGTATAACGAATCTTTGACTCAAACTATAATGAATCGTTAGAGGCAAAACCGGAAATAATCAGATCTGGAATGCAAAAACGTATGGAAATTCCAGAAGTGATGTGAGAACGGTAAAAATGGTATTTTCATGGTTGAGGACTTGTTACTTGCCAAAAATTCGAAAGAACAGTCAGGTAATGACTAGTCGGATCATGGGAAATTTATGACGGCTCGCAAAGGAAGCATAGTACACAAGAAGTAAAAATGTGCAAAAGATATATAGCAGATTGATCTATAGAAGATACTACTTGAGACTGTCATGATAGAAAGAGTGACCAACTCTTTAGTACTAGCTCAAACTTCAAAAATAAGCTAAAAACCCTGTGATAGTTACGGTTTGAATGGCAAGCAATCCGTCAGGTTTCATCTGCAGCATGGTTGGCCTTGCTACATCTGAGATGCCTTTGCGAGTCATGTGGAAACTAAATTTGATCGCAAGAGAGGAGAGAAGAAACGAACGTATTCAGACAATATAATGAGGTTCAGAAGATTTGTTAAGATAGTTAAAAGAAAAACAATCATAACAAAAATTATCTTTATTTTCATTAAATGAGTCAAATTGACTGGGAGGGTGGAGGTTGATGGTTTTGCCAAAAAACTATGTATATCATTGTTTTAAGCCTTTTTAATAAGGCGCCTTAAAATTTACACGGTGTTTTTGTATTCTTAGCAATGCTGGTTCCTGGTTTGTATGATTGAACGTCATATTTGTGCTTGTACATAGATCCTTCTCTTCACCCCTATCGTTAATCATTGTAATTTTGCAGTTAGTGGAATTTATGTAATCCGCCTCTCCCTGACGACGTGTAATTATATTCCTGTTGAATTCTGTAATGAAAATGGGGAAGGAGAGAATCACTTTCATATGGTGTATAGCAACTAAGCGGGAATGTTGCTGTTTATTAGTTTGTGGTCGTTGCGTGTTGGAGGAGCTGAAAACCGATGGGTTCTATTTTAAATTATTACTGTTCGAGGGTAACTGATCTAATTTGTTTTAATCTTCATTTTAAAAAGTATGTAAAAGATTTCCTTGTTTGTTCTATACTCATGTTCAAGAGCATGTAACATATTTCCTTTTTTGTTTCATGTACATATTCAGGAGTATGTAGCAGATTTCCTGTTTGGTCCATGCTTATGTTCAAGAGTATGTAACATATTTAATTTTTATTCCTAAGCTCATGTTCGAGAGTATGTAACAAATTTCATTTTTGGAGCCATGCTCATGTTCAAGAGTATGTAACGGATTTGTTTTTTGGAGTCATGTTCATGTTCAAGAGTATGTAAACGATTTCCTTTTTGGTCCATGCTTATGTTCAAGAGTACGTAATATATTTCATTTTTATTTCCATGCTCATTTTCAAGAGTATGTAACAGATTTCATTTTTGCAGCCATGCTCATTTTCAAGAGTATGTAACAGATTTCATTTTTGGAGCCATGCTTATGTTCAAGAATATGGAATGGATTTACTTTAAGTGGCCATGCTTATGTTCAAGAATATGTAACATATTTACTTTTTGATCCATGCTTATGTTCAAGAGTATGTAACATATTTAATTTATAGTTCCATGCTTATGTTCAAGAGTAGGTAACATTTTAAATTTTGGGATCCATGCTCATATTCAAGAGTATGTAACAGATTTCATTTTTGGAGCCATGCTCATTTTCAAGAGTATGTAACAGATTTCATTTTTGGAGCCATGCTTATGTTCAAGAATATGGAATGGATTTACTTTAGGTGGCCATGCTTATGTTCAAGAATATGTAACATATTTACTTTTTGATCCATGCTTATGTTCAAGAGTATGTAACATATTTAATTTATAGTTCCATGCTTATGTTCAAGAGTAGGTAACATTTTAAATTTTGGGGTCCATGCTCATATTCAAGAGTAGGTAACAGATTTCACCTTTGTTCCATGCTTATGTTCGAGGGTATATAACAGATTTAATTTTTTGTTCCATACTCATGTTCAAGAGTACGTAACGTATTTCCTTGTTTGTTCCATGCTCATGTTCAAGAGTATGTAAAATATTTAATTTTTGTTCCATGTTCATGTTCAAGAGTATGTAAAATATTTAATTTTTGTTCCATGCACATCTTCAAGTATATTTAACAGATTTCATTTTTGTTCCATGTTTATGTTTAAGTGTATGTAACAGATTAAATATACTTGAAGATGAGCATGGAACAAAAATTAAATATTTTACATACTCTTGAACATGAACATAGAACAAAAATTAAATATTTTACATACTCTTGAACATGAGCATGGAACAAACATGCTCATTTTCAGGACTATGTAAATTATGGTGGATACTTCATACGATTGATGGACATTTATTGAAGCTAATTCTTAGTTTGGTTGAATGTATAGCATGGCGCATTTTCCAGCTGAAATATGACCTCATTTCTTTGTGTTGTGGGATACAATTTCGGGAGAGATGGCTCTAAAACTGCTTATAACATGGTGGTATAAGTAATAAAAAGTTCATTTTTTCCTGGCAAAAAAAAAAAACAACTCATCTCCTCTGGCCCTAATGATGACATAAAACCCCATGCTATGATAGAACCACCTCCATGCTTAACGGTTAGTACAGAAATGTTAATTTTTTAAATAATTTTCTTCTAAAATATATCATAAAGTCCACTGGGGAATTTATCGATATACTCCACTCTAAAAGACCGACAGGATGTAAAGGTGCAGGAATTGATTTACCTTTAAAAAAATAACCACATGGGAATCTCGTCGGAGACTGACCTTGGCCTCAATTTTTGATGTAGACGCAAGAATGTTGTTTGCAGGGAAGGGCGTGAACGTATTCACAGATATTCCAGATGTTTGTCTGGCGCAGGGATAGCTTTAAAGCCACAGATGAATTCGGTACGGGCGACGGATGGCGTTAATTACGTTGTCTTGATAAGATGATTTCCCTAAAGAGACAGGCAAACAATGCTTCTTCCAATCTTCGGGTTAATCTTGGAATAATTCGCACTGACGAGTGATGAGTAAACGAGTGAATCCTTTGACGAAGGGGAGTGCTTGAGGGAGTTAACTTTGGGATATTCCTCAATGGCGAGGACTATCTCTAGGATTTGTTGGACACCAGGATAGGGGGTTTCTCTGGCGAGAGCTAGTTGAACTTGTTTCTCAATACAAGCTAACTTAAATTTTAGGTGTGACCACCAGGAATTGGCTCAACATGTTCTTCGTCTGTGTTCCTTTCGTAAGGTTACAGGGCATTTCGCCGGAGTTCGTTGTCTCGATCGCAAACTCGATCTTTCTGAGACCAGATGATAATTTTTGGTGTGACCACCAGGAACCGGCTCAGGATAAGCATCTTCTGTGTCCCTTTCGTTAGTTGCCACCTCTAGCCAGACTAAAACGATCTCCTCTTTTTTCTGAAGTTATTCACATATATACTTCGCCACCCTACTGGCGGTAGGGTAAGTAACAACAAGGAGTAACAAAAAGGAAAGAAGGTACCCTAGGAGACCTTACGGTTCATTCAAAGAGGGTACCTTTGGACTAGCAATCGAACGGGCACAAGGCTGCTCAATTGTTTTGCATCCCTAAAGGGCCACTTTTCAAGACCTTGTCTAGTCTTGACTTGAACTGGTCAACAGATTCACTGTTGACAACTTCCACTGGAAGTGCGTTCCACACACCGCAGATACTGTAAGTGAACAAATTTCCACACAGATTGCGGTTGTAACGCTTCAGTTCAAGTTTGAAGCCGTGATTGCGCGTTCTGTTCTCACTCAGTGTGAAAATATCCCGGTAGTCAACATTGTCGAACCCTCGAAGTATTTTGAAAACCTCGATGAGCTGACCACGCAGTCTACGGGTTTCCAACGAGAACAGATCTAATTCCCTTAGTCTATCGTCATAACTTTTATGTCGGATAGAGGGAATCAGCTTGGTTGCCCTGGCTTGTACGCGTTCTAATCTCACGATGTCCTTTCGAAACGAAGGACTCCAAAATTGTACGGCATACTCCAGGTGAGGTCGGACAAGTGAGTTGTACAGGCACAGAACAATTTCCTGGTTCCGATAACCAAACTGGCGCTTAATATAGCCTAGCATCCCCTGGGCCTTTTTCTCCGCCTCAATGCACTGTTTCGAGAACTTGAGGTCACTAGTGATTGTTACACCCAAGTCCTTCTCAGTGTCGGTGGATTCCATAGCAGTGCCATTAAGGATATAATGAGATTGGGGGTTTCTGTGGCCGATATGCATCACTTTGCATTTGCCCACGTTAAAAGGCATTTGCCACGTGTCCGACCACTCCCCAATCTTCCCAAGATCTTCCTGCAGGCGGGCAGTATTTCCATCCTTTGCAACGTTCATACCAAGCTTGGTATCGTCGGCAAATTTGGAAATCTTGGCAACCATGTCACCGTCCATGTCGTTGACGTAGATGATGAATAGTAGTGGTCCCAGGACAGAACCTTGAGGCACCCCGCTAGTAACGGGCACCCACTCAGAAGACTGTCCATTCACCACCACCCGTTGCCGTCTGCCACTTAGCCAGTTCTCGATCCAGCCGGCTACCTTTCCGTCTATGCCAAGCGCTTGCACTTTCCGGAGAAGGCGGCTGTGTGGTACCTTATCAAAGGCTTTCTGAAAGTCTAGGTAGACCACGTCCACCGCCTTGTCCCGATCGTGCTCACTGAAAACGAAGTGGAAGAATCCCACAAGGTTCGTCAGGCATGACCGTTGCCTTCGGAAGCCGTGCTGGGAACTCCTCAGTAGCAGGTTTGACTCTAAATACGACGTCACTTTGTCCACCATGATGCTTTCCATGAGTTTACCGACTATGGAAGTCAAACTGATAGGTCGGTAGTTCGATGGTTGGTTACGGTCTCCTTTCTTGAAGATAGGAGTCACCTCCGCCTCACGCCAGTCTCTAGGAACGCATTTGGTCCGGATTGACATGTTAAAGATAGCGCACAGATGTCGTGATACTTCATCGCAAACTTCCTTCAACACTTTAGGTAGAAACCCGTCCGGTCCAGGAAACTTATTCGTCTTTAGGTCAGCGATCTTTTTCTTTATTTCTCCTTCGGTGAAGTCCATTGCCTCCAGCTTTTCCCCCGAGTAGGAATCCGTCGGCTGGGGAATGGGACCACACTCTTCAGTAAACACTGAAGAGAAGTAGTCATTGAGGAGGTTAGTATTTTCTGCATCTGAATGCTTTAATGTCCCCTCCTCATTCCTCAAAGGGCCAATCGTTCAACGGATTGGTTTACGGCTGTTCACATATCCAAAAAACTGCTTGGGATTCTCTTTACAGAGTCTCGCCACTCGGAGTTCCTCAGACCGCTTAGCCGCCCTTATACTGGACTTCACTCTCCTGGCTAGCCTCCGGTATTCGTTAAAGTCACCCGAGATCTTCGATTGCCGGTACACATTTCTCTTCTCCCTAAGCAGTTGCCCGATTTCTCGATTAAACCACTTTGGTTCAACAGAGGACCGACGGGGGCATTTCAGAGGGATAAAACGCGATTGAAGACTCAGGAATGTGGTTTTGAAACTGTTCCAAGAGTCTTCAACAGCATCGCACTCTTCTAGCCTCGCTTCAGTCAGTCCCGCGCGTAGACCTGCAAAGTCTGCTCTTCTCAAATCGAGTTTCCTTGATTTACTAGTTGCAGGCTCTGCCTTGGGGACTTTGACTACAAATCTAATTAGTCGGTGGTCACTGCAAATATAGTTTAAGGAGGTGGGAAAGGTTTAAGGAGGTAAGGAGGTGGGAAAGGTGGGGGGGATGAGGTTTGCAGAATTAAGTCTCCTCCTCTAATATTTCCTCTCAGAGCGTCTTTCACTTAGCCTTAAAGGCACCTTCTGGCTTTTGGTCAACTCTCCCCTAATTACATCAACGAAGTGAAATTAAATACGCTCTCTTAGGGGAAATATTGCCGCTTTCACAAATGTTAGGCCTGCCGGACCCAAAACTCGAGGATACGTGCATTATATGGTTGTGGAAGACCTTCCGGTGATCCTCGATGTGAAGTTAGCGATGGGGATGCTTAAAGTAATAGGGTTACGCGGCCAAAAATGCCAGGACGTTGCGGTTACCGAGCAGGGCCTCAGTTTTAAGGGTGGGATATCGATTTCCCTACAATTAATAGAGGCGAAATATACTATGGTCTTTAACAAAATCTGCATACAAGAAGGTCTGCTACCCATTTACACTAATATATATATATATATATATATGTATATATATATATATATATATATATATATATAATAAAATACTTACAAAGTGGCCCGTGAGGAAAGCAATAATATGAAAAATAACCCACAGGAAAATAAAAAGATGAATTCAAGCACTCTTAAACTATATTTGCAAGTTCATTTCCAAGGAATAGCATGAAAATGGAGAAGACAAACTTATATAGGGTACAAAGATACGAAGGGAACAACCATCATATAGTACAAACCAATGGAAAATCACAAAAACCAAACTGAATATCACCAAGAAAAAGAACAATAGGCAACTAATAACAGACATATGCATCCTTAAGACGATACACACACAACAACGCAATGTATATGACTGGGTTATGGTGGGGGAAAAAAAACTCCAAACCCAAGCATTTTAAAGGATTATCATTAGAGTGAAAACATTTAGGACTAAGAGTCAATCCACAGTCACAACAGAGACAGGTAGTGGAGAGGCAATGCGAATCTTATTACACTAATAAAGAGTGACAACAGGCTGCATTATGAAGTTATTTTTTTTAGGTACAAGTTTTTTTAATACAGGGTCGAATGTTAATAAGCGAGGGAAAATATTTATATTAGGTAAGATGCCAATTAAGGAACACTCGACAATATTTCTTTTTGTGAAATCAACGGAATGATAAAGGAATTTTGCAGAATTCCAGTCAATGGGGTGGTTATACTTATGTTGGTAAATTCTAGTAGATAAAGATTTACCAGTTTGCCCAAAGTAAAGTAAATTACAAATAGAACATTCTATAGAATATACTTCACCTTTTTTCCTTGTATTATTGTGGATTAACGTTTTTTATAAAGTGGATTCATATCTAAAATTTACAGAGATATTAAGTTGCTTAAAAATACGGTGAGACAAAAAAATGTTTCAAAGTATGGCAAGATAAGACAATTTTTGTAATTGAAAACCGGTGGGTTATCAGTTCTATAAAAAGTTCTCTTAGCAAAGTTTAATGAAGTATGCAAAAATTGACGAGGGTAACAAAGTTTTTTACTTATTTCAAAGATATTGGACAATTCCTTATCCGAGAATTCTGGACTATCAAGGCGTAATGCACGCAGAAACATAGAAGTCAAACAGACCGTTTAATTTTAACACTATGATAAGAATAAAAGTGAATATATGAACTGGAGTTAGACGGTTTGCGATAAACACATAATT
Organism: Ceratothoa steindachneri; assembly: GCA_963969495.1. Lineage (NCBI taxonomy): Eukaryota > Metazoa > Arthropoda > Malacostraca > Isopoda > Cymothoidae > Ceratothoa > Ceratothoa steindachneri. Next base: position 10,543,798 of record OZ018321.1, read on the forward strand.
TAAAACCTGACAGCGTCCTATGTAGTAGAAGGTCAAGAAAAGGAAGAGTCCCGTTTTCCTAAATTTTAAGTGTAAATTTAATAGAAGGGACTAGAGAATTAAGATTATATAGAAAATTGTGAATATCTTTTGAGGAAGGCCAAAGGCATATAATATCATCAATGTAACGGTACCATACAATTGGAAAATCGAGGATTTGGGGCAAGAATAACATCTCAAAGAATTCCATATATAAATTAGAGAGGGTGCGAGATAGACAACCCCCATCGGAAGACCGAATTTTTGAAGGTAAAATTTATCATTGAATGAAAATTTACAATTTTTAGCACAAAGAGAAATAAGTCTTAGTAAAGTATTGACCGGTACAGGGAGATCTAAATTTTATAATTTATCGCAAAGGAGAGGAAGAAGATCGTCTATAAGAACTTTAGTAAACGAAGAACAAACATCAAAGCTGACAAGAGTGAAATTGTTGGAGGATAGGTATTGTATTAAGCTTCTCTATATGTTCACAACTATTTTTCACCCACCATATTCCATTCATATACATGGCGTTGTTGTGTATATATCGTCTTAGGGATGCATATGGCTGTTATTAGTTGCCTATTGTTCTTTTTCTTAGTAATTTTCAGTCTTGTTTTTGTTTTTTTTCAATTAGTTTGTAGTATGTGATGGGCGTTCCATTCGTATCTTTGTACCCTATATAAGGTTGTCTTCTCCATTTTTATGCTATTCTTTGAAAATGAACTTGAAAATATAGTTCGAAAGTGCTTGGATTCATCTTTTCATTTTTCTGTAGGTTAATTTTCATATATATATATATATATATATATATATATATATATTATGTGTTTCTTCAACTCACACTAAATTCCTGTTCGCAGGTTAAATAAAGACCTGTCTTATTCTAGATTTTTATTTACTATCAGTATTCTTCTTTCCAAATTGGCAATTAATTGGGACTCAAGCTAGAGTTACTATGTTGACCAACTAGATGTGAGCAGGGGCAAGGAACCATGGAGAGACATAGGTCGCCGAACTCATCAAATTACATAAGGCAAAGGGGGCGAAGAACAATGATAGAAGTAGTACACGAATGATCGATCAATGATCTAATAGCAATATCACCTATTATACACGAAAAGCATCCTCGGATGCCAATATTCTCTATTTTATTTTCAAGGAAAAATAGAGTTACATTGTGGTACAGATCGGCCAATTAAGTTTGTTGTGGGCGGAGTCTTAGCGGTTACTCGTACCAAAGAGGGCGTCTCCGTGTTCTGGAGGCCATCGTACATGTATTTGTTTGCATGTTATTACGTGTTCGTGGTTAATGTTCGTTGATCTGGCCTCAGTTGGATAGAAAGAGCGAGTAGTATGATCAAATTGATATCCAGAGCCTGCTCTAATGAAGCTATCTGTCAACGGGGTGGTGCGAAAGAAGTGAACAGGCGATAGAGGCACTGCAGGTGTTTTGAGGACGAGACAAATGTCGTCTGGCGATTTGGCGCGAATAAAGTGAAAGGCGCAGTGAGAAAGAGGTGGGTGTTCACTATATAACACCCAGCTCTGAGACAGGAGTCAGATGCCATGTCTTTAAATATTATAGGCATTATATTGGAAAGTGAATTTAAGATTAAATTGGACATTGTGAAATTTGACCAAGTCGATTAGAAAATACTTGTTATATTTACAGACATAAGAGTATAACACTTTTGTCGCTAATATTAATCACATTTTGGCAAAATATGATATTATATATGTATAACAATGCAATGATACAATGAGAGAGAAAAATGAACATATAATATAGTGGGCTAAAACAAATATTTAGACACATTTAAATGTTATTTAATATATATTCCATACTTTATAAATGATTGCTTATCCTACTTTAACGCATTTTGATATGTTAACGAAAAAAATGAAAAATTCTGATGCTAACAAGTATAATATATTTTATTGGCAATAATACACAAAAAGGGAGAAATAAATTTTTAAAAGTTAATGGAAATATTTTAAAATTAGCTTATTTACATAATATTTTTGTCTAAAATGTTCTACAAAGATATAGAACGACTAAATAGGTTATAACTGTAATTTACTTTGGCATGGTTTTTTGCATAACCTCAATTAGCTTCTGACCATCATACTGCAACTGCATTCCATCTTGGTTAAAAGTCAAGAGCTCAAATGTTATTTGGAAAGCAAGATAAATAATACCTACAAAGAAGCTAAAAGCGATTGAAGTATTTTTTGACTTCCCATATTCATCTCAACAATGTAAGATGGATTGGTAAAAATTGGATGACCTCTCAGACTACTGGTAACCTTCCTTGTAGTGGATTTCTTAGGAAAATATCTCAAACAGCTCGCCAAGGGATGATGAGATTAGTATCAAAGAACCGTATGGTAAGTAAATTAGGAATACAAGAAGATGTGTGTATTGCTGAAACATAAGTACGAAAAGAACAATTAATAATCACCCAGCCAGAGTCCTTTTCTGTAGATAACTCAGAGCACTTTGAGTTGTTAAAGATCACAATCCGGTTCCGAACCAGGAACGACACATTATCTCCCGTAGCGAACGGTGTATTGCAACCAGTTCAGCTTGAAGATGGACGTAGCGCCTGATAAAGCCACACTTTTTTCAAACAATGGAGATACGGCGTGGAAGCCAACCCCATCCCTGGACTTGGAGCCATCCGTTTACACTGGTACGGATCAAGCGTGACACAAAATGTGTTCCAAAAAGGTCGAACGCCATGATACTATAGCTGAGGAAGCTCCGGGAGCAGAGAAGTGGCGTCAAATAGTCAAAGGTGGTACCATCCAAGGTGGTTTTCCAGGCAGAACTAGAGGCACCACCGGTCTGCGAGCTACACCAAACAATCAATGAATTTCCTAACTTTCAACTCAAAGGGGTTAGGGTATGGCAGGAGTCTCTAGGCGGCATGGAAACCACCGAAATCACCTGTGGATGCAATGAGAGCCATTGTTGACGGAGGGAGACAGTGGGTGGGCATATACAAACGCAAAATGCACTGTATACAGTGCAGAGAGTGTGCCATCTTTCAAGCAGCGACAGGTGGCCAATGGTGCACTCAATGGTCCCCAGACGGAGAAAGCAATACAAACTTAGCTGCGGATGCGTAAAACTCGCATCCGTAGTCAAGCTTTGAACGAACACATGATTGGTAGAAATGTAAGGCACTAGCTCTATTGAAACACAATTGCTAAACGTCTTGGGAACAAAAAACGTCCATAGTTTGGGCACAAGAGACCATAAGGCTGCAAATATGCGCCTCCCAGTTGATGCGTTGGTAAATACTAGACCAGGGAAACTATGTGAATCCACCATTTCCAGGTGAACTACGTTGAAGAACAATTCCTGGTTGGGCTGAAGACATGGGTGGTGGTCGAAGTGCACTGTAGCAGAATAGGGTCAAAGGGCTACCACGTGCCCTTCTTTACCCGCGTGGTCCCGAGATAACCCCATGGAGCTTTGAAAGCACAGCTGAACCAAGGCGAGGGTGCAGCCCCCGCCGTTTATCACACCCCAACTGTATTTGCTTATGGACTGAATTCATCGTCTCTCACGGCGGCCTTTCAGCCAACATTCCTGCCTTTCCGTCATAGATCGAAGTTCGTCGAACATTCTACACCAATATTATCTCAATTCTTCCCCCGAAGGAGTCACCGACTTTTCACCCAAATCGCAAGTGTGTGTGGACGCGGCAGCTAAGCCATCTGAAGATAGTAGCTAAAGGACGCTCCCCCCTCCCCCCGCGATTGGAGACAACGAAGATTTAAATTCGAGGACGAAGGCTAAATCGACATTCATGAACTCTGCCATAGTCAATCGGCGAGTATCTGACGAGAATTTCCATCTCCGAAGGCCATCTACGTGTGCTTCCTTATTGAAGAGTGAAGTAGCTCGACTTCCTCCATCGCAATCATCGTATCCCGACTGGCCCTTCCTTGCAACGAGCACGTAAGTAATTGTAACCGTTGCCGACTGCAGATTGTTCTACAATCTGGCTCACCAAATTGATGCATTATTAGTGCGCGTACCTAGTTTAAAATTACTCTTTTTAATTACCAACCTGAACTCGACCACTTTAATCCCATAATTAACCCACCTGTATCTCCCGTAGACATTTAACTCCATCTGTGCGACTATTCCATTTAAACCCAATATCTGTGTATATTTAAATATTATTTTGTTGCTAGTAAAGATATATTTCTGTCATTGTCTTTCGTTTGAAACCCCAACGGGTACCAGCTACCTGTTAATCATTGGCCAACTTGCACTCTGAAATATTTTCTTTAAAAAGGACCCCGCAAAGTTAATAATAAACCATCCCCACTGAAGTCATAACAATTTCCCCATTTATTAACGGTCTTCAACCAACTTCGGCCCAAATCCCCAAAAGTACCTACGTATATATATATATATATATATATATATATATATATATATATATATATATATATATATATATATATATATATATATATATATATATATATATATATATATATATATATATATATATATATATATATATATATATTGTAGGGAAATCGATATCCCACCCTCCAAACTGAGGCCCTGTTCGGTAACCGCAACGTCCCGGCATTTGGCGGCGTAACCCTATTATTTCTCCCCCTCTCTCACCTCGCCTCGGGGATCACCAGAAAGGTCTCCCACAACCACATAATATTCGAATCATCAAGTTTCGGGTTCGTCGAGCTTAACATTGATTAAACCAGCAATACTTTCCCTAGGAGTTGGTATTTAATTTCACTCGATTGACGAAATTAGAGGAGAGTCGACCAAAATCCAGAAGGTGCCTTTAGGGCTCAGTAAAAGACGCTCGAAGAAGCACCATTAGAGGAGGAAGCTTAATTCCAAAGACCTCATCCCCGCCTCCTTCCCCTAACCCCAGTGGCGTGGTGAAGTATATATGCGGATAATTGTAGAAGAACTTGGAAGATCGAGTTAGTCATCGAGACGACGAAGTCCGGCTATAGGCCCCGCAACCAACAAGAGGGACAAAGAAAAAGCCTATCCTGAGTCAGTTGCTGTTCGTCACACCGGAAATTAGCATCTTGTCTCAGGAAGATTGAGTTTGCGATCGAGACGACGAAGTCCGGCGAAGTGCCCTGCAACCCTACACCGAAATTTAAGTTAGCTTGTATTGAGAAACAAGCTCAACTATCTCTCCTCAGAGAAACCCCCTATCCCGGTTTACAACAAAACCCAGAGATAGTCCTCGCTATTGAGGAATACCCCAAAGTGAACTTCCTCAAACCTCCACATTCGTCAAAGGATTAACTCGTTTGCTCATCGCTCGTCAGTGCGAATTATACCAAGATTAACCAGAAGACTGGAAAAGCATACTTTTCCTGTCCCGTTGCTGAAATCATCTTACCAAGACAACGTGCTTAACGCTATCCGTCGACCACACCAAATTCATCTGTTGCTTTAAAGCTATCCCCGCGCCAGAAAAACAGCTGGAGTGGCTGTGAAGACTTCTACGCGCTTGGCCGCAAACGACATTCTTGCGTCTAGATAAAAATTGAGGCCAAGGTCAGTCTCCAACCAGTTTTCCCTGTAGTTGTTTTTGAAGGTAAATAAATTCCATTATCTTTTTTTTAAGGTCAATTAGCGTTCGATACTAAAGTGAGCTTTGGGTCAACTATTACTGTATATTCATTTGTGTAATTTAGTAAGTCTCATTTAAACTCGTTTAATTCATAACTGTGTAGTTTGTTTTGTTAGATTTCATTTTTGTTCATGTTACAATTAAAAGTCTTTTTTCTTAGAAGCATTTAATTCAATCCTCGAAACGCTGAGCATATCACTAGAAACCCTTAAAGTTTAAAAATAACGTAATAATAATAAAATAATATAGCACTCTTAGAGAAAACTTAATTAAGGAATTTTTGAAGTACGTTATAACCCTATACGTACGTACACTACCACTCGGTCCTTGCAATACCACGACATAAATATATAATTATATATATATATATATATATATATATATATATATATATATATATAGAGAGAGAGAGAGAGAGAGAGAGAGAGAGAGAGAGAGAGAGAGTCTGGCCATTCCACGACATATACTACCTTAGGCTTGGGCAAGAAAAACCGAAACTATACGCTTCTGCATAGGAGAGATGCCGTTCAATGCCATTTGGCGTCGAAGCTTCAGATTTAGCATCTGGGCTGCTCCAGTAGAGATCAAAATGTCGTCAATGTTGGGCGTAGGGAGAACATCTTTAGGTAATTGCAAGGTGATGATAATTTTGATGCTCAATGCAGAGTTGTACACTAAATATACTTCCTTCTCAGAAATTCAAAAATAAAGATTACGACGCATCTTATCGCCCCAATTGTGCGGGAGGTCTCCCCCTTATATCGTATCGCCATGCGGTGTCATAAACCTTCTCCAGGCCGAAAAATACGGTGGCATATTGCTGTCTTCGGAGGAAAGCCTTTTTGATAGCATTTCTTTTTGGAATAGAATATCCAACGTGGAGTGGAACTTGCCGAAGCTGCACTGTACAGAAGACTGGTGGACTCTGCAGCCCAGGAAATAGGCTAATCTATGTACATTTAACAATTTCTCCATTAACTTGAACACGCAGGAGGTTAGATAGATTGGGCAGAATAAGGCCGCGGTAGATTGATCTCTCTCTCTGGATTTCCAAAAGCAAGGACAGTAGCTAATAGCCAGAAATCCTGCAGGATACTATCCGTCTAAAGTTCGTTAAACATGTCAGGCAGAAATGCCCTGCATATCTCACCTAGGTTTCAAAGCATGGTACAGGGGATATCGACCGTACCAGGGGCGAGACGATAGATGAAGTGATAGTCGAACACAACTCACTCAACCCAAACCTATCGTTGTAGCGTTCTCCGCATACGGAGGTAAAATCCAGTCCGTGGCCTTCAGTGAAATCCCGCGGGATCCGAAATTGCGGTCTAATTCTCCTTGAGGAAGGGAGGGTTGTCCTGCGAGAACTTACTCCAAATCCTTTTGATTCGTTTCAACACCTCTCCAAAAGGAGACTTCCTGTTAAGTGAAGACACGTATGCCCGAGAAGAAGAGGGGGGAGGGCATGTTTAGAAATATATGGAACCTAGACCTAGCTAAACAAAATTTACCGATGGTAAAATTGTTTGGGCGGCGCTTCTAGCGCATTTAGGCATATCGCATCTCTCTGAGGCCAGTCTCATACTCGGCCCGTCACCAAGGAATCAAACGGCGTGTGAAATGGAAAAGCTTTCTTGGAATAGTATTTAGCTCCAAGGCGATAAAGTAACCCTAGAAGAACACAAAGACCTCATCTATCGAACTAAACCAATTTACTGAAAAGCGGACTACCTCGCACGCTCCAAGCACCTCGGGACAGTATTTCAGGCGGGATCGGCCAAGAAAATGAGAGTTGATTGAGAAAGTGGCTACTACCATAAAGCTCGTCTACCAACTTACGCTCCAATTCAGGCTGTGGATCCAGAGAGCCAGAACAGATCGAGCAGGAAAATGAAGTGCTTTCGGGCAGTGACAAGTAACCTCATCTACATTTAGGACACATTTCTCCAGTTCGTCGATCATGTCAGCAAGGACCTGACCACTGCGATTGACCACGCAAATAAAATAACAGAGACAACATGCTGGGTATACATCGTGCATCCTCCTGCAAGGCGAATACAGGTGGTGGTGGAGTTGCAAGCCACTAGCATGGTCTCCTGCAGAAAAATAGATAATGAAGAAAGGGAGAAGACTACCCTCCTCACTTCCTCCCGCTTAACCTGGAATAGGCGTCAATTTCCATTAATATATATATATTTATATATATATATATATATATATATATATATATATATATATATATATATATATATATATATATACAGGGGGTGGACAAAATAATGGAAACACCATGTAATTTCCGAAAACTTTATTTTAATAAGGGGTAGGACCACCTTTGGCAGTAATTACAGATATAATTCTGTGCGGGATCGACTCGTACAAAGTTTGAATCGTTTCCCGGGGAATTTTTTATCCATTCATCAGTTAAAGCGTATCCATTTTTTTCAATGAGGATGGTGGGGGATATCGACCCCGTACTTGTTTTTTTCTAAAATGCACCATAAATGTTCAATGATGTTGAGATCTGGGGATTGTGGTGGCCAGATAAGGTGTTCTACTTCACTGGAATGTTACTTGTGCCATTCAGCTACAACTTTAGCAGTATGAATAGGAGCATTATCATCCTGAAAGATGGCATTTCCATCCGGAAACAATTCCTGAACCATAAGAAGGATCTGATCAGCTAAAATACTCAAATAGTCATGACTGTTGATTCTACCATGAAGGGAAACTATTGGGCTTGCGAATTTCCAAGATACGGCCCCCAGATCATTACAGAGGACTCGTCAGAGAATATGACCCTTCTTCACCGCTCTTCTGTCCAAATCCGATGGTTTTTTACATCACTCTAAACGTTTTCGAACGTTTGTTTCTGAGAGTAGTGGTTTTCGGATTGCAGCCCTCCCGTGGAATACGGTTTTATGTAACTCCCGGCGAACAGTTTTTGTTGAGACAGGGTTCCGGACATGATCATTGAGTTCTGCAGTAATTCTGGTAGCTGTAGTTTTATGTTATTTTGTAACAATCCGTGTAAGAGTCCTACGGTCCCTATCAGACAGTTTTGGTTTTCTTCCTGAGTTTTGCCTTTATGAAGACATTTTTCCTCTGCTTTTTATACGCTGTCATTACTTTTGAGACTGTGCCTCTCGATACGCCAACCAGTTTAGCCGTTTTAGTGATGGTAGCACCTACCATCCAAGCTCCAACAATCAGACCTCTTTCGAAATCAGATAGATCGCTCATTTTTATAAATTTGAATAAACTTATTTGGATAATATCTGCAAAAAAACAACAATATTAGCACAAGATGATGTAATTTATTACCAATCAACAAACATAAACATAGGCAAGGCTTAGACAGTTTAATCAATCTTCCAAACTATACTATTATAATACTAGGTGTTTCCATTATTTTGTCCACCCCTGTATGTATATATATATATATATATATATATATATATATATATATATATATATATATATATATATATATATATATATATATATATATATATATATATATATATATATATATATATATATATATATATATATATATATATTGGTTTTGAAGATGATCATTTTCCAAAATGAGGCAAAGTTAATTGGAGAGAATAAGGTTAGTTAGTTAGTTGCGCCAATCCTTCCTTTATCCAAGAGAATCCCGACCAGATTATAAAATCTACATAAAGGTCAGTATGACAATCACTGGTCGGCCCGAGAGCATCAGGAGCCGTTCCTATTTTGGGGAGAGGTACCAGGAAATATTATGTTTTGACACCAAACATCGTTCTGGTTGAACTTTCTTCGGCTTGAGAGAAAAGGGATCTGTTCCGCGTCAGAGGTATGTGAATATAGACACCCATCGGCATGATTCCTTAGAACAGAGGGTGTGTGTGTTGTGCTGTGAAGATGGGATAGGAAAGAAAGCAGTGTTGTAATTGGCTATGTGTGAGGTGAGAAGTGAAAGATTTACCCACCCGAATACAGGGGTGAGTACAGCGCGTCCGCCAGCCGGTTGCCAGATCTCTACGTACGCTGACATTTGTGTCCGCTCATGCCGGGATTCGCGATTGCGTAGTGCCAAAAGGACTGAAAAATGTGTAGACGCTGCTTTTATAAGTCATTACACTTTAGATTTCTGGAGAGCAGTAAGGTTCTCAACTCACAATCGAATGTTTTTTCCCACGAACGTATTTTAGAATGGATCGAACCGCTAATGTGGGGGATATGGTATTGATAGCTTGCACATCACCATAAATTACGAGATATCACATGTAATCACAGCATTGGATAAAGGTAGTGATTTTGTGAAAACTTAAAGCGATGGAGAGTTTGGTATGCAGTGATATCAGCTCTAACTCTTCTGACTGTGCAATTACTAGCTTTCCATAATTCATAGTGGGATATGAACGTACGGTGGCCATGGATGAATTGCGAAAAAGGATTAATGAGATGATTTAAACATCCATTCGAAATTCCGTTGCAACCCTGACGAAATTAATTGGCAAACTAGTGACTGTCCTGAAAGAAATCCTGTCTCATGCTCCTGATCGAGATGGGACGCCGAGATGATTGGGATCACAGAGCCGATGTCAATCAGAAATCTCCTCCTACCAGTGAGCTGGTAGTCAACGTGAATACAACTGTTCAACGGAACGATGGGTAGCAAGTTTCCCTCTATCATTCCGCCCGTGTATTTTGCTAAGTAGTGAGGTTAGAGGAAATGAAATCGCATCGTCTTGCCTTGTTTCCAAACTCCTTATGGTACCAGCATGTAGTATTAAAGAGGGTTATTTTATGGTTGATTCAGATTAAGAGCGTCCTTTTGAGGTGGTCCGACTGTTCTAAAGATTGTTGGGCCGTTGGGAGATAGCAACGAGCTCCTGCTTCAGCAATTTGAGAGCGGACTCAAGCTGCTCACAAATTTTGTCGAGTGCGTCCCCTTTAGTTAGGCTCTTGTGGTTAGACCTCTCCAAGGTACGAGCTGAGGCTGTGACCAATTGATCTAGTGTAGATTCCGGACTGAAGATCCTCCATAGCTTCTTGAATGTTGAGTGGAAGCGTGCATATAAAGGATTAACTCAAAAATTCTAGGTTGATACTGATTTCCACAGTATCCGGAACCTTGGAAGGAAGTCGACACGATGGGAATGTAGGAGTTCCTCCGAATGGAACAGGAGCTTCATCTTTTGGCCGCATTCGGGTATATTTTTCCAATATAGGAGTCCGTATGGTTTGATAGGTCTATGGGCCAGTTGAGTGATTAAGGACTGGAAACATAGCCTCCATCATCAAACATAGAGTGGGGGGGGGACGAACCAGTGTTTTTAATTTTTGCTGGTCACTGGTTACCCTTTCCATGCAGAAGAGCAGCTCCACTTTGGTAAAACACTAGGTTGGGGATGATTACAAGAATATTTGGTGTTTTGAGGTGCACAACAGGACTAGCTGGGAGGATGAGTAGTAATGTGGCATGTTGGTTTTGTTGTTATATAGCTATCTTTCATTTTATGCGTTTGAGTTACTGTAAATGCATGAAGAAATTGATTTCATGATGAATCATGCGTGGAAAAGCTCGCTTTTTTAAGAGGCCTTTTTTATTACTCTAATTAGTACTGATAACGAAATTATCACCTAATCCCTCTTAATCGTGTTGGAATTTTTCAAGAGTGAGGTAGGCTCGAATGAGAGCTTAAGAGAGATCTCATATAATCACAGTTTGGATGAAGTTAGTAAATATATGAAATTTGAAAGATGGTAGTCCAATGTTAGCAATACACTAAATAATAATTTGGAATAGTTTCATGAAATCAACTAGTTTTTGGCAAGAAAGTAGGGATAAATGTGGCTGTACTTAGAAGAAAAAAAGTAATACACCATATACATAAATAACTGTTTACGAATACAGAAAAGTAAAAGTGATACAAAAATGTCGGTTGTTGACCTAACACGTAGCTTAGGTTAGTATAGAGTAGATGTACATGTGCCTAAAGTTCGGTGTAGGCCACTAGAAGCAAGGAGACAGGCACTGAACCTGCTGAAGTAGCAGCTATTGACTATTATTATAAGTATAAACACTTGAAATTGGCAATTGTTATAAAAAAAAATAGCTAGTTGCGCAATGAAAGGTCCTTTTATCTGACGAGTATTACTTGAAGGTGTATAGACAGCGAACAAGATTTGTGAGGAAAAGTGTAGGTGATAAGACTTTCTCTACTAATTTTTATCAAACCATAATATATCTAGATTGACAAGCCTTGTAAGGTTGCATGAGTTAAGAAGGAACAGATTCTATAGTTCCATTTAAATGGGTGAATAAAAGTGATTAATATATACAAATATTCTGCGAAAAAGAGGTACCACATCTTAACATTTCTGGAAATCTCGCTAACTTAGTGGATATGGTATTGGATTTCTGACGTCGAGGTACTGGGTTCACTCCAAGTGAGAGCAGATACAAACGTCGGCCACGTAGAGATTTGGCCATTGATTTGTAAGCTCGTTGTACTGGATATGTAAAAGTCCTGTTACACTCGTTAGGACACTCTGAACAAAGAACACAATGATATTTCTGATGCAGTTAGACAAGCTTTTATTGTTTTAACATAACATATAAATATGTGTTTAAATTGTAATATTAATCAATTTGGCCGCCCTCTGCGGCGAGCACGCGCCATAAGCGAGACCTGAATGCCACGCACACATTGTGGACGAAGTGCTTCTTCATGCATACCCACAGCTCGTTGACGTTGCTCTGGAGGATGTTGCAGGCCTCGCCCTCGATATGCGCCCACACGCGGTAGTCGAGGGGATTGATGTCAGGGAACTGCAGCGACTAGAAGTTGATGTTCGTCACCAATTACTCATGCACGGTTCTGGTAGTCTGGGCTGGGGCAGCGTCCTGCTGAAAGACGTTATCAACCTTCTTCCTGATCTTCCTTACCCAAGGTAGGATTTTCTTGGCCGAGATCTCCCTGCAATCGGCCGTGGTTAGCATGTAACCAGCCACAAACCACACTGGCCACATCTTCTCGCCATTCAAATCCATGACGCCAAGGTTCATTTTAGAGGCTGGTTGTTTGGTCGTGGCCACGTACCGGACGTCGGAGATGTCCTGGCCGAAGCTTACCACGCGATCGTTCTTTTTGTTGAAGATCGGATCGAGCGTGAAGGTATTTTTCGTCAGAATGAAAATGAGAATTCGATTGCCATGACACTTCAACTCGTTGAAAAGACTAATACAGCGTTCCCGACGTTGTTTTTGAATATGGTCAGTGAACAGAGGCCTTTCCACGCACCACAAGCTTTTGTCACCCTTCCTTTTGATGACCCTGGAGACAGTGGCCCCCCAAAGCTCTTCTTCTTCGCGAGCGCAGTCATTTTGAGTTTCGATCTTTGAGGTCTTCTCCGTTCTTGAGCCTCTCCGCCACTCTGTGTACGGTCATCCGGCTGACGTCAAGCCGCTTGGCAATGTTGGCCTTATTGCCCATAGTCAGGAGAGCAGAGATCTAGATTCTTTTCACTTCTATTTGGACACCCCGAACACAAAATGGGAAAGTCGTTTTAATGACATGTGCTGAAAAAATATAACTTTAAGTTTATTTCACGGAACATTTTCTATCACACACGTAAACCTCCCGAAAGATAAAAAAAACAAAGTGTAACTTCCCTGTAGGACACGTTCCTTTGCCCAATGGGCCTGGAGAGGTTACCCCCTACCTGAGTATAGTCGAAGTCAGCACAGGAGTACAGTAGCTTTATCAACGTGACAAGGCAACCAGTCTGCGCTACGGAAAAGAAAGAGAATGTCATCGTCATCTTGCTTCTTTTTTATTCAAAGCAAAAACCAACCATGACAATTCCTACAAAAAAACAAGGATGAATCTGTAAAGATAGTGAAATTATTTTTTTATTGGGCTCATTCTTTGTGTAATTAATTTCTCATTGCATTGATTTTTTTGTGTAATCAATTTTTCAGTGAGTTTATTCCTTCTGAAATTAATTTTTCATTGCGTTCATTCTTTGTGTAATCAATTTCCCATTACGTTCATTCTTTGTGTAATCAATTTCTCATTGCATTCATTCTTTGTGCAATTAATTTATAATTACATTTATTATTGAGGGAATTTTTTTTTATTAAATTTATTTCTCGTGCAATCATTAGGTTGGAAACAAGGTACCCGCCCAACCTTTTTGTAAAAGTTCATTTCTTAATAGATTTATTTATACAGGGTGTGTGACTAGTTAATGTCTAATGTCCTAGTTTTTCCTAGGCCTCGCTTGAAAGTGCACATTGACCTCGAGCTTAAGTAGACTAGGTCATTAAGCACTTTCAAACGAGGCCTAGGAAAACCTAGTCCACTATACGGTAATTAATCGGATACCCTTTTTATGATATCTAAAGTTACAAAAATTACCCATCAAATGACACCTTCTCATGAACAGCAACGGACTCTTTTACTTTATGATTACAAGTCCGGCCTAAACGCAGCCCAATCGCCACGTCGTATCAACCAAGCATTTGGAGAAGGCTGACCCACATCAATAGAAGCTTATGGTTTGTGTCTGGTGCGATTCGAAGAGAGTGATTTACTGGGAAATTTCGAAAGACAAGTAGGCTATCGACGCTCAATTATACAGTCAACAACTGCAAGAGGTGGCAGATGCAATTGCGCAGGAATGACCGGAATTGACTGATGCCATGTTTCTTCATGATAACGCCCGACCACACGTTGCAATTCATACATATGAAAAACTCCTGGAGCTGGAGAAACAAGTTTTTCCTCCCACATCTTACTCGCCAGACCTGGCGCCAGCAGAGTACCATCTATTCCGTGCACTGCAGAACTTCTTGAATGACAAAACGTTTAAAAATGATGACGAACTGTAAACTGTAGTTGGAGACTCCTTTGATAGCAAACCAGTTGAATTTTACAACAAAGGCAGCCATGATCTATCCCGTCGTTGGAAGCAGGGGCTCGAAAATAACGGTGATTATATATTGTTCATTGATACGTTTATTTTGCTGGATTGTTTCGTTCTAATTCATTGTCAATAAAAGTTGTGGGAGAACTTCCTTTCCAACCTAATAATTTCTTATTTCGTTCATTATTTGGATAATAATTTTCTGATTGTGTTTATTGTCCGTATACTAAATTTTTCATTGCGTTCATTCTTTATGCAATTAATTTCTTATTTCGTTCATTCTTTGCGTAATCAATTTCTCATTGCGGTCATTCTTTGCGTAATTGATTCCTCATTGCGTTCCTTCTTTGTGGAATGAATTCTCATAATGTTCATTCATTGTGCAATTAATTTCCGATTGCGTTCATTGTTAGTGTAATTACTTTTCATTTCGTTTATTCCTCGTGCAATTAATTTTTCATTACGTTCCTCTTCTGTGTATTCAATTTCCATTTGGGTTCATTCTTTGTGCAATTGATTTATCATTGCCTTTGTTAAGGCCTTAACAAAGGAAAATAATGATAGTATAGTTAGATGAAACGGGAAGCCAGCCTTTCACTTTCATACTCAGGTAAAAAACGCATTTGAATATAGTTTGATAGAGAGATAAATTGATAGATAATAGAGACGGATACGAATTAAACGCTTAGCAGTTCATCAAGTTTACATTTTTGTTTTGCAAAGCTCAGCTTTTTTTATCCCAGTCTCTCATATATAACCCAACTCTGTAATTGATTTCTCAACCATAAATGAGGCTACAACAAACTTCGCCTGTCTAATCACTCCGAAAGCCAAACACTGCGAAAAAATCAGATGCTATTAATATCAAATTCTCTCAGGTTTGATATTTTTTTTAATTAACGGTTCCGCCTTTCGATGGTATTGCTGCAAGCATCTATCATGTAAGCAAAAAATAACGAAAACACTGCTGAGAAAAAAAATGCTTAAGAATCTGATATACTATAAAAATAAATCCTTTTCAATTCAGTGGTGCCACCCACTTCTAAGATAGGTTAGGAAAGAGTGAATGCCCACCCACTGGTCGTAAAATTAGCAAATAAACAAGCAGTGTTGGATATTAACCTGCCCTTCTTAGTTTAGCATTGGTAGATTCACTTAAAAAACACTGAAAACTCCTCCCACGTAATATAGGATTGGAAGACTCCAAAAAAATTAGCTCTTAGCTCCTCTTATGTAGTACCCTATTGGTAAATCCATTTGTAGGTGAGCCCCAACCTTTTCATATAAGCCCTTGTAAACTCTAGATCAGCAGTCATTCTGAGTAAATCTTGAATTCTGATTAGAGCTAAAGCCATAAAGCTCCTTTTGTTTTCCGCCACTGCATCGTACCGGATTTCGAAGACAGGCAAGCAAATGAGGATGAATTGCTATGATCACTTAGGATCACCGCCCTTCGTCCACGATCGAACCCCTTGCAAAACCATCCTTTAACGTCAGATTGCACCGTGAACCAAACTATCAGGCAATCCTTTCTCACAAAGAAGGATTGCCTTGCGCCGACTGCCTGATCACCTTGACTTTGTGCCCCATCTACCAACTGAGGCTCATTGGTGTCATATCCATAGTTACAAGGCCAGAAGGAAGCATAAATCTAACACCTTCGTTCTTTGTGTAATTAATTTTTTTCTTTCTATTATGCATATTTCTATTTGTATTAAATAAACCATTAAAACGCTACCCTATCATTATTCACCTTAAAGTACTCACAATGTCAACGTTGGTCTTCCCTTTTATGTGACCATATTTATTTCTTTTTTAGCGTGGGCAACCATGCTGCGGATTACATCTGTAAGATAGCCTTCTTTCGCCACATTTTCAACTCCCATATCCTCTTCGCTTTCTTAAATCGGTCGTTCCAAACTTTCTGCGGGAGATGTGCTCGTTAGTTCTCGCTTTAAATTAAAATAAATACCCACAATGGTGTTAGATCTAATTTTATGCCTTTAGTGTCTTTATCTAAATATTCCCATACGGCATCACCCTCCTCCGACTCTCATTTCGCATCTTTGGAGGACCACCCTTGAGGAAAACCCCCTCAAGCAAGCGTGTGTTTTTTTCGCCAACTTTGCTGACCAGACAAATATTCCCCTAATTATCTTCCTAATCTCAATTATTGCACTATTTACCGTCTCTTATTTCCTCCATTCCTTTCTTAATTTCATTTTCATTATCTATATTAGTTTCATGTCCCTTCGAGGGTTAAATGACATGTTGGCGACCAAGCCATGTTTGGTTTATTCGTTCTTTGTCCCATCTTTATTCGAGAATTTAATACCTCAGTCTCAGATGGTCCCTGGACCTTTGAAATGAATCATTTTGGGCCCAATTTCAGCTTCTTATGAACAATAGTTCAAAAGTTATGACGAAGTAGTAGAATTTAACCCCTGCGCGAAATTAATTTAGTAGGCGGTAGCCGGCTAATTTTGGGGGGGCTACCAACCAAAATTTGGTTAGGGGTTATTATCGGACATATATGAACCTATTGAGAATTACTCAATCATTATTATAGTTAAACTTTTTTTTCACTCCACCCTAATATGCAGCCTCATTGGAATATTAGACCATCTCCATTATATTGATTGAATTGAATTAAATTAAGGTCTTAATTAGTTTAACCAGTGATTTATCCACCATCTGTTCTTTCTCCCATTGACAAAAGAGTAATTTGTAAACCCTAATCTCAAGGAGCCTTCAATTCCTATACTACAATCCGTATGATCTCGTCAAGGTGTTTTTGGATGAGCCAAAATGGCACTATAGACAAATTTAATTATTATAGCAACGATTGTTAACCTGAACACTAAATATTTTTACTAGTGTTTCTTGTTCTACTACTACTATTTCTATTACTAGTACGATAATGTAGTGCTCTCGCTAGCCTATTCGATACGGTGTTTTTTTTTCCCCGTTACGGTACGGGGTTCAATCTTAAGCGAGACTGGAGACAAAGCGCTGTGGTCACCCTAGGTCATCACACACGTAGCCGATTACAACCGTACTTCTTTCCTCTCCCTTCTTCACTGAGCAATGCTTACACACACACAATTTTCTCTGTTTGAGAGTGATTCTGGCGATGGTTAGTTCCCCCTCCCCCATTGAAATAAAGTTTTTTTATTTAATTGCTGGTTGTTTTCAAAAACACAAATACCTCCCTCAACCTTCCGCCCCCAAAACGCGGACCGACTCTTGGTGCCGTTGGGCTCACTAACTATTGTCATTCCGATATTTATGTTAGTTTCATTATCCAGGCGAAGAGTCAGTACTGCAGAAGAGACAAAATTCGTTACCTATCTACTGAGCTTTTTTTTTTTAATCCTCTGAGCTTGCCACGCTCGTGAATGATCAAGATGATCGTGATCATTTATGATTCCGTCCTCTTCTATTTTACAACAAAATTACCACTACTTTGGCTACCAAATTTGGTGTTGTTTTTAGAATCTTTACGACGTGGTTCTTTTCCAATAAGCTGTCTTATTGTAAATGTTGCTCAAATTACTAAGAAGTTTTCCCTTTCTATTCACCTTGGTGATTACTGAGCCATCTTTATGACTCCTCTTTTATCAAAGATCTCTTAGTGCATAATGCCAATATGTTTCACGCCTATCTTAGATGGTAATAACTTGTTACAATCCAATTAGTTTAGTTTTTGTAAAGGTTGCCATTCTCTTTCTCACACGCAACATGATTTGAGTTAATCATAAGGAACTCGTACAAAATTAGACTCATTGGTATTGATGGCCATTCCTTGAAACGCTACCAGAGTTCTTGACTAGCAAAAGACAGAGTGTGTCAGTGTTTGTTGTTTTAGCTCGTTTAGTTCAGTTTTTTCAGGAGTTTCAAACGGCAGTGTCCTCGAACCCATCCTTTTTAATATTTCTACTTCCGACATGTGACCCCAGAACGAGTTAGAAATGATTACTTTTGCTGGAGACTTCACTTTGTATGAGGCAATTCCTTCTCCTCAGGATAGAAAGAGGATCGCCGATGTATTCAGGCGTGTATTCTTGGAGATCATGTTCTGATATAATAGTTATTCACTAAGGTTACTCAGTACCACTCTTGGCTCCAAGTTTACATTTTAGTCTCATTTGTACTCAATTGAAGCTTCAATTTTCAAAAAAATGGGTCGCTCTAGAGTTTTCACCAAATATATTCCACTGGTGATGTCGTTAAAAATTCCTTTTATTTTTTTCTATTGTCATTTTAAGTATTGTCACTGTGTCTTGGTATATAATTCAGAATCCAATTTAAAACCCTTAGATTGAGCTTTTAGCCAAATCAAATTTTTCGCCTTCTGATATTGAGATTAATCATCGACATCGTCGTTTGGTGGCACCATTGAACCGTCTGCTGACAACCCTTTCACAGCCAATACGTACTACTCGATGCACAATTTGGTTTAACACATTGCAGTTTTCTCAATGCTTCTTTTCTTGCATTTGATGGATTGTGGAATACTCTCCCCAATCATCTGGGAAATCTCCCAATTGTGTTATTTTTAATATGAGAGTGAATGTCTTACTTCTCGATTTAATAAGCGACGTGAATATTTTTCTTTTCGCTTTACTTTTCTCTTCTCTATTCCTTAGACTTTCAAAGTAATGCCCCCCCCGCTGGGCTCTTTTGGGATTCTATCCTTTTAGTTTCCAGGTGGTCGCCTGTATTATTTTTTTATGAAAATAATAATAATCCGATCGTATATCACAATTGGCTAAAGTTTTTCGGAAAATGATTACAACTTATGATGAGCCCAAATCCGCACATACTGTGTATATTTGATTTCAGAAAGCGCTTGATACCGGTTTACATAAACTCCTTTTATTAAAATTTCAAACCTATAGAATAAACAACAACACAATCTGGCCTAAAGTGTGGCTCTGAAACCCTTAACAGAGGGAAGTTATGGGTAAACTGAGGCCTGGAATAGATATGTAACTAGGGGAGTTTCTTAAGAAGTCACAACATAAACTGCAGTTTACTCTGCAAAGTTTCAACGATTTCTGACGTTAAAGAGACAGCAGGTTTAATGTGGAGAAAAATGTCAATGAAATTTAGGATCACATGAAGATAAGCGACCCCAAGCTTTTCTGGAATAGCTTATCATTGAGTGTAAGTTTCAGGGTAGCTAATCTTCATTTAATCTTGAATGATTTTACATGATATCATCTCTTATAATATAACTTATGGGGTCATGTTAAATACCAAAGGCAAACTATAAAGTTGGATTCTAACGAAAAAGAAAAATTCATTTATTCTTTTTAAAGAGACATATCAATTAATTTATAGAAACACGCCCAAACTGCTGTTTGTATGTACCAAATTTCAACAGCCCTAAAGTTGTACGAGGTCACTAAGGTCGTAAACCAGAGAGCAAGACTGATTTAGTTTTCAAGATAAACCCCTGTGATCAATACCTCATCACTCCTCGTAATGATTTTGGACATATTGAAGATATTGGAAGATATTCCGCAAAAAGACAACTGGATAGGGTGAGTGAGTTTAATATAGGTTAGCTTAATGAAATGCAAGGTTCTTTACTTAAAATGGACTGACTTATTTTATAAATGATTCAGACGTTTTAATCTCTAAGATCTTCAAGTTTCGAAACAACTTTTAGAAGCCTAAAAAAAACAAACAATACATTGTTTGAGTATACTGAGTGTATTTTTTTATTTTGAATAGTATTTTTTGCCCTTCTATAATTTCCTCTTTCATCTTTATCGGGAATACGGTGGATGCCTCCTTCCTCCATCTCAAACCGATAGTGGAAACTTAAATATGACGTACCTCGTAAATGTCATCGATCAGTTCTCATCCTAATGCTTGGGTTCGAATCCCAATTCATGTTGATACAATTGGCTCAAAGTAAACGCTAATTTTCATCATTTACTATTTTAATGGTAGGTAAATGGGCAACATCTTCGGATCAGATAATTTGAGGCACCCCAAAATTAAAGGTCCACACTGTGAGAGCCATTATAGTGCGTGAATCGGTGGTATAATATACCGAATCATTTTAGGAGAAACTTTGAGTGACTAAATAATTTTCGTGAGCTCATTTGGAGCCACCGTCAAGAATACCACCGCCGTTGATCAACTTACTAAGCCAAAGAACTGGGGAATCAAACCTACGATAATAGTCTTCGGAAACTGAATTGATATCCGACCTAAAGTAGATGTTTTAAGGCATACTTGATATAAGGTTGTCCAGAAATTATGAAAATATAGCTATGGAATATTTGAGAGCAGCGGCGTGGCGCAAAATAGTCAAAGGTGGTACTTTCCAGAGTGGCGTCCTGGAAGGAACCAGAAGCGCCACCGTCTAGAGAGCTGCACCGAGCTCTCGAAGAAGTTTCCTAGCCCTAAAGCCAAAGAGCTTAGGGTATTACTGGCGTCTTTCAGTGGTATAGGCACCTTCGAAGTCAGCGCGGATGGAGGGAGAGCCGTTGGCGACTAAGAAAGACGTGGGACCCGCGCGTACAAGCGCATAATGCAATGTCCAAAACGCAGAGCCAGTGGCATCTTCCCTTCATGGATAAATTGGCTCTCAATGGAGGAGGTGAGGAAGAGTGAAATAGCTATTTCGTTTCAATCGAAATTATTCTATTCCTGTTCTCCATGATATGAAAGATATAGAAGAGGTTAGATATCGATTTCTGTCCCACACATATTATTCCCCGGCACTCTCTCGAACGGATGAATTACAATGTGGAAATAAAATTAAAATGTATTAATTCAATTTTAAATGAGGATTTGAACTAGTACTATCAAATGGTCATCGTTTGACCTTTGTAGTAACAAAACTTGATCATAGATCCCAAATGGGTTTCGTCGAAAGGAGTCGTGTCTGACAAACCTGCTAGATTAAGATCGCTCCCGATTGGTGGATATAATTTACTTGCACTATCAAAAGGCGTTTGCCAAATTACACCACAAGAAAAGTACACTTGTTAGGAATCAGAGGTAAAGTGGCGAAATACATAGAAAATTCTTTGTCGGACTGGTATCCGAATGTTGGAGTAGGTAACTAGGCTTCTCACTCGCTATTTGTTACTGCCAGCCTTCCACAGGGTTCCTTAATTGCCTCTTTCCTATTAATCACTTACATCAACAACCTTGATAAAGAAGTGTTAAGCAGAATCGCCAAATTTGTAGATGACACCAAATTAAGTGCGTGTGAACCTCATATGAAGTCGTAAAAAGGATACAAAATAATTTACGTAGAGTAGGCAAATGATCGGACGTGTGTCAGATCCATTTCCAATTGGACAAGTGTAAGGTAATAGCACTTTGGCTAACTAGACTTCGATTCCGATTACACATTAAAAAGCAATAACTTAATTCCGCCCAAATTCAAAAAAATATTTTGGTGTGCTGAATAACAAAGACTAGCATAAGTAGTTGGAGTTGTCCTGGATAGAAAGTCCTGTTTTGAATAAATGCAGATGCACATTGTTTGAAATTCTTATATTCTGCGGTCTATGACGTTTCGGTGCGAGCGTTTCGGCGCAAACTCGTTTTGGCGCAGACCCTATTCGGAGCAAACCCTGTTCGGCGTAGACCCTATTTGACACAGACCCTGTTTGGCGAACACCTTGGTAAAAGTTTTAAAGTCAACTAGATCAACTTTTAAAAAAAAATCAACTAGTAGATTGATTTCTACTAGAAGCATAAAAATAAATTATTGGGTTTTAACCCAGATCCGGTTTTATACTGTTAGGTATTTTTTTCCTTACTAATTTATTAACTAAAAATTATATCTTTGAAGCTGTAAGTGTTAATGTTGTTTCTTAATAACTTGGTCGAGATTATGTAATGGCCACAGATTTAAATATTTTTTTTTAAATTGCACGAAAACGAATTAATGATTTCTAATAAATCTGGTTGAACACTAGAGCCCTAGCCTAGAAGGAAGCGACTAGTGTTTTACCATGATCCGGTTTTATCCGGTTAGTAAATATTTCTGTTAAAGTTTTTTTCTTTCCAAAGTAACTTTATGGAAATTGTGTAATCACCATGTTTGAATGTGTTTCTTTACAAAATTTCACGAAAACTAATTACCCGATTTCTACCAGATTGGGTGGAGTTTAAGGCCTTAGCTAAGAAAGAAACGATTAGTTTTCGACCAAGATCTGGTTAGTATATCCGGTTATATACGATTAAGTATTTCGAATGGACTCCCTCTGGCGGAGATTTGCTCTCTATTAGTGCTATCATTTTGCTAAACTAAATTTATTGGGAATGTCTGAAAAGTTGTTTGAAATTACTATTTCCTTTTGCCTAGAAGAATTAGTTATCTCTTAGCCCTGCGGGCAAAAGAATTAATACGAAAGCAATATATCATTTAAAAGTGAAAGGTCAAATGAAACTTTTAGGGACAGTATTTTGGCCTTAGGATAATGGTTGACAGCTGAATATTTATGGGAGAATTTGGAGGATCCCACACAATGGTCATTTTCCAATATGGTGCTTTAAGAATACCAGGTTCCTAACAAAAATTAAAAAATATAAGGAAAAGAATTATAAACAGGGGTATAAATTTTAAATAACAGCCCAAAAAGGCTTGTAAAAATGGCAATAGATCCAGTATTTTGTCTTTAGGATATCGGTTGACCTGTTATAAATAGCCTATTTATGGGATATATGGATTATTTCAAACTGAATAAATTAAGTCACTTTTCGATGGAGCTCGCAAATAAACTACCTATGTTTTTTGTACCCTAAAAAAACTGACCAGGCCGGTTTCAAACAAAGTTCGCGACACATATTTCTAAATATTTATGAGGAAGAGATTTGAGGCGATTTTACTAATTGCTCCTTTTCCAGCATCAAAATGTAAACTCTTGGAACCATCAAATTTACCAAAGAATGTGAGATTATATTTTTCCAGCAGTGAAGTGTATAAATAGAAAATGATTTTGAATTTTTAATTCAGTTGTGTCTTAGACATATTTCGAGTTGATGAACTGGCTCGCCTACATTCAAACTTTCTGAACTTTTTAGATATCCAGAACTCATATACACTTCAGATTTTATGAGTTTCGCTTTAATAATTTCAAGTGATTAATTTATTTAAGCCTATAAACAGTTCAATTATTTCATTGATTGAACTTTTCTTAGACCCAAAATATGGCAGCGAATATAATAAAACGCGGAAACCAAATTTGAATGTGATGGTTTCATGTCTTTGATAGATATAATGCGGATAAAGAAATAAAATTTTATAGGTGTGAAAGAAAGATTCCTGTAAGTCAAGAATTCATGTTCAAAACAAAGAAATCGTTAAATATATAAATGACCATTAATAGGATCCTTTTCCATCAAAATTGAGAGAGACGCATTCTAACTCAAACAAAGATGCGTGCAAGCAACGCAGTAGAAGGGGCTGCTATAGTTGTCAACGGATGCTCACAGAATTTAGCTCAAGTTTGCCAAGGAGCTATGCCAGATAATGGGCCTTTGAATAAGATGGTTCATCGACAAAAAAACAATGTAAGATCATCCCCGATGAACCCAATCGATTTAGCCAGTCTTGTTATCCCAGAAAAATTCAAAACTTCTACTTTTGGTAGAGAACAAACGGGGGAATTTTTGCTTGCAGACAATGGATGTTCGAAAATTTCTTGTAGAATTTTATTATTTGGACGTAAAAGTAACATGAGATTATTATATGAGTGTGAAAGTTTTTTGTTGATTATACTTTTAAAATCGCACCATTTCTTTTACCCAGGTTTATGTAATCTCAGGTCGAATTACGGAGAGTTCCATCGCTTGTTATACGCTCTGCTCACTAATAAGGTTTGTGGAACTTATGACAAATTATTCGACATGATTTTAATAATTGAACCTAGATTTAGTCCAGCAATTATCAACTATGACTATGAATTGGCAATTATAATTGTAACTTAACCTTTACATATTTCTACTTAATGATTATTATTATTAGTATTAATGTATGCGATCTATTAGCGCCTTATATATATGCCAATATTAAGTGTGTGTATAGTTATTAATTCTAATTATACCTTTGCATATTACTATTATTTTATTATTATTATTAATTTATGCGTTCAATTAGTGTCATTTATGTATACCAAAATTAAGTAATTTTACCTCTACATATTTCTAGTTTATCATCAGTATCATATTATTACTCTTATTATTATGCTATTATTCTTTCCATTATATTATTATTATTAATAATAATATATTATTATTATTATCATTACTATTATTATTATTAAAATTATTATGTGCGTTCTTTAGCCCCTTATATATATTTATGTGCCAATATTAAATCTTTTTCGAGATATTCCCGTTTACTTATGGTAAGTATATATGAGATTTTATGATAATATATGATATTGGATGGTATGGATAGTGCGCAACCCGCCTTAATCTGCCTTCACCCCACAAACGATAATAATTAATCAGCAAATAAAGATATTTTCGTGCCACAATATAGGAAATGGCCCAGTTCAGTTTAAAAAAAAAAACCAATTGAAAATTTTGATTTTTGAATAAATTTATTGAAAGTTTTTTTTATTTAGCATACAAGAGAAGCGACTTTGCCACCCCTACTTACAGGAGGATCTTGCGCTTCGCAGGTAGACCTTCGGTCTGTGGCCTACGGCCTCCTATCCAGCTTTGACAACGTGATTTTGGTCTAAAAAAAAAAATTCTCGTGCATATCTCCTAAAAGTTACTCTTGGTCTATTTTGATTTTATTTCATGTCGAGGCTCATTTTCTAGGCTTAAAAGGCCAGACATTTTTATAGGAATTTTTTTTTTAAATACAGACAAAAAACATCCTCACGATTCTTTTTT
Organism: Ceratothoa steindachneri; assembly: GCA_963969495.1. NCBI lineage: Eukaryota > Metazoa > Arthropoda > Malacostraca > Isopoda > Cymothoidae > Ceratothoa > Ceratothoa steindachneri. The sequence goes on from OZ018321.1 coordinate 10,569,285, forward strand.
TTTTTTTCCTCAAGAAAAATAATAAAATTGAAAATCCTTTTTCGAAGTAACTTCGATAAAACTTTCGAATATACAAACAAAAAGAAAAAAAAAGCAACCATGTCTAAACTTTGATAAAATATATAAACTTCACCATTCGCCATTATTTTTATTATAAAAATTCCCAAATATTCGATAATCATATATATATATTTTTTTAAATTTCACCATCTAGTTTTTTAAAACCCCAAGAGAACTCTTAGGACTCTATTACAAGCCATGGCTTCACCCCTTCCCCCTAGGTAGGGGGAGCTTGCGCTTCGCTGCGCTCTCTAACAGCCCTTCGGGATGTTAGCCTCAAGCCTATTTGGCCTTTGAAACCGCTTTTTTTCAACCCCCTTTCATTACGGTTTTTATTTCATTATTTGTTTAAACGCCCCTTGAACCCCATTTGAAGTAAATGAAACCGAAAAGACACCTTTAAATACAATAAATACTTTATTTGTAAATTATTATCCACACCCGAAAAAAAAATTCATTCTGAATTTCTTTCTTTTAACAACCAGATTCTTCATTTTTTTTTTCTTTCTTCTTCTTCTTCTTCTTCTTCTTCTTCTTCTTCTTCTTCTTCTTCTTCTTCTTCTTCTTCTTCTTCTTATTATTATTATTATTATTATTATTTTCCTCCTTCTCTTCTTCTTCTCCTCCTGTTCCATTTCATTCTCTTAAGTCTCTGCCATTTCGCTCGTTATATTTGTCTCCCTTTCCCTTTTCTAATCTTCTTCCTGTCCTCTTCTTTCTTATCCATCTCATATTCCTTTCTTTATCATCTCATCCTCTTTCTTATTCCCATCCTGCTTTATTTTATTTTCTTATCATGCTCTTTAATCTTTTCTTCTTTTCCAACTATTTATTCTATGCTTCTCTTTCTCTTCCTCCTCTACTTCTCTTTTTCTTCCGTCTCTTCTTCTTCTCCCACTTCCGTCTCTTCTTCTAATCGTCATCTTTTACTTAAACTTCTTCTAATCCTGTTCTTTTTTCACTTCTTTCTTCTCTTCTCTTTCTTCTTTCCTCATTCTTCTTCATCTCCTCATTATCACCTTCCTTCTCTTCTTATTTTCCTACTTTTCTTCTTCTTCTTCTCCTCATGCATTTCTTTATATTTAATCCATCTCCAAATTCCCGTTCTTAAATATATTGTTAGGGAGAAAAGGAGCGACGTCTCCCCTCCTCAGTTAGCTCTACTCGTTTTTAGGCGCCAGTAGTTATTTCCTCATGATAAAGATTAAAATTTAAAATCTATTTTAGAAAGAACTTCGATAAAAAAAATCGGATCTTTTCTCTTATTATGGCGCAATTTCGTACCCTCTGCCAGATGGCTAAACGGCCGGTTACTCGAGTGAGGAGCGCCTCAGCTATTTGTCTGAACTGCATTTCTCCTGCGCGGATATCGAGGGATTGGATTATTTTGGAGTTCTATTTATTTGGGGCGTTTGGTGCGGCGAATAAGAGGAAAGTAAAAAAAAAATAAAGTTAAGGTAAGTAAAAAATGAGTAAAAGCTAAGCATTATTTAATAAAAAAAATTAAAGAAAGCAAAAAAAGTAAAAGATAAGCATTATTTAGTAAGAAAAAGTTAAGTAAAAAAAGTAAAAGGTAAACATTATTTAATGGATAGAACTTTACAATGTCCTTGTAAATTTGAGCAACTAAGTCTTTTCCTTTCTTCCGTTGCCTCTATAAAAATCGCACATATAGGAGTCGATCAGAGAACGCCTTGGCCCAAAGCGACTCTATTTGGTTTGTGTGGGTACTTGTTTCTGGAACTTGAAAGTTCTCAGAGTGGTTAAGAGTCAAATGTTGATTTATATTGCATCCCTGGCAAGGCATCAATTCCATTGTATGCACGCCACTTATCAGAAATAGTAGTCGTGCCAGGCAATACACATTCTTTAATTATAGATATAATAATGTTTCTACCCATCTCTCAGGAACTGCATACATGAAAAACTTGCGCTTTTGCCCGCAAATCCTTCCGAAAATCCACTGCACTGGCAAAACCCTCCCGACATTAATCTTTCTTCTTGAACTTGGATTCATCTATTTCTACTGTCAATCCATTTCCACCGATCTGTATAGGATTTTGGATTAACGGGTTTGCGCACACTTCATGGAGATAGGTCTTCCAGTCCGTAATATAATAGTTTTAGTTGTTCTTTACAAAAACCGTATTTGTTAAGTTGTTACACCATGCATGAACGAAACAGATGATGGTTTCCATAAGTATTTTTGACCCTTCTAACCAGGTATCGCATCTCAATCAGAATTTGCGTTTACACCCTTGTTTGTGACAGCGCCATTAAGGTGGGTAATGGGACAACGAAAGTTTCATGCTGTGTCCATTTTTTGCAAATTCTCTGATGATGCACAATACCTCTTCTTTGCAAATACCTGATTGATTGTTCGATATTTTTAACTTTCTTAGCAAGTTCGTACGTTGTCATATTTTAAGGGTGAAAACAATGTTTCCGAACAAACCAATGGATACCGTAAAACTTCAGCCATCTATCTGAGGAGCTACTCAACAAAGCAAAGGATATCGTAAAAATCATAATGTCACAAGCTACTCATTCGAGTAACCAGCCATTCAAGAAAAAATATCTGTGGAGCTACTCACTCGAGTAACCGGTCGTTCAGCCATCTGGCTGAGGAGAAGAAATTGCGCCATAATAAGAGAAAAGATTCCAAATTTCAAATGTATATAATAATAATAATAATAATAATAATAATAACTTGATTTTATAAAACTGTAAAATCATTCCAGGTTACTCATTAACTAAGCAAAATTTTTTTTAGCATTTTTGCACTTCTTCCCCCCAAAAAATCCCGTTCTAAAAATATATAAAAAACATTATAAAATAACTTTTATTTTCAAAAGTTTCATCTCTATCTCTATATTTAGGATCATTGTTCATTTGAAAGCTTTTCTTTAGAAGGCTATTTTTGTCTATAAATATTAATCAAAACATATCCAAAAATATTTTTGTAAGCGATCAAAATTCTCTCCCTTTTCTTCCATAGCAGTTTTGGAATTTCTTTGGTGTTTGAAAAAACAAAATGGTTGAAGTTCAGAAAAATAAATATATTATCCAAATGTTTTGGAATTTAAAATAAAAAAAACAAACAAATCCTGAAGTTCAGAAAAATGATTAAATTTAGGCATTGCTGCTTTTTTATTTCATCGTATATTCGAAAGTTTTATCGAAGTTGCATCTAAAATAGATTTTTATTTTTTTTATTGTTTTTACTTAGTTAACTAAGCAAAAACAATATTTTATATTTTTTCACCCCTCTCAAAAAATATAGAGTTCTTAGAATATAGAGTAACCAGGCCATGGCTTCGCCACTCCCCCCGTAGGTGAGCTTTCGTGTCACTTCTAAGATTAAAATTTAAAATCTAAGAAAAGCAGCCATAGTTATATTTTTATAAATTTTCTGAATTTCGCCAATTGTAATTCTTTGGGTTTTAAGAATTTCACAAAATTTCGATACTTATCTTTATTTCTGAACTTCACCATTTTGTTTTTTAATATTATAAAAGAATTTTTAGAAATAACTTTGATAAAAAACCATAAGTCATAACCAAACTAAGATGAAAATATTATTCAAATACTCAAAAAAGTCCCCTCCTTAAATTATAGAGTAAGTGATGATGATGATGATGATGATAAATGATGATAATTCAAACTCTCTATAAAAAACCGTTCTTAAAATATAGTGTTATCGATTACTATTACATCCGATTTTCTATTAACATTACTGCTGGGGTTCTTTTATCAACAAGAATAGGTTGTTGTTCATTTTTCTGTACTTATAACAGGGTCTTTCAACAAGGACGCTCGAGCTTTGTTAGGCGATAGTGGCCATGTTGTTAAAGCGATATCTGGCAACCTTACTGTGAACTGTTCAGTAGTACTTGGCAAGTTACGATGTAAGGTTATAGCGTTGAACAGCGTAATCGAATGTTATTATCAAAATCAGTGTTCTGTTCGACAAACCTTCCGCGCATTACGTGATTTCTATCCTCGCCACAGCGACGAGGCCCATTTTTGGATTAATGGACTTGTGAACAAGCAAAATTGTTGGATTTGGGATGAAAACAATCCACATGAGATACACCAGCACCAATTGAATCCCAACAAAGTCATTGTTTGGTGCGGATTTTCGTCTAACGGAATCATCGGTCCGTATTTTTTTGAGAACGAAGATGGGATTGCCATAACCGTCAACGGCGAGACCTACAGATCGATGATAAGCAACTTCTTGTAGCCTCAACTGGATTATATGCCTTATATGGATACTGACAACATGTTGTCCAACAGGACGGCGCTACGTGCCACACTGCGCACGCCACGATAGACATTTTGCACCAGCGATTTCAGGAAAGGGTCATCTCGCGCGGCGGCGACGTCAACTGCCCCCTGAAATCATGCGATTTAACGCCATTAGACTACTTTCTTTGGGGCTACCTTAAATCGCAGGTCTAAGCGAATAATCTGCAAACAGTTGATGTCCTCAAAGTCAACATAACGAACACCATCCAGAAAATTCAGCCAGATTTATGCGACAAAGTCATCGAAACTTGGGCCTCCTGAATACGTTCCACCAAACAAAGCCGCGGCGGACATTTGAACGCCGTCATATTCATTACTTAATGCCATAAAATGTATTTTTGAATTTGAAATAAATTGAGTGCATATATTACACACAACCTGTTTTATTCACATTTTAAAATCGAGCCACCTTATTGAAATACCCTTTATATTTAGGGTAGAGAAGAGGAATGCGGGCAGAGCCAGCATCTATGCTATACGTTCTCTCATACCAAATATGACTGCATATTCCGATTCTGGACTTCCAAGTATGGTTTACAGGACCTTTGGAGTACTTATTTTGCTTGCAACTCCTTTTATTGGTCTTAGCTCATTACGATCTCAAGGATTCTTTTCTCACTATTTCTTTCAACTTTGAACGCCGTTATCAAACAATATCAATTACATTCTTTTATTTTTTTTTAATACTTTAAATTCAGTTCTGACGACGAAAGCTCTCCAGCCTTTGAAAAGCTACGCATTAATCTATTCTTAACCTTTTCCTATCCTCGTTTTCTTCTTATTTCACATGCAAGTAATTTTACTCAGTGAGATGACAAATCCCTTCCCCGTTTTAATTCTTGATAGACATATAATTTGCATGAAAACAGGTATCAAGCCAAATTATAATTAACCTATCTGAAATCTAATCTTAGATGATTACTAACTTGAGGATACCTTAACAGTTTTGCAGATTCTAAAAGAAGGAAATAGATAAAATACTCAACACTAAACTTCCTTCCAAAAGTGAAGTGAGGCGGATGAAGCAAAGAATGATGAGCGGGTATGGTTAAAATAATTTATGGATGACATCGGCAAATTTATGCAGTTGCATTTATTTTAATTTTTTTCTGAATTATTTACGTATATATTTTGGTAATTTGATTTGTTGAAGAGGGAAAAATAATTTACTAAGATATCTTATAAATCAGGGCTTCTCAACGTTTTTGTTATCTTGTACCCCTTTAGTGTTTCGGCCTTTCCCTGTGTGGCTCTAATAGTTAAGGATTGTAAAATAACGAAAATACGCAGAAATTTCTTTATATTTCAAATAATGTTCTCTTTACAAATGACTTATAACTAATAATAAGAAACAAAAAATAATAATGGTAAAAACAAACAAACAGTGGGTAGTTAATGATAATATTCTCCTTGACTAGAAAAGTAATTTGAAGCGAAAGACTTGTAATTAATATTAGGAAACTAAGAAACAATAATGTTCTTGACTAGAAAAAAATAACATCAAACAAATGAATTCAAGTAATAACAAGCAAACAGTCGTTCATTATAATACTAACATTCTCTATCACTGGAAAAAATAATATAAATATTTATCAACAAAAAGGTAGTATGCGTATTGTGTATTTATGCACTGCGATGCCTATTCAATTTAGAAATTAATGGGATTGTTGCACCTGCATTTTCCTTGTAAGTTCATTAATATTTGGTGATAATTTAGTAATTGCGCAAAGCACATCATTTTCAGTAGTTTTCAAACAAGACGATGCTTTGTTTTTATTCCTAACTATTGAAAAGGTTGATTCACGAAGCCGCATCGATGGAAATAGCAGCAGCGCTTGAATTGTAGGTTCAGCACGCAAAAGATATAAGTTTTGCATCTTAAGACAGAATAATTTTCAATAAAATTCCTTATGTCATGAGAAATTGCATCATGCTTTAGTTCTTTTATCTCCTCTTGCTTGCTTGTTCCTGGTTGCAAGGTACAAGGATCTGCTGTAAAAGGATTTCGGAGAAACAAGATTCTCTTCACCAAGTTAAGGAAAGTAATTTTTCATTTCATTTTCTAACGCTCGAAGGTAATCAAAAATCAGTCCACTGAATTCATCAATCTCCACAGATTCATTTTCGTTGATAAATTCACTCACTGTTTCAAACATAACTAAAATATTAGATTCAATATTCTTTTTCCAAACATCAAGTTTGGCTAAAAACGCCTCAATCTTTGACACGAAGTCGCATACTGATACATCTGGCTCTTGCAGACTTTGATTAAGCCTATTTAAAGAATAAAAAATGTCATCCAGATATGGTAATTTTAAGAGGAAGGGATAATTCTTTAATGACATTATAAAATCCTTGCAACAGTTACTACTGGAAATTTGGAAAAAATGCAAAAGTTCAATTCGCTACTTATACACACGTTTTGTAACATTTACTCGAGAGAGCCAACGTACATGAGTGTGGAAAAGAAGTACACTATGTTCCGCCTCGAAATCTTAACACAGCAATATTTATTATTACCTGTGATAAGAGATTGGATAAATCATTGGGTAATAACTTGCAAGCCAATGTATAATGCAATGTATAAATTAAACGTGTGGAGCTACTTCCAACACATTTCATATAAATCCGAATCTCTCCCCAACATTGATTGTGCCCCATCCGTTGTGCATCCTTTCAAATCTTTCCATGCCAATTTATGTTTTCTAAAAAACGAGTCAACCATCTCAAAAATATCTTCACATCTGGTTGTTGCTTCAAGTGCTACATTTATAAGAAGTTCTTTAATATCCTCCTTATCTACACCAAGAGCAAATACAAGTAATTGCGCACAGTTGGTAACATCAATTATCTCATCTCGTGGAATTGCAAATCCACTTTTAGAGTTTTTCATTCCGCTAATTATTTGTCTAAAAATGTCTTTTGACACGTCTACAATTCGTTTTTTAATTGTATCATTTGATAAAGACAGAATTTAATTTTTTGGCCGCTTCTTCACCAATAATAATATGCCTTACCATTTCCTTTGCTGCTGTAAGTATCAAATTTTCTCCAATTGTATGCGCTTTTTTTCTGTTTGGCAATCATAAGAGACACTTAATGAGATGCTGTCACGATCTCATTAGTTCAATAATAAATGTCACCACTCTGAACAAGTCGTTGTGTCTTAAGTTCTGCTTCTTTATGCTTGAAAAAAAGAAAGATCTGTATTAGTGAAAGTCTGGTGATTTCTTTCAAAATGTCTCTGTAGGAGGCTTGGCTTCAGAGATTCGTTGCTCGATGTTTGTGTGACAAAGAACACACTGCGGAACTTCAATACCGTTTCTTGGTATGGCTGTGAAGCCTAACTGCAAGTATGAGTCTGTATATTTACGTTTTTTACTATTTTTACTCACATTGAGGGTTTAAAAATGGTTACAATGAAAATTAAATTAGCTACTGTATAATATCTGAAATATATATAAAATTTTATTATTAGTATTGCAAATATCCATTGCTCTAAATTTGCAGATAATTATCTCGTGTACAAATCAATAGATAAAACAATATTTTGTTGCAACTGTTCTTCAGTCCTATTTATATATATACTTCTTGTTAAGAAATTATAGAATCACACATTAAGTAGAAAATTAACACAGCTTTACTGTTCAGACATTTATATGTTAAAGTAATGATACGGAAAATGCAAGACAAAAGCTTATATTATATAAAACGCAATCAACAAGACACACCTTCTCTCACGATGCCTTCTTCATGACTTCCCCAATCCAGGGCTTCCAAAATTTATTTCTTTAAAGTAAAAATCTTTTTTTACTCTTTTTTCATTGTGACCATTTAGGCTACCATGTCACTCTAAGATGGTTAAGTGTACCTCGGTTGAGAATCTATGCTATAAAGAGTAAATTATTATGAATTATTGCAAATATTTGAAGCGAGAAATGAAAGTAATATGTCAGAACAGATAAATAAACCTTGACAATAATGGAGTGAACTAATACGTATGTTTCTATTTAAATTCATTCATACATATGAACATAAACGCATAATACTCGTCTACATAAATATCGCTGGATATACAGGTATATAAAGTGAGGTGTTGTACACGTTAGAATGCAAAATACACGTAACTCCCAATGCCTAAATATATACATATTTAAGGATTTGCCTATCACACGCAGTTCGAAAATCCCTAATTTTCGCTTCCTTATTTTACACTGTTGTAGGTATCCTGTATAAAATGTTGCACTTAGGCCTGGCACCTGGTAGGGGCAGCACATTATTTCGGCCAAAGTGACCGCTTTGCGCACTCTTTAACAAGCTTTCCCGGCTCCAATGCTCGCAGGACTTAAAGTTTTATACCTTCCACTTTTTTCACTCTGTCTGCATTCACCACTTTCTTTGCAGATCTCTCCGTACTGACTTCTGACGCGCACGAGAGTGGAAGGTGTAGTGAGGCTATGATAAAAAGAGGTGATCGCTCGCTCTACTCCTTAGATGACCCGCCTATCCATATTCTTCTTTAAAAGGTACCCTAATCCACACGTCCAAACTTTTCCTGTTACTATTCAGAGAGGTTCTGGTGGCTCGAGTCACTTCCAAACTCCCACTTGAACCCGGCAGGGGGCCAAAAGCCCTATGGCAATGAAACGTATAAGGTATGGAGTGGGATGTGTTGCCTTACCTCTTCACAGCTTCTAGTGTACATATGAAGCGGCTACGTCAGCCCCATCCTTCATGGGTTTATGGAGGGGTCCTCGATGTTATTGCGCTTCTCGAAGTCACCTGTTTATAGTAGTGGTGCGTGAGTGGTGGCATCTGGTAGAGGGTGACGTGACGGATATCGAGGGCTTGTAGGTAGTTGGCTTACTTTTGTCTTCGAATCGAAGTGGTTGTGACTCCATAAGTTTCTCGGGGGGAATACGTGTTTAGGCTGTGTTCCTGAAGGTGTCTCGATAATCGTGGGTAAAGAAAAGGACTTCGAAAAAGAAGGCAGTGAAAACGTTCGAGTTCTATGCGTTTATATGTAAATCTTCCATTTTAAAGCTATATAGCTGAGCCTAAAGGCCTACGGTAGGATTCAAGGATGAGGGGCCGGGTTCGTAACGCTACTAATGCTAACAGATTCTTTCTCTCTAACTTTCTTCCTCGTCCCCTGTGTGTGTATGTTTTAATATATATGCGTCCCGTCTCCAATGAGCGTGACATTTTTCACTTGACTTGGACGCCGGGCGGAGCCAAAGATCAGGAATGTTCGTCGGCTCCTTCGTTGGGGGGATCTACAAGAGTTATGTGCAACTATTGAATTTATATATATTTCCACGTTTTGGGACTATTGCCTATCAGAGAGATCGCTTGCTTTTCACAGTTCTTCGGAAATTTTAATCGGTCAAAGCATACATTACCCTGTATTTGTTCAGCTTGTCCCTGTTATCTATCATTGAGACTTTTCGTGTGACAGCTGTTTCCTAGCGTGCGTATGTTAGTGTGTGTCTGCATGAGATTCTGGCGATGCGCTTGCTCTATACACATTTCGGTAATAAATATACAACTGTGATATATTATTTCTCTCTATTTTTCTTTGGTTCACTATCCATTAAATGGCATATTACTTCATTAATTCATGAGAGTACCAATTTTTAGAGGTTCATCGCTGGGTCAACCTATCCTGCAATTTGGGTGCCACAGGCCTACTTTCTTTGCAATTTGAGTGTCACAGATTAAATTGCAAGGACAAAAGGCGCCTAGCATGGCTGGTCTGATTGTCTAGGCTCCTCCTGGCTCGAGGGTGATTATGTGTAAATGATCCTATTCTGGATGTTTCTGATCCTATGAGGCATTTTTCTATGCCTTCCGATGCATTCGTATGTAATATTATCTTTCTTCCATGCGCCATTTTTCATTTTGTTAAATAATCATAATCATGGTAACAATTGAAGTGGATATAATAGAGCGCTCGCAAATGAAAAGAGACCGCCACAAAACACGGCTTTTTTCCTTCTAGGTGCTGAGGAGGGCGAGGAAACCAAATACAATGCTTGGACAGGTAAATAGTCTTCCCTTCCACCATATACGAATGGGAATAAGACGTTCTGCTTACCAGCTCTGGCCTAAGAGCCGCCATCGAGCGGCTCTCACTCTCTTGTAGAGGCTGCCCGTTTACTTTTACAGGGCCCCCACCAAGCATCACTTAGCAGATAGAAGGCTTATTCCTCTCCTATATCTATAGATGAAAGGGTTTGCCCTTTATCCTCCTCCATCAAGTCGCTCTTCGATGACTCTCTAGTTGCAAAAGCGGGAGCACGCTCTTCTCTTTTACAGAGACCATGCACCAAAAGGATTATTTCCAGTCAGTAAGGAGGGATAGCTCACAACTGGGGGGAGCGGAGAGCAGGAAGAGACCCCATGAAGGAAGATAATAGAGCGCAAAACCTATAAGGCAATGCCCCATTTTAAATCTCAGGTAGTAAATTTTGGGAGATATGGCGCGCCGAGTATACGGCTTTTCCAGTTATCGGGCAACTTTGTTCCAGGAGCTAGGGGGATAGTCCAGATGCGGTCCGTGCTTGCAGGTATCTTCTTCCCTTCCAAAGTTAAGAAAGCATCCTGTGCTCCTGGCAATTCCAGACCTATGAACTTGGTAAATCTTGTGTCCATTAGGAATCATTCTGCTGGATTTATCTTTCTTGTGTTTCACCATTTTTTTTAAAGCTCATCTGGCGACTGCCTACTTGGGCATTAGTCGCCTTATTAAAAACTTGCCCAGTACTAAGCTACTTTAAAATCAAATTTAAAAACGCACAAAAAACCCAAACCCAACACCAAAAATTAAAAAAAAGGAAAAGTCAACGAGCAGGAAGCAAGCTCCTGTGTCGGGGGGAGGTCTCCCCGACGCAGGAACGTGCAACCTATAAGGGAAAAAAACAAAAAACAAAAAACCCCACAAAGAACTGGTTAAATAAAAGGGAGAGGCCGGCCCCCAAAAGTCTAGAAGTCCACCAGCCAAGGTTCACGCACTCGTCCCGAGTACAATGGACAGGCGGTAGCGACCCCGCCCATCCGAGTACCGGGACAGGTAAAGTGCGCGAAGATCACTCGGACTGGGCCATTCGACAAAAATGTGCCGAACAGTCTGGGGGACGATCCAGTCGTCACAATAGGGCGCAGGCGAGCGCTCCAACAAATGGCGATGCGTCACACGAGTGTGCCCGATTTGGAGAAGACAGAAAGCGACCTGAAGCCGTCTCGGCATTTGGGGATAGGTCCATGGGAACAGTCACGGGGTAATGGCACGCAACTTTAAGTTCCCCTGGACCGTCTCCCATCTTCTTCTTAAGCAGTCCGAAGAGCTGCCCGTATTCTTGCCATGTAGTTGGTGTGAGGAAGAGCGAAACACTGGTCCGGTCGCCCGGTCCTAGCGGACTCTTTGGCACTCCTCATCGGTACGCTCATTCCCTGCATTTCCTGCATATCCAGGAACCCAGCAGAAGATAATCTCGACATCCGTCCGACTCGCCAAAACCGTGACGTCACGGATATCGCGAACCAGGGGAAGCGGAGATTCCGATGCTACGAGAGCACTTAGGGCGCTTTGTGAGTCACTATAGATCACAATCCGGTCTCCAAACCGGGCACGTCGCGTAATTTCCCGTACCGAGTGGTGTATTGCCACCAGCTCGGCCGTGAACACAAACGCAGCGCCTGGCAGAGCCCCGCTGACTTCAAACAGAGGGGATACGGCGTTGAAGCCGACCCCTTCTTCGGACTTGGAGCCATCCGTATACACTGGCACGGTTCCAGCGTGACACGAAGTGTGCTCCAAAAAGGTCGAGCGCAATACTCCCGGCGCTGCACAAGCTCTAGGAGCAAAGGCGTGGCGACAAATAGCTAAATGTGGTAACCTCCAGGGTGGTGTCCTGGGCAGAACCAGGGGCGCCACTGGCCCGAGAGCTATATCTACCTCTCGAAAGAGTTTCCTGGCCCTAAACCCAAAGGGCTTATGGTATGACTTGCATCTCTCGGCGGCATAGGCACGTCGAAATCAACTGCTGATGCAGTAAGAGCTGTTGGCGACTGAGGGAGGCGCCGGGCTCACGCATACAAGGCGAGTGATGCACTGTACGCGGTGTAAAGCGAGTGCCATCTCCCCAGCATCGACTAGTAGGTTCTCAATGGGGGAAGTGCGGAAGGCACCGGTCGCCAGGCTAAGTCCGGTGTAGTGGATCGAGTCCACCTTCTACAATAAACGCTCAGCTGCGGATGCATAAAACTCGCATCTGTAGTCGAGCTTCGAACGAACAAAGGATCGATAAAAAAGTAAGGCAGTAGCCCTATCAGCGCCTCAAGCGCTGAACGTCACCGAGCGGAGAATATCCATGGTGAGGGTACAAGAGACCCTAAGGCTGCGAATATGAGCCTCCTAGGTGAGGCGTTGGTCAAATACAAGACCAAGGAAACGGTGAAATTCAACCACTTGCAGGCGCACCACATTAAGAAACAAATCTGGGTCGGGGTGGAGCCGTGGATGGCGGTAGAAGTGCACCACCTTAGTCTTGGCCAGGGCAAACCGAAACCTGTGCGCTTTGGCATAGCGAGAGACGCGGTTCAATGCCTGTTGGAGTCGACGCTCTAGAGTTGGCATATGGGCCGCGCCAAAAGAGATCGAAAGGTCGTCCACGTAGAGCGTAGCGAGAACATCTTCCGGCAGCACCGAGGTGATGCCGTTGATGCTCAGGGCAAAGAGTGTGACACTGAGGACAATTCCCTGCGGGACACGTTCTTCCTGCTCCATTGGGCCGGAGAGGGCTCCCCCCACCCGTTCGCGGAATCGACGATCTCGCAAACTTCAGATATAAAGATTGGGAGGCGTCCCCTCGCCCCCCCCTCGTGTGGAGAGTCTCCATGATACCGTATCGCCATGCCTTATCATAAGCCTTCTCCAGAACCAAAAACAAAGTGGCGTAGTGCTGTCTACGCAGGAAGGCCTCGCAGACGGCATTTTGCAGTCGGATCAGAGCATCCGACGTGGAGTGGAACTTGCGGAAGCCGCACTGTACAGAAGACAGATGGCCTCTGTTGTCAAGAAAAAAGGCTAATCTAACATTTACCAATTTCTTCATTAACTTGCACACGCAAGAGGTTAGAGAGATTAGGCGGAAATCGGCCGGAGTACAGAGATCCTGCTGAACAAATCTAACAAAAAGGCCAATCCTCGCTCACCCAGGTGTCGAAGCATGGAGTACGGGACATCGTCCGGACCATGGGCGGTGTACGCGCTCGAAGCAAGAGCGGAACGCAACTCACTCAGAGCAAAACTGTCGTTGAAGAGTTCTCCGCCTCTGGAGGTAAAGTCCAGTCGATGGCCTTACGTGACATCACAACGTGCATTGAATGCTGGCGGAGCAGCATCCCGGCTAAAGAATGCGGAGAAAGCGGTCGCGAAGGATTCCGCCACGGACTCGGGGTCCGAGATTGCGCTCCCATTGTCCTGGAGAACGGGAGGGGGGTCTTGCGAGAACTTGCCCCGAATCCTTTTGACTAGCCTCCACACCTCTGCTAGAGGGTTCTTCCCGTTAAGTGAAGACACGTATGCCCGCCAAGGAGATCAACGGCCGTGCTTGGAAATATACCGGAACTTAGCCCTAGCCCAACGAACTTCACCGACAGTGAAATCGTTCGGGTGGCGCTTATAGCGCATGCAAGCATAACACTTATTTTTGAGGAACATCTCACACTCGGCCGACCACCACGGGAGTGGTCGGCATGCAAAACGGCCAGACGTTCTGGGAATAATAGTCAGGCCCGGGCGATGAGGTTTTCGGAGAAAACTCAACGGCCTCATCTACCGACCTAAACTTGTCGACTGAGATAGAGAATTCTGTCACTTCCTGAAATGCAAGCCACCGCGCCAGCGCCAAGCACCACCGAGGTGGTCAGCGTGCAAAACGGCCAGACGATCTGGGAATAATAGTCAGGCCCGCGGCGATGAGGTTATCGGAGAAAAGTTCAACGGCCTCATCTAACGACCTAAACTCGTCGACTGAGATAGAGAATTCTGTCACTTCCTGAAATGCAAGCCACCGCGCCCGCGTCAAGCACCACCGAGGTGGGCTCTCAGGCGGCAGTTGCCCTGAAAATGATATTTGAATGGGGAAGTGATCACTACCATGGAGGTCATCAACTACCCCCCAATCAAAATTAGGCTGTGCATCCGAAGAGCACAAAGATAGATCAAGGCAAGAAAATGAAGTGGTTCTCGAGCAGTGATGCGTAAACTCATCCACATTTAGGACACCTATCTCAAGCTCTTCGATCAGATTGGCAAGGACTTGTCCCCTGGGATTTATTGAGTAATCCCCCGAGAGAGGATGTTTACCGTTCAGATCTCCAAGCAAGAGAAAGGGCCTTGACAACCGTGCCACGATGCGTCGCAAGTCCCCCGCGTCGAAGTCAGCTGACGGTGGAATGTACGCAGAAATGATAGTATACCACCTATCCAGGTGAAGCTGCACAGCCACTACCTGAGAGGAGGTATCTAAAGTGAAAAGAAGAACGGAGCCTTCATGCCGGGTGTAAACCGCGCATCCCACAGCCCGGCCCCCATCTCGTGGAGGTGGGGTCGCAAAACCCTTATACCCCGGGAGGGCGGGCAGGGTGCACGCGCCTAGCATGGTCTCCTGCAGAAAAATAGCTAACGTGGAACGGAACGAGACGAGCCTCCGCAGCTCCTCCCAGTTGACCCGGAGTCCACGGCAATTACATTGAAGGAATATGCCCTCCAGGCCTAGCTCGGAGGAGACGCGGCCGTACGCTTTCTGGAGGCAGAACCCCGGGAGATGTTGGCCGGTCAAAGCGCTGAAGGCGCTGTCGCCTTCGATGACTTATTGGAGGAGGTTGGGCTCGCCATGCGAGTCTTTTCCTCCCTCCGCCTCGAAACCTTAGGCGGGCGTTGCGGCTTCGGAGGCGGGGGGGGGGTCCCTCTTTCCTAGGATCCACGGTCTCTGGGCCACTCAGCCCACCACTAGGGAACAGATTTAGGAACCCCGGAAGATGGCCTGGCGACCAACTTCAGGGGTGTTGCCTCCTGTGAGTCTAACGATTCGGTGGAGGAGCGTGGCCGTTTCGCCTTACGGGAAAACGGTCACGCTGGGGAAAGGGGGGGGGGGTAAACCTTGGTTTTAGCCGGGTCTGGTGTGAACCCTTTGTGCGGCCAGCTTTACCAGGGAAGCGCCTGGGCTGAGTATAACCCGCAGAAGGGCTCCGAATGGGCGCGGAAAAAACAGTGCTCGTTGGCCTGGATGGGCCAGCATCAGAGGGTATCTTCCTAATAAATGAGGCATAAGACGTCTCAGGTAGAGCCGGGCGCGCCAGGACCAAGTTCCTAGCCTCGCGGAATGAGAGTCGATCCTGGGACTGAACAGCTAGGATTTCTTTCTCAAGGAGATATGCACCACATTGCTTCCAAGAAGCGGGGTGCGGCTCTCCGCAATTGACACACTTGGCCACACACGATTTGGCCTTATCGTGTGCGGCCTTGGAGCAATTTACATATACTTCGGGTGACTCCGACTTTGCACGTCTAAATGAGCGATTCGTATGGCCGAAGCGGTGACAGTAATAGCACCGCCGCGGCAGTGGCACAAATGCCTTCACGCGGTAGCGGTACCAACCAGCACGTACCGACTCAGGGAGCTTTTCACAGCCGAACGTTCGACCTTGACCGCCCCATGGTCCGCGAGCTCTAAGGTGATGTCCTCTATGGATTAGTCAACGAGTTCCCTCGCATAAACTACTCCTTTTGCAAAGTTCATGGTAGTGTGCGGCGTCACACTCACCAGGGTGCCATCAAGTGGCCGAAGAGCATTTTTCTTGGCCGCCTCGGAGGGATTCGCCGCATTCACCAGAAAGCTCCCTTCCGAGAAACGGGTCACCTTCGGCTCTCTACCAATTACACTAGCTAAAGCTCTCCTCTGATGGATCATGTTGCCCTTGGCCAACATGGTGCCATCAGTGGAGCGAATAACGAGGAAGCGTTTGAAGCCGGCGGGCTTAAAAACGCTAGGTAACCTCTGAATGCGGGGCCCCGATGTTATCAAGGCTTCGCCCTGCGCACTTTTATTTTAGTCATAGTCAGGGTCTCCGCACCCTGGGGGGCAGAGGGGCCGGATGTGCCGATCTTGGCTTGTTCGCTTACCAAAGTGGAAGCAGACCCATCCGTCCCCGTAGCCCCCGCGGATGGAGAGGAGCCCCGAGTCTTTTTAGTCTTTTTCCTATTTTTTTTCTTTTTAGGAGAGGACGGCGGGGAATGAACCCGCTTCTCCCTCCTGCCGGCAGGAGCCTCCAAGCCAGATGGACCGGCCTCAGCCAGGTCCTTATCCGAGATGGAGAAGGTCCTGGCAGTCGCAGGGGCACCGGTTGGAGAAGATCCCTCCCCTCCTTGTACTGCCTTGGAAACCCAGGCCGTTTGAGGAGGACCTTGCATAGGGGCGGATTCAGGTTCGGTTCTTGGCGCCGAGCCCAGATTCCCTCCCATGGAAGGCCCTACCGTCTGAGGCTGAGTTGCCTCAAGGTCCATGTCTATCTCAGGGGAGGCCTCCTGTTGGCAATCCCCCCAGGACATCGCAGGTCCTGTTGACAGCGTTGTCACAAGTCACGCGTGGGGAGGCACAGGCCTTTACCCCGGCAAGGTTCAATATTCTTGCCTTGCCAGCAAGTCTTTTGAGGGAAGCGACCAAGGGGGCCATGCTTCCCTCTCCCCCCTAAGGGGGTTTGCCATACCGAGCCGCTACAATGGGGAGCACTCAGTCATGGGCTGCCTGCTGGCTTTCTTGGCAGTCCCCTTGGAAAGAAAAGGGGGGACTGCCGCTGGAAAGAGGGAGGTGCCCGAAAGCACCTCCAGAGAAGGGGGTGAGCGGTAGTCCCCTACACCCGTAGGCGAAATAGAGGAGTAAGCCTCTTCTCCGATTAGAGAAATTTGGAGGGTCCCTTGCGTAAGCAGGTGGGGGGGGGCCTCCATTTTTTCTGTTGAGCTGCCCGAGGGCGGCTCCGACGGTGGATTCGGAGAAATTAAGGGAATTTTTTTATTAGACTCATCATTGGGCATGGTGATCCTCTTTTTCTTATGGGATGCAATAGCTCATCACGCCTCGCAGTAGCCCGCTCTGCAAGGGGCGCGTACAGGCCTGGCAGAGCCAGGCGCCGCCATTTAAGGCCACTCCTCCCGCCTGGTGACCTGGCAGCCCTTCAGCATGGCGGCTCCACCTTGGGCACGGCGTAAATTGATAGTGTGTGAAGAGAAAAGGAAAAGGGATGGGTGTGGATGAAGCAGGTTGTTAAAAAAACACCATCCCTAACCGGAGCTCAGGAATTAGGAAACGTTGTCCCTTCCCCCCTCAGCCCCGATTCGGGACAGTTGGCTGAGAAGAAGGTCAGCATCTACCCTGTGAAATTAGAGGCTGACCAGAGAAAGTTGTGGGAGAGGTTGTATGAAAAGCGAGGAAACCGGGGGGAAACAAGCGTTTTGAAGGAAGGAGAAGAGGCTAAGCTGGGGTCGGACGGGATGCTGAATCCCGTCAGCACCGCGGCCAGGATGGCAAATCGCCGCGCCCCTTACGGGGCACTAGATAGGTGAAGGAAGATGGGGAAATAAAGGGCAGTGGAAGAACGTAATTTGGAAGGAAAGAAAGAGGGGCATGTTAAAAGTCTCTTTGGCAGCACCATGGGACCCTCAAGGGGCCCAGGGATAACCCCCTTGCCACAAGATATCCAGAGCCTCTTTGGGAATAACCACTGAAGAAAAGATCCCAGGGAGGGAGGGGGTTGTGCTTCACCATAGTACTCTTGGCAACAATACTGGCTCAACCTACGCCTCGGCTAAATCCAGCGATATTCCGATCCAACGAAACCACTTTGTAATACCGAAGCAGACGCACACCTTTACTGACTTTCTAGGCTCCCGGGATGCAAAACTCAGTAAGGTTGTGGTGAATCTACCCCAGGCTCCTAAAGTCTATCGCAGAAAGAAGAGTAGCAATAAGGGATCTTCGCCTCTTTCACATTCGTCTAAGGCCAGAGGGGGCGCCTCAAAATAGAGAGTTCCCCTTAAGGATGAGATAACCTTGTTCCCAAAGCCGCCCCACCAGCCAAAAGCTTAGTGGCAGGAGCAAGCTAAAGTTCACATGCCGATCTAACTCTCCTCAGTAACCCCTCAAAGGCATCAGCACATTCCGCAGCTAATAGTCTTCGGAAAGACTTCGACTTACTTTAGGATTACTACCATTATAGTGAGGGTATTCACTTCTAGAAAGACATTGACAGCTCCCTCAATATAAATCATCTACAATCCATTTTACTTAGATAATTTGCCGTGGAGTTCGGGTTAATTGAGAGGAGTTACGGGAGTTAGACGTCTTTTGTTCCCTAATGGGATCTGGCTTCAGTAGACCTTATTGAGTACGTCCCCTAACAACTCTTGCAGTGCGTGTCACCTGGAACGGAGGTATTCTATCGCTTCCTTTTATATTAGAGTGTCAGCCTATTTTGATAAAGATCTCCATCGATTTGCAACATGGTTGCCGATGCCCTTTTACATCTCCTGTAAATTTAACATTAGACCTTGCATTTATGGTAGCACACGATCATTCCAAGAGGAGGATATTGCGGACCTGATCGAAGAGCTGGAGACTAGTGTCTTTATTATGAAGTACTACACACACTACTGTCTTAGACCTGTTTCATTTTCCTGTCTCGACCCATCCCTGTGCTCTCCTGATGCACAATCAAAATTTGGATGCGAGTTGATTGATGAGCTTCATGGGAGTGATTAGTGTCACATTCGAATATCTTGTGGAGAGCTGCTCTCGCTCTAGATGTCACAGCGCTGGTGTCTGGATCGAGCACGGTGGTCTGCCTCCGGAGAAATGACTGAATTCGCTATCTTATTTGATGTGTTTAGGTCATGTGATGAGACCGTATCGTTCATCCATGACACTCTCATCATCATAGATCCTTCTACTATTCCTGGAACGTTTTTCTGTTTTGCATTTCGCCAGTTTCGTGATGGTAGGCTGAATCTGAGGCAGGCCTGAGAAAGAAACGCAATGCTCATAAGCGCCCTCTGTGCGAGTTCATTTTCAGCGATTTTTGCCGTGCGAGGGCCAATTTTCCTTTTATTAAGATGCATGCTCGCTGTTCTTCTGGAAGAGCATAGTTGTCTTCATTTAATTGGACGAAAACTCTTGCGGAGGTGTAGAAGCTTGTTTTAAATGGCTCGGGGTGAATTCTTACATAACCCACCTCTCAGTCTCTAAGAAGATCGGACCATCATATCGGACCCTGTGTCCGTAGTGGAGTCCTTTTTGGCAGCTCTCTCTACATTCTCCAACCATGATGCTGCTTCACTAGCATTTAAATCATGTCTCGCTTCCGCTGAAGGCTGCCAACTGGACTTCACCCCCATAGGTGAATAATCCTTCAACTACCATTTTAAGCTAAGCCAGCTGCCTTCCACCTTCACTTTGTGTGTAGATACCACACGTGATCTAATCAACATCCACTACGCAATGCTTCAACACCTGGGTGAGCAGGGCATGACACCTTTATTAATTTTGTTTCACATCATCTGAACTAAGGTTATCTTGCCAGATTCCTGGCGAATACATTTCCGAGCTAGTTTTTAGAAGACGTGGATAGATCACTGTATCATGACCAATTTCACTTACTTCATGGGTGTGCAAGCTAATGAAGAAATTAGTTAATGTTAGGTTAGATTTTTTGGACAGCGGAAGTCTCCTGCCTCCTGAAAAGTGCGGCTTTCGCGAGTGTCGCATCACTTCACATGCTCGGTTCCGGCTGATAAATGCTCTCTATGTGGCATTCGTTTGCTGAAGCAATTTACTACAATGTTCTTTCATTTTTAGGCCTATGTTACCACGTGGCAATGTGGTATCATAAAGACTACATATAATGGGAGCTAGGGGACGTCTTTTATAGTTATTTCTTAGTTTGTTCGAGATCATCGTTTACGCGAACAGCTATGAAGAGCTCTTCCTGGCCAATTAAGAGATAAAAAAGCTTCCTGCTGGTAAGTGTATTCAGTATCACTCTCTTTGTCTTTAACATCAACGGTATCACCTCGCTGATGCTGAAAGATGCTCTTACTTCCCTATGCGTAGCCATATTTTCGATCTGTACCGGTGCGGCCCAGATGCCTACCTTGAAGCATAAACAACAACAGCTGCTGAACCGTATCTCTAACTATGCTAAAGCTTATTGGTTTTGATATGTTGGTAAAGGCTAAAGTGCTGCATTTCCGTCGTCATTCACAGCTATACCTCATTCCAAACCTGCTCCTAAATGGGATTTGCCTGGATGAGTTTGAGTCACACCAATTCCTTGGTTTGGTTTTTGATCGGCGCCTTCCTTATTTGGAAAGCGACCATTCCTAGACTTAGGGTCTCCTGTCCTACGTAATCGATACTCTCTGCTCTGTGGCGTTTAAAACATGAGTTGCTGATAAGGCTACTCTTTTATTATACTACCGTACCTTTGCTCGGTATAAGCTCGGCTGCAGATGCAAGTTGTATGAATCTGAAGACGAGAACTTATTGTGAAATTTGGATTCGATCTACCACGCTGGATCCGTTGGTGACTGGTGTCTTCTTCGGGTGGCCAATCGAAAACCTACTTGTTAACTTAGGTGTAACTCAAATAGGTGGTTGTTCAAAAATTGCTGCCAGAGAATTCTAATTCGGTAAATCTTCCTAACTATGGAAACAGAGCAAGCTATGTATTGGAGAAAAGAAAAGCTCGCATGGTGTATGAGGTTGGTTATATGTTATTTCGCGCTCATCAGCCTTTCGTGGTTCATAGACTATCAAAATTGTGAAAGAAAATGCATTAGGAGGTGGCAATTAATGTTGTGTTTTTTTTTAATTGAGTTCCACTCTAGGTTAATTTTGAGTTAACGTGCGATGCACAATATTGCCGTGAAAATGCGTGACAGAATAACACAGGGTGTGCTTTGCTATTTTAGACACGCTGACATATCCTTTTGATCTGGGTCAGATGACAAGCGTCAAACATATTCATTTGTAATTGATTTTATTTCTTAATAAATAAAACGAAAACCATCGAAGGCATCTCCATTAGGAAGTCTTTGAACGATATATTCGTACTAAAATTGTTGAAATTAGAGAGAGTGAAAATATGATACATACCTCGAGTCAAATCCTTTTGGCAATATTGACGCAAAGGAAACGCAGCTCCCCCCAATCTTTCTCCGTTATGGAACTAAGCAGAGCCGCATCATATTTAATTCTAAGAGTCAAATTTACGGTTCTTAGAGGTTTCAAATCAGTTTTTTCTTTAAACAGCTCGGATCAAAGACATACCTTTGATATATAACTTTTTTATCATATTTTATTTTTAATATTTCTTTTAGTGCATTCTCTTTTCTATCAATTCACTCCTTAGTTTTTTTTTCTCTCAGTTTGTGTTTTCATTTTCTAATGTAAAAGTCCAATTTGGACGATCGTCGAGGCGTTCTCATAATCCTATGAGCAGGAAAGGTCATCGATACCTTGAAAGCACTCTGACCCCAGCGGCAAAACAATTAAGTTTTCTCACCTTTGGAGATTGAATTAATTAAAAAGGAAAATATTGTAATGCCGCCGACCCTCTACACATTCTCTCTTTCTAAAGCAAATGAAGCATTAACGGCAATCATGTAATGATTCCATTTTCCGTTGCAAATAGCAGCATAGAACGATGGTCTTAGTTAATGCTCATCACGAACTATTTCTTTATGATGAAGCACAAAGTTCGAATTCTTTATTATTTTATTAAGTGTTATCGCGGTATTCATTGTGTGTGGCCCTTCTCGTTGGGGTTTCTTATGAACCTTTTGGAAGCCGCATACCTTGGCATACATGCATTGCTAATCAAATTTTTTTTAAGCGTATCCAAGCGAAGGAACGGTCCCATTTCAAACGGATATATCGATGTACCCGTCGTGAGACCGTGCATCTGCGTTATACTTTCTCGAAACGGATTTTGAAGGTGGTTCTGTGGCAATATTGACATTTTACGTCAACAAAATATGTTTGTGTTAGAATTGCACCTCAGAGTTTGAGATTAAGACGAGCTTCATTCTCGAGTAGGGGCGTGCATTGTCCTGTTTATTTACATGGCACGAAGAGAAATTTCTGTCTTGCTGGAACAATGTAATAGGTTTACCGAGTAACAAACACTCAACTACCTCAGATAATATGGATTACTGAGTAAATATGTTGTTCCTGGTTTCAGGGTACCAATATTGGAGGGATAGTATGCTAGTGTTTCACTTTCTCGTACCCAAGTGTAGAAAGATACTTGATCTATATCATTGAATAATAAGTTTTAATAATTTTTACCGCTCAAGCCGATCATGGCCTCAGTGCAAGGTGTTTTTGTAAGGAAAATATTACCGTTGTCAAATTAAATTAGAAACATAAACAGTGGTAAGTTTAGGTGTATATTATTATCTAGATATTCTCCATTGTTTCTAATAACTTTATTTCATTAGTAGGCAAGATTTTAATGCCACATTTATAAAATTATCTAAGTGAGCGATCAATTCATTTTAGACCTCTTTTGAATAAAATGGTCTAACTCCTTTAAATGATTTTGTAAACTAAACAAATGATAATCAAAAGGAATAGTAGGCTCAGGAGAGGATGGAGGAAGATACAATTTCCTCGAGCCAATTTACTTGTGCGATTTGGGATTTGCATCATCGTCGTAAAAAAAATAAGCCCCTTTTCCATTCCCTAAGGGTACATGGCATCTGGGTACATGGCATCCAATGCCAGCAGGAGAATGTGTTGATATATACATATATACACTACCGAGCCAAATAAGAGAATGATTTTTCTCTATTAAAATATTTTTTAAAAAATATGATAAGTAGGTAAATGAAATTTACCTGATACATAAAGGCATGCATTTAATATATTTTTTGAAAATTTAATATAACGTCGTATATTCAAGAAATTATAATAAATAAACTAACAAAATAAAATATTGACACATGCAAAATAAGAGAACGATCACTAACAGAATTGCCTAACAATCAAATAAACTAGAAACAAAGCAAGATTTGGCAACGATGAAAGTTAAAACACTTAATGTGAGTTTGATTACGTGGGCACAAAAACGACGACATGACCTTACCACTTTCCTGCCAAATTCTAGTGTTATATTATGCCATTCTTACTCAATTTTCGTCCATAAATCCATCACATTTGGAGGCTGCTGGTGTGAACCATTTTCTCCACTGATCTTCCAGAGGTTCTCAATTTGGTTCAGGTCCGGTCTCTAAACAGGCCACTTCATTAGTTAGATATCTTCTTGTTCGAAATAGTACCTTTATGGCATGGCACGTTATCCTGGATTAATAGTGCTAGCAGTTTCAGAGATGCTCGGATACTTCTTTTCAAGAGATAAATCATTATAATTATTTTACCATTTAACAATTTTAACCATTTTAACAAAAAAATTGGTCAGATCCATCCTTAACTCTTACTTCTAATAACTTTCGCATTAATCACACCCCTTAGCCTGTTTTTTTACTAGGACCCAACCAATCACACGGTTACATTCACCTATTTATACTGTACCTACCCACATCTTTCTGCTGTAAAAACGCGTTTGGCAAAGACAAGTACTCAAAAGACTGAAAGAACTATCCATCTAATCGTATTTTCGCCAATTTCCTTATAATGTTAATTCTAGGCCGAAGGGGTGGGGGGTGGGGGGGGCCAATGCCAAATATAACATAGGGATAATTCGTACCATCCAAGTTGCAAAGTCGTAAAGGAAGTCTTTGCTCATTGAGTGGATTATTACTATTTCGGTAAATGACTGGCGGCACTGATGTAATTTGAAACCTATTTTTACGCCTAGTTAATACCCTTTTTTTCATCGATTGTCTCAAGGTTGGTAAATTCTCTTCCACCTGGATCCATATCAACGATTTAAGCAATATAAGCGGAAGTCCAAATGAGTGAACCTATCGACATGAGGTCAAATGAGGTGACCTCCACTGTTCTTGAAAAAGTCACTAGACCGGATCTGGTGTCCCGTCCAAAACAAAATATTAGGATCATTGATAAACAAGGTCTGCTGACCAAAGAGTCGCGTGCTCTCACTTATTATAATTTAAAATCTTACGACCTTCAGAACTTTTTTATAATTCCCGGACTAACCTTGATAAGAACTTGGTAATTCTATCATTCGAAAGAGAATGTAAAACAACATAGGGTTTCAAATTTCGTTAAAATCGGCCAAAGAGTTATGATGTTATTGCTAAAACAAAATAATTCCCAGAATAACTTTGGGAGGACTTTGGCAATTATATCATTCGAAAATAAATGTAAAATAACATGAGGCTTTAAAATTTCGTTGGAATCGGCCGAATAGTTACAATGTTATTACCAAAACAACAAAAAAAGCAAAATGGGACCGACCGACATAATAAGATGTAGACTCGTACGCGACTAAAAACAAGGAATAAAACATGGTTTTCATCCATACTTCAATAACTGTTCAAACTATAAATTTTTTTTTTGTATTTAACAATATATATATATATATATATATATATATATATATATATATATATATATATATATATATATATATATATATATATATATATATATATATATATATACATATATATATATGGAGAGAGAGAGAGAGTGTTCTCCTAACTGGTTAATTAAATTACTCTATGGAACATCATAACCTTCAGCCGTTGCGTGGCTTCTCACATTCTTCTTCCACCAAATGTCTGAAGTGTTGCGTGACCGCAAGTTATATTCCTCCCTTTTTCATATAATCATATCTAGAACCATCATTAAGCCAATTTTCTTTTTAAATTGTAATCTTAAAACTCTTGAAAAAAATCTACCACCATTAAATTACTCTGATGGCTATTGCGATAAAACAATACCTATTATCCTAAGTACTTCTGGTTCAACTACGAAGATCATTAAAGATAATATTCCAATTAGCAACAAAACTTAGATATATTTTGATATTAAAGAAAATTCACGAACAAATTCCTTAATCTGAACAGATCCATCACCAAACTTCTGGTCAGAAAAACTAACACATTTGCTTTTCTGTATATGCTTGTTCTTGGAAGAATCCATTTTAAAATAGAGTTCACAAAAAAATTCTTGCTTGCTTATTGTAGTCCTTCGGTAATGAAGATGACGTACTTATAGCAATAATAATAACAATAGCAATACTAAACATAAAATCAATGATAATTATTCTTCAAAGCTTATTACATCTTTGGTATAATAATTCGGCATCAGTTTTAGGGCCTAGTTTCTTTGAAGGTGTCTTCTTTGGTTACTTCTCAGGCCAAATTGGTAGGCACAGATCCTACCGCAAGTGGGACAGGAAATTCCCTGTGCAGGGTTAACAGGACTTCGTGACATACGTTCATGTCTGCGGTTTTGTTGATCAATCATGGTATTCGTGCAAGCGGCTTCAAGCACGTCGACAGCCCCATGGACTGTTAATCTCCAACTTTCTCGATCAGTAGCCAGAACTTCAAGTTGGTCAACAGGGTTATTGCATTGTTTGAGAGAGGCCTTTATTTGGTCTTTAGACCGCATTTTGGACCTCCCGGAAAGCGGTCGACATCCCTCAGCTCGCCGTATAGTATTTGGCGTGTTAGGTGACATTCAGACATCCTGACCACGTGACGGATCCACCGGAGTTGGCGACGTACTATCATTGATTCAATACTGATGGTGGAAGCATTTTGTAAAATAGTTACATGAGGGATTCGGTCACGCTATGTGATGTTACGGATGGTTTGAAGACAGCGGATATAAAACCTTTCAAGTCTTCTGATTTGGGTCTTGTATAAGGTCCAAGTTTCGCTGCCAGAAATTAAAATGGATAGACAGATTTCCTGGTAAACCTTAATTTTAGTTTCCACAGTTAGATCATGGTTTAAGAAGACGCGTTTAGATAATTTTCCAAAGCTTAAGCACGCCAGTCTGATCCTGGCCTGGATTTAATTTTCTGTGTCGCAGGTTGCTGAGAAAATACTGCCGAGATACTTGAAATACACAACGGGTTTAAAGTCTTCACCACCGATGGTAAAGGGTGGTATTGGAAAGGTGTTGTTTGTTGTATTGGAAGCATCTCAGTTTTGTTGGCATTGATAACAAGTCCACCTGCTGATTAGATGCTGCTTACCGTATTCATGTTTCTTTGAAGAGATTGTAGGTTAGGTGTTGGGTAGGAGTGGCATCATCAGCATATTGCATATCAAAGACATAGGCAGTGCGGGTTTTGTAAAATTCATACTTTGCAAGTAAAGTGACTGCTGATAAATATATGTTGAAGAGTGTGGGTGCAAGGACACACCCTTGTTTGACACCAACGGTAACAGCAAACGTGTCCAAGGCATTCCCGCCCATACCGACATGTGCAGTCATGCCATCATGCAAAGCCTTGTTGATGGCGATGAACTTAGGGGGCAGCGACATTTGACCATCACCAGGCTATGAGTAGATCTTAGTTCGGCTCTCTGCTCTTTATCATTAGTTGCATAACCACAAAAATAATATGAGTCGTACCTCTGTCTTTTCTGAAGCTACACTGGGATTCAAGGAGAATGGTCTGTGTGACATAGTCTAGTAGACGGAATAAGAGTATTCGTTTAAATGCTTTGCCCGCAACATCGAGCAGGGATATGCCTCGATAATTCACGCATTCAGATTTCTGACCTTTTATTTTGTAGATCATTACAATCTAGGGGTCATTCAGGGATTGAGGGATGTAGCCAACCTCCCAGAAGATCTCAATCATCAAGTGGAGGCGTTGCATCATGAATTGGCCACTAGGCTTGAAGAGCTTTTCCGGGATCCATCAGAGCTTGGTGTTTTATTGTTTTTCAGGCTCTTGCAAGCCTTAAAGGTTTCGGTGAAAGACAGGGTTAGGTCCAGATTTTCAAGTAATGGTACTTTGGAGAGCCGGTCAGCAAAGGTAGGATCTATAGGGTTGTTCTGGTTTAGGAGGATGCTTTTGTACTCAAGCCAGCGGTCTAGAATGCCTTTTCTGTCTTTTATCAGATTTGCTCCATCAGCTGACATCAAAGGTGCTTTGTGTTGGGCCACATGTAGATTTAATGGCATTGTAGAAATTTTGCTGGTCATTTAATTCAGCATATTGCTGAATTTTAACTGCTTAATTGCACCACCATTGATTTTGTATTGTACGAAGGGCCCTTTGTGCCTCTTGTCTCAGTGCTTGAAACTTTTGTCTAAGAAGATTGAAGTTTGGTTGTTTAAGGCAGCCAAGTTGGTATTGTTTTTTATCTTTAAGAGATGTAGGATGTTTGCTCGACTTTCGTCGAACCAATCTTCGTAGTTGCAAGACGATAATCCAAAGGTAGCCGTTAGGGTGGAGTATATCGAGTCTGAGAAGGTCTTCCAGTCGGACTCGATTTCTTCAGGAGTTCAGTTAGAAGTAATTAGCTCTGGGAGTTGGGCGATGCTGTGGTGGAGTGCTGTTTGGAGTTCAGTCAGCTTATACTGATTTCGAAGCATTGCTCCGTTTATTTGCTTCTTATTAGCTTGCTTGTGTATTGGATGGCGAATATGAAATTACAACACAGTCTGTCCAACATTTAGCGCCTCTGAGGGCTATGGTAATCAATAACTCACATAGATCAGGCTTGTGAGTTATTATGAAATCAATTTGATGCCAATGTTTGGGGCGTAGATGCATCTAAGACGTTTTTTACTTGTTAGGGAGTTTAAACCTTAGAATTTTTTGTTATGGTGAGGTCATAAGTAGAGCAAAGATTCAATAGATGGATACCATTGGAGTTATCCTTGCCAGTTCCGTGGCGTTGTATGACTCATTGCTAAACATCAAATTTGGACCCAACTCTGGCGTTGAAACGCCCAAGAGAATTAATTTATCATTGTTTGGCAGGTTGTGGAGCAGATTGTCTAGTTCTTTATAGAACCTATCTTTTATCTCTTTCGAAGATTGTAGTTTGGGATCATAACAACTAATTAGTGTGAAAGATCTTTGTTTCATAAGGGAAAGGCGCAAAGTCATGAGGCGCTCATTTACACTCAAGGAGACGGTTGAGCAGGGATGTTATAACCGCTAAGCCCACGCCATGAATTCTCTGGGAATCTTCTGGTAGCCCCTTCCAGAAAAATCTCTAACCGGAGCCCACTTCCTGTAAACAGCTCTCATCAGCCAGTCGGATTTTACTGAGCGCTGCAATGTCGATATTTTAACATCGCATATGTACATCACGAAAGAGGAGAAGGAATCATTGGATTTAAAGCGCACCAGAATAGATTAAACTTATTATTAGGAGGGAAAGCAAGCAGTGATGTGAAACTGATACCCATGTTAGTTTATCATTCAAACAACCCAGGAACTTTGAAAACATCAATAAGGATGAGTTTCCAGTGATGTGGCAAACCAATAAATATGCTTGGTCGGAGAAATGTTTTTTTTCTGAATGGTTTATCAATAGTTTCCTGCCATTCATTCAACAATAGAGTATGAACAAAAAACTTAGATAATAGAGCCCTACTTGTCCTTGATAATGACGCATATTAAGTTCTTTATCTTGATAATCACTATCCCCACATCAAGGTCAAATTTCTTCCACTAAACACTACTTCACTTCTCCAACCAACAAATCAAGGCATCATTGCTTTATTTAAGGTCTTTTATTTGCGAGAAACTATAAGGAAACTAGTAAAAGAGACTTCAGAAATTAAGATAAATGTAAAATTATATTGGAAGAAATTCGATATAAAAACACTCGAGAATAGTGATTATGCTTGGACGACGATAACTAGTTCAGTAATGAATGGAGTTTGGAAAACTATGGTCAGAATGTGTTTCCATGAGCGAAGGACTTGAAGGTGCCATTAAAAAATGTACCAACGAAATAGAACAGAGTCATTGACAAGCTTATTTTCGAAAAAAATGTGACTAATGATATAGTTGATTTACTTGAGAGACGTACAGGTGATCTACCAATTGATGACACCAATGAGACTTTAGAAAAAGAGAGAATTAAAAAAAACTGTCCAAATGCTTTGCTAAAGCAGGGAACATAAAAAAAATAATCTCTGAAATAGAAGATGATTCGGATCTCAGCAGTGCATTTTGTTTAGTCATCAATGGCCTTATGAGCTTTTATAAAACAAGAGATTTGAGCAATAAAACATTAAAACAATATGCATATATCACAAATTTATATTTAAATACCTAAATGTTTTTTGAACATCTTAAACATAATTATTTTCTCTCTATTTTCTTTGTGCATTATAAAGTATTATTAACTTATACGGTATTAACTTCTAAAGATTTTTTGTTTATTTCACATCCAAATCCTTGACTAAAATAAGTGCAGAAAGTTTGTTCTAATATGTCTTACAAACTTTAATTTAATTTTGACCTGCAGAAAATTTTAAAACTCTAGTTTTCCATGAATTTTTCATAGAAACTCAATACATGCTATAGTACCCGAGTCCTTGTACAGCGTCCTCAAATTTTGGGACTTATCCTTCGCGTACTACGAGGACCACCATTATAACTAAGCACCTTAATGTCTCTAAGACCATCGCAGAATTCTAGGTTCGTTTGGGGGACTTCAAATCCGTCGTTATTTTGGTGGTGAATCAACTTTGTTCTATGTTATGAAACGGTATAAATCTGAAGAATAAAACCACTTTGATTTTTTCTTTGATGAAAAGGAATCAAGATTGAGTGCAGGCCACCATTCAAGTATTCATTATTATTATTTTGTAATACTCACTCACTAAATCTTTCCCTAAAGCTCTCTATTAGGTTATCAGGTGAGTAGAGGCCGCTTTTATAGCTAAGCCTCCCCTTGCCCGTGGTGGGTGTCACTGTAGCCACACACAATTACTGAATGGTCTTGGGCTCCCCTTGCCATCAGGTGCTAGTTGCTGCGGTCAAGTGTGTGCAGCTGCTGGAGGGTGCAGTCGTTTCTGCACCTAAATCTCTCCCTTGCGCAGGTTTTCCTATCCTCTTTACTCTTTATCTCCTTATTTTTTCACTTTTTTTCCGAGCCTCAACCAAGTCTTGCGGCGATAAGAGTTAGGGAGTGACGGGGTCAGGACATACATGTGTCTGGAAATTCTTAGCTGCCCTCTTGCACGCACGACGGTACTGTTCTGATAGTCTTAGGGGGTTTAAGCAACTGCGGAGATGATACCCCCCTGAAGCAGCGAGTTGTATGATTGAGCAGCCCTTTTTTAGGAAACCACACTGCTCACCTCCATGGTGAGGGGCCGAGAAAAGGAGGCCCAAACATTGTTCATCTCCCACCAAACCTGTGGTGGGCAACCGCCCAGACCAATGAATTTCTGTGGCGTGGTCGAAACCACAAACAAATGAAACTGAAACTGGCATGCTGGAATGTCAAGAGACTGATGGACCAACCACTCACCAATGATCAGGACAGACCTCATAGGTGCATTTCACTTGTTGCACGCACGCCAGTTTCAGTTTCGGAGAATAGCATCCCTCTGATATTATGTTGTTGAATTTAATCAAATATGTGGTTAGAGCGTAAACATTTGCATTTGCCTCTTCTCCATGGAGATGCACGTTTTTTTAAAAATGAACTGTTGTTTAAAACTATCAAGCAACCTTCTGCTGATCAAAAAATTAAGACATGTGACTGTTTCCGTCATTCTTTTGTTTTCATTTCTTTGTACAATTATATTAGATTAAACAAAGGCTAAACGGTGCATCCTTTCTTTCAGGTGTACAAGTGTGTTTCGGTAATGTGGATCTCTGAATCCTGAGGGCTAATATCTTTGCAGCAATGTCTGATGATACATATGTTGAACATTCCCTGATTTTATGTTCGATTTTCTTTATTGTTTTTACTGTAAATTCTGCTAACTTCTGATATTAATAGATCTCCATTAATTCAATTTCGTTTTCATATTTCTTAAGGAGTTCGATTTTCACTTTTAGACTTAAATTCCTTTTAATTATGGATGCACAATGTGCTGTTTTTCCTTTATAAATGGTTTTTTTCACATTTGGAGCCACTTGAAATTAACAGATAGTTACTTCTTGGTAAAAAGCGACACACCACACTTCCAATCACTGTCTAAACACTGCAGCAATTCTTATCCATATCAATATCGTAGGAATGGAGAGACGAGCGAGATACGCGTTTTAAGAGTAATTAGAGTGTTGTAATATATACCGTTTTAAAAAATTCTGCGCGTACTAAGAAGTCACATTTAATGCTAAAGATATCCATGTTTCAAATCGATTTAAAAAAATAGAAAGAAAATGCATATAAAATAGAAGACAAAAATATACATAGAACTAATTTTATGAATAACGATGGCAAACTTAAACGATTTAAACTGACAAGGAATCTTACAATATTATAAATGATTCGTGATAAAAGAATAAAGTAAGGGGAATTGCATGGAGTGGGAATCCTTTTTTTATCGAGAAGTAGAGTATAAAATGTGACACCGAGACCGGAGAGATGAGATAAATCTTTCTCCCAAATCTAAATTGGAGATCCATTTAAAAATAAATTTAATGAAACTCGAGATTAAATTAACTAATTAATCCATATTAGCTATCATCACCTACACCCTAATTTAAACTGCACTCTATTCTGATAGATGAATCACCCTATGGATTTACAATAAAATAAATTCGGCAAGCAGAATATATCCAATATATGAATACTACACAATTATTAACAACAGTACGCATACACACACATAATACAGAATATCTTTGACAACCGATTGAGAGGAAGAGTGGAGGAGAAAAACACGAGCTGGTCCTTTATTAACGTTTCGCTCGTCCCGACGTCATACCAAAATGGGCTTTTTTCCTACCCCACCCCATCTCTCACGCACGTATATATGGCCATTTCTCTTCCTATCTGTATAGTTCGATACGACCTCCTTCCACACTAGAATTTCATTTAAATAAATAAAACTTCGGTTATTTGAAACCTTTGCAACTTGGATTTAACAATGATAAAAATATAATCTATAATACTTAGATGTGTCAGAAAATATATTTTGTAGTTTTTCCTCAGCTAAAATGTATAAAAATGTCCATTCAGAACTGACGAACTCTATCAAACAAATATTCAATGTGACCACCTAAATGAGGGAATTATGAATAACGTCTTATAGTTGGTGAAAATATTTCTATTAAATGAATCCTATTTAGTTAATAAACTACACCACTCCTCCAGAATAATAAAATTCACATAAAGATCAGAAGGATAATCCTGGTCATCTTGGCCGGTCCTCATTGTGGGGGAGGGGCATGAAACACGAGATTACTCTCGTTTGGCCCCAGCCAGCCGCCAAATAAACGGGGACAAATTTGAGTACCCGCCCCGGTAATGCAATTAACATAAAGATCAATATTACTATCAGTGGAGAACCCTAGTGGGAGGAAAGTGCAGAAAGATCGGTATTACATTGCTCCCCTCCTTGATCAAATAACTCTTCGTGACCTAAGGGTATGCCACCCATTTCACGTTGAGGGCGTGAATATAGAGGCATCTTAAGCATGTTCAAGGATGGAAGAGGCATATGTAGTGTGTGCAACAAGGATGTGGATGAGACAACTGTATTGTGATTGGCTATATGCATGATGTTATATATGGATTGAGTTACGTGTACCCACGCTTCCTCTCAACACTCGGTCTATAGGCCACTAGCTCCGTATGCACGTTGAAATGATTTTTTGCGGCCTCTTCCGTTGGAATTGAATCAAGTATCTAGACGCTACAAGTCAAACAAGCTACCAAGACCTCGTTAAGGTGTTGCTGAAGACTGGGATCTTTGACGGATCAGTTTGCTGCCCAATGGCTTGAAGCACACTAATGCGATCACTTGAACAAAATTGTCATTAAACTCTTCTCTAACCTCATTTCATATTCAATTTAATAAAGATTATTATTATCATCCAATTGAATTTTTAATATTATCAGTTGTTTTAAAAAAAAAATTATTTCGCAATCTAATAACTTTGCTAAATTTCGTTTAATTGACCTCAAATGTAAACAGCATGTGTGGAAGCTGGTCTAAATTGTATTTCTAATGTTTGTATCTTTTCAAGTATAGAAAAAAAAGCGTTTTATGTGTTAGAGTATGTTTGAATGCAGGCGGCGGTAATTTCCTAGGTGGGGGTGGGGGTTAGGTCCCTTGGGGAAAACTGAAATTTCTTTAACTGTATTTATTATTCTTTTAACGAGAGCATAGACTAATATTCAGAAGTTTATCAAAATTTTAAAATTATTCCTTAAAGCTTTTGTCTTCTATAATCTAGATTATTAAATTTTAAGTAAGCTAAAGCGATAAGTATAAAGCAATACTTAATAGGCTCTAGGTAAAGTAGTAGAGTAAGTACACTCTACTTAATACTCAAATTTATCAGTGGTGTTACATATTTAATAATCATAATTTACTAATAAACCAATAATTACGTTTCTTTATAAATGTTACATTGCTTTATCTGGAACTTAACATCACTACACGTGTTTTTATCGCTTTCTGGAATAGTCTGGAATTGATATACATTTCCTCTGCAAAACATAAAAATCGGGTTACATCCACACACTCTTACTCGCTTGCTCGCTCATATATTGCTCGCAAATATATTGTGTAAGCCAAATCAGCGTTTAGTTACTACAAGTATGTTTTATTTCAGTTGTTATATTTACCTAAAAACAGTAAGTAACCATAAGTTTGTTGGAAAATTAAGAACACGTATGTATTGCTCTGTTTGCTTTTCGCAAGTTTTGATTTCCGTTTGTATTTTAACAGGAGTTGGCAGTGCTTTAAATCATGCGGTGGTTTGTTAATGATATTGTGGTATTTAGGATCATGTATGATGGTAATCACTTGTAATGCTTACAAACTTTATGATCATGTGTTTATTATTGATCATGCTGTGGTGTTTATGAGAACGTTGTGATGTTTATGTTACCTTACACGTGTCTTATGTTTTTTTACAGATTTGGAGTGTCCACACCGCTTCAAATAATTCGCAATGAGTGCAAAGAAGCGTAAATCTTTTGACAAATATGTTCGATTTGAATTCGTCTCCATCTTTTTGGTGACACAGATGTGTCTTTAGTGTGTGATATGTTGCAAGACTGAGCAATGACGGAATGCGTCCCTCTTGCTCTGAACACCTATTGGTGACGAAATCCCCTGCTTTTGCAGACAAGCCTAAGGTATTCTTTGAAACAAAAGGACATTTACTGAAGCAAGCTAAATTAAGCGGTAGTGAGGCATTTCGGCAACAAACTTCAAAGGTTGCTGAGGCTTTCTATGAGATCGCTATGTTGATTTCAAAGAGCAAGAGGAGCTATAACATCGGAGAGTCTCTCAGGAAACCATGTATAACACGTTCAGCTGAACGCTTTCACAAATATCACTGTCGAAAGATACATTCAAGGGAAAGATCGATTAATTAAGTCAAGACATTACAGATCAAATTCCCCACAAAGTAAAATATTCTTCTGTTTTAGGATCCAGTGTGATGAAACGATTGGCATTGTTGATTACTCGTTTCAGGTCAGAAACAGTGTAAGAGAGGAAATGTCGTTCTGTCACCCCCATGGAAAGTTGTAAAGCAGAAAAACCGATTTTTCACGATATATCAAAGTTCCTTCTGGAAAATAAACTTTCGTTGGACTCGCTCGAAGGGGGCTGAAGTCGAAATTTATTACAAGTGTGAAATAAAAAAAAATAAATCTGTTGTAGATACACAGTGCATACTTCATCGTGAAGCCTTATCAGCTAGAAACTAACTTGTTGAAATGAGGGAGATCTCTATGACAATTTCCACTTGGAATGTTTTCAGCTACCTTTAGCTTACTTGGTGGACATCTTCGAAGCGTTGACTGCTCTCAAACTTAGAGTACAAGTGAAAAACGTCAATATCATTACGCACATCAGTTGAAACTTCACGGCCAAACTCGAACTCTGGAAGTATCGAATACAGCAGAGAAAGACAGACAGATTTAGTAACTTAAATTCTGCTCTCATTGAGGGTATCCTTAGTTCTGAAGTTAAAAAACAAATAATCACTCATCTACCTGACTTGAAAACAAAATTCTTCAGATACTTCCCAAAATTGGATGATAAACGTAAATCCTGAGAATTCATCAGTAACTCATTTCAATGTGAAGTAGCTGATGTTTGGAATGAAGTGCAAGAGGAGTTTCTTGACTTCAACTACACAGCTAAGGAAGATTTCCAAGAACTGAATCTTGAGACGTTTTGGAGCAAATACCTTACTTGTACCATCTGATCTCACATCAGGCTCTTCGGATTCTAACTGTGTTTAGATCCGCGTATCTATTTGAAACTGCCTTTTTCACTATGCTATCAATACCAAGTAGAGAAGGAGGCTGAATGTTGATGGGGACAAACGCTGTGCATGATTTGGCATCCAACCACGCATTAAAAACCTAGTAGCGAATAAGCAGTGTCAAATATCTCACTAATTCATGCTCAATAAAGGAATTAAAAAGAGACTTTTTTCCTTTTTATTCAAATTCCGAGAGAATGTTATTTTGATGCAAGGTGAGTGTTGAGGAAAGGATCAATTTCTAGGCGGGACCTGGTAGTAAAAGGGTTAAGAACAACTGACCTAGGGTATGTATTTTCTAGGATATGTATGTATTTTCAAATGATATCTAATTTTTTTAAATACCGTCTAGACTACAAGGAATAATTCTTCACCATCCTTTAAGTCAGACAATATTTCATCGCACAAATCTGTACTCGGCAATCACAAATTTTTAAGAGTGACGCTAAAAAGTCCATTATACGTTATACCGCTATTTTATTAAGCTATTTATATTCTAAAACCCAAAGGAACTTTTGAAAGACTTCCAAAACTTTAAAGAGTAAATCTCATAAGAATATCTGTGTATCTCTTCGCGTCTCATTAGGATATCTGACACTCACCCGATCAGCATCGGAGCTTGACTGAAAATGCGAAATTACACTTAGAAAGCGTCATCTCAGCCTTGACTGAAAATGCGAAATGAGACTTAGAAAGCGTCATGTTCTGAACAGAAAACTCACATGCTAGGGCTTAATTCTGACGAGATTAAAATCCGTCTATCATCTGCCAAGAGGAAGAAAATTTGATGGAAATTACGATCAACCTGAAAAGGCGCTTGGAAATTTTCGTTAAATACTCAAGAATTGCTTCGGGAGGTGAAAGGAAAGAAGAATTCATCCGGACGAGCTCAGGCAATGCGTTTGAAAGAAATGAAAACAGATGAAGAATGAACAGAAATAAAAGAGGGATGTAAAACGAGATAAAAAATTGCAAGAAGTGAAAAAATATAACATTCGAGGTGAGAGAAGGGGCCTTTAATAAACTAGAGACCAAACAAATTGATTAATTAAATGATTAAAAAAAAGAACTCCAACCTATTTTGAGGATGTTGAATGATGTAAACTCTCCGTGTCTAGTAACTAGTAAAAAATAAATCAGGTGTTTTCTTACTAAAAAATTAATTATAAATCCTATTGCAAAGAACTTAAGAGGACACAATGAGACATCATTGAGCTCAGCCAAGTTAGAAGGGGAGAGGGAACTAAGCATCTGTAAAACGATTGCATATTCTCTTATAAAGGTGAAAATGACACACATACGAGTGATGTAGAGTTATTGATACCCCGTTAAACGTTTCTTTCCATAAAGGAAATCACAGGAATATCCGATAGCCTAATCAAATTTCTATTTATAATCTTAATAGGTATTCTTTAGAAGAAATATGAGTCCTCAGCTCTTTTAACACAGAAAGTGATCCTAAATTACTGGGAAGCAAGATTAAAATATATTACATCTAATACGAGAATAAGCCAAACTCATAGAAGAGGAAAAAAAATACATGTCTTAAAAATTAGACTAGCAAACAAGTTTAACCATCTTAATGATCAAGTGATATAAACCTGATTAGAAAACAAGGTTAGGTAACCAAAAAGTCGTATGCTTACACTTCAAAACTTTCAATAATTCCCGGACTAACCTTGGGAGGACCCTGGCAATTCTATAATTCCAAAGAGAAGATAAATCAACATAAAGGTACCAAATCTCTTTAGAATCGGCCGAATAGTTATGATGCTATTGCCAAAACAAAATAATTCCTAAGCTAACCTTGGGAGGACTTTGACAATTATATCCTTCGAAAGAGAATGTAAAACAACATAAGGGTTACTAAGAGTAACAATGTTATGACAAAAACAAAAAAAAATGCAAAACGGGAACCGACTGACCGACTGACATAGTGAGATGTAAAGTCGCCCGCTACTAGCCGCACACGCGACTAATGAAACGAAAATATTACCTTAAATATTTGAAATATGCTACTTTGATAAAAAAAAGGAGTGTAATCATCTAACGCAAAAATAAGTGATTTTAGTTGGGGAGAAAACGTGATAAGGGAATGAAAAATCAAACAAAGAATGTAATATATTAATTTCAACAAATCATTAAATAAGCACTCCTGCAAAATATTGAGCAAACATAAAAATATACTTTAAAAAATTAAAATCAGTAAAACGGATGAAATAATACCTAACATATCGTAGAAAGCAAGTGAAGACGCTGAAGGATAATCAAGGAAATATACTCGTATTCACAGGAAGACAAAAAGCCATTAAAATTGTTGACTAATTCTATCAAGAACTATATACTTATAATGGGTCTCTCGCCACTAAATAATCTCTTGATAAATGAGAGGGTAATGCACTAGATAAGAGGTGCGACATTCTGCACGCACTTAAGAGCATTCTAAAATTATAAGCTTTATCAGAATAGATAGAACAACAGAAAAAGGACATCATGCCATATATATATATATATATATATATATATATATATATATATATATATATATATATATATATATATATTTCTATATATATATATATTTATATATATATATATATATATATATATATATATATATATATATATATATATATATATATATATATAGGTTGGACAAAATGATTGGAACAGTAGAAATTTAACAGCAATATTCAATATTTCCATGAGCCATTATATTAGCAATATACATCCAAATTTCATTGTGAGTGTTTTGTTTTTATTGTAGATAAATAGTTTTATTTATCAACTTTATTGATTATTTGTATTTATTTTTCAGATCGTGGTATAGAAGCTAAGATGCGTGACCTCACTTAGTTCGAAAAAGGACAAATTGCTGAAGATCGAATTGCAAGAGCTTCCTTTACCAGAACAGCAAAACTCCTTCGTTTTTCGAGAGCTACAATATCAAGGACCATGACAGAATTCAAGAAGCAGGACAAAACCTCCAGCAGGAGAATTAATTCCGGAGGGACTTCGAAGCTCGCTGAAAGAGACCAACCAGTGTTGAAACGCATTGTGATGAAAAATCCGCGGACACCTGCCCTTAAAGTGACTGCGGAGTTGAATCAACATCTCATTATCCCAGTTTCGACCAAAGCTGCTCGCCGTGAGCTCAATAAAGCCGGATATTATGGAAGAGCTGCCATCAAGAAACCTCAGCTTTCTCATCAAAATATTCAGAAATGGCTGAACTGGTGTAGAGATCGCAAGGGCTGGTCGACAAACCAATGGAAGCAAGTAATATTATCTGACGAATCCAATTTTTTTCTTTTCCTCACTGCAGGGCGGGTTTATGTGTGAAGGCATTTAGGTGAAGCTTTTAATCCTGACTGCCTTCTACCTACAATAAAGCACGGATGGTTTGGGCAGCCATATCTTGGAATTCTCTTGGCCCAATCATTGCTCTGCATCTGCATGGTAGGATCCACAGCAACGAATATCTGAATAATTTGGAATCCCATATTTCCTGATGGTGAGTGCTTTTTCGAAGATGACAATGCTCCAATGCACACCGCTCATGTGGTTAATAATTGGTATGAAGAGTAATGGAGTGAGCTACAACACATGGAGTGGCCCCCACTATCTCCAGATATTAATATTATTAAGCATTTGTGGTCTTTCTTCGAACCACAAGTTAGAAGTCGTTACCGTCCACCGTTGTGTCTGAAACAGCTGGGGCAGGTATTGCAAGAAGAATGGCTCAAGATTCCTCTCAATGAATTCAGGAAGCTGTATGAATCATTTCAAAAACGCATCGACGCTTTTCAGAAAGCAAAAGGATGACCAACTGCGGATTAAAAAAATATTCATTTAACTTAACACGTGTAGCAATTATTTAGTCCACCTCCAGTATATATATATATATATATATATATATATATATATATATATATATATATATATATATATATATATATATATATATATATACACACACTAGCGGCCATAATATATGGGGCAGCAAGAATAAGTGTATTTAAGTATTTATTATAGATGTTAAACAAAACATTAAGACTATATATTATAGAAATATTTAGATAAATCTTATATCTATCTTTCGTGAAAATTTCAAGTGAATGGATTGAATATTTCGTAAGTTATGAGCAAATAAACAAATTATCTTCCAAATTGCAGCGGCCAAAAATTTAAGGGTCACTTAGATAAAATGAAATACCAACCGCGGTATTTGTGTTTAGGAGACTGTTGATGGGCTAACAGTTACTTCTTATGATCATACATTATTGGAACATTCAACTGTCAACATGGCCACTTGTGAGAGATGATCGGTGTCCTGTGATGAAAAAAAAAGATTGTGTGCCTTCACCAAGAGGGCAAGTCAAATTCTGTGATAGTAACTACTGTAGGAATGTCTAGAATTGGTGTGCAACGAATTAGCTCGTTTTAAGTCATTAGGCTCAACAGGTACTAAACCCAAAACCGGTAGACCTAGTAAAACGTCAACAAGATAGGATCGTATTATGGTTAGAATGTCACTGAATGATAGGTTTAAGAGTGCTGCCTAGATATCCTGCGAGTTCAGTTCCATCTCCGATGTTAATGTACTGCGCAAAACAGTTTCCCGGAGGTTACGAGTTTCTGGATTGCTTGCTCGGCACCAGCAAAATAAACACTGATCCCCAAGAAGAGCTCGTCTTTGTTGTGCTGATGAACATGTCGTTTGGACAGAAGAACAGTGGACGTATATTCATTTTAGTGATGAATCGAAGTTTAATGTGATTGGTTTCGATGGCGGGATGTACGTCAGACGAAGATGTGATTAAAGGTTATCTCGTGCATGTGCAAGAAGACAGTAAAATATGGAGGAGGTAGTGTAATGGTATGAGGAGTGATCTCTGCTGGTGCTCTCGGTCCACTTCTTCGCCTACAAGGGAGTGTCAATGCTGAAATCTACCAACAGTTTCTCAGACAGCATGCCCTTCCACATCTTCGATCTTTGTCAGTTCAACCTCCTATCTTTGTGCAGGATAACGCTCCCTGCCACACTGCGAAGAGAGTCAAAGAATTTTTTAGAGATAAAGGGGTTGATCTCATGGAGTGGCCACGTCAAAGTCGCGATCTCAACCCTATAGAAAACATTTGGAAGATTATTGGAGATGGGGCGCGAAGGGGAAATCCAAAGAACCAAGATGAAGTCTGCAAACGAATGGAAAAATATTAACCCATCATTTTGCAAGAAATTAATTCAGTCCTGTGGTAACAGATGTCGGGAGGTCATTGCTAGTAAAGGGATCTTTACAAAATATTACTAGTAAGGGTTTCTTTTTTGTTCTTGTTCCATTTTACATTGTTTTTCTAAGTGACCTTAACCTTTGGCCGCTGCAATTTAGAAGATAATTTGTTTATTTCCTCATAACTTAGGAAATATTTAATCCATTCATTTGGAATTTTCATGAAAGATAGATATTAGATATATCTAAATATGTGTATAATGTATAGTCTTAACGTTTTGTTAAAACTTCTATAATAAATATATTGAAATACATACACTTATTCTTACTGACCTTTATATTATGGCTACTAGTGTATATATATATATATATATATATATATATATATATAGGTAAGGGTAATAATAAGAATTCCTTAATCCGCTCTAGAAGTCTCCTGGGGTTCCTCAACCCTCTTCAGGAGCGTTACAAATACGACAAGGCAACCATCCACTTCCCCCCCACCCCAAAAGGAAATTTCAAGAAGCCTTTTGTATAAACTAACGTTTGAATTCAACAGAAAACGTGGAAAAGGTTAATTTTAGCCGTGGATCTCTGCCCTTTCTAATTTTTTGATAAATGACCAATAACGTTCTAGCCAATGCGGTTAGGTAAGGATAATAATAATTTCTACCCTTTTGATCAGTACTTTCACTTTGGTTTTACTTATTTCACTCTGGTTTACACCACTTTACATTTAAAACTAACTGTGATTAATTAAATGCACTTTGAGCTTTACATTATTTCACTTTTCTCAATATTTCTAGACACTCAATTTAACACGTATCGTATGGTAATGGGTTGCACTTTTTAGTCACGTGCGGCTGTCTATATCACTATGTTGGTCGTCGGTCCCCGTTTTGCTTTTTTTGTTTTGCTAATAACATTGTAACTATTTGTCCGATTCTAACAAAAGTTAAAACCCTTATGATGTTTTCCATTCCTCTTCGGGTGATATAATTGCTAAGGTCCTCTCAAGGTTAGCTCAGGAATTATTGAAAGTTTTGAAGGTCGTAAGGTCAAAAATCAGAATAAATGAGAGCACCCGACTTTAGTCAACAGACTTTGTTTTCACTTCTAGTTGATTTTTTTACATTTATGAGTTATTCTTTGGGTAGTCACTAATGCGGTCAATATTTTTATGTCTTGATTTAGGTATTTAGTTTTAATCGGTTGACGTATTTATCGGGGGTATTTTTCAGTGTTTGGTTGAGCTCGATGGGAGACTAGCACCTTTTTATTTGATTTATTTTCTCAAGTGTATAATAGTGTTTTCTTTATTCTCTATTGAATTTTACACTAGGGAATATGGAGTTGAAAGGATCACTTGCTCTGGGGTTGGAATTTTCCTTAGTGTTTTGAGAAAGAGACTGATTTTCCTCCAAATATTTCCGCTTTATTTTCATGATAATGTTAAGCGCTTTCTTCTTCGTTTCCTTGTGTAGAAATCTGGTTCTTTCCCTCTCTCCTTCTTTTGTTGGTTAAAAGGTAGAGACCTTTATTTTGAACATTTTAGAGTTCCAGAATCTTTTATGTTGATTAAGTGATTAGTAGGGTGGGTGGTTAGATGAGCGCCCCTCCCCTCCTAGTACGAGATATACTCGTATCTTTGTATTGTTCTTTGCGCCGAAGACTCTTACGGAGTATACAGGGCGATCGCGCCAAAAAGGGGACCCAAATTTCGATAGGCCTCATTTCTTAATTTTCTGCAAAGATTGAAAGAAACTTTTGTGATAACTAGTTTATTGTGTTTAAAAACATAATATCAAAACATGAGAGTCTTTGGACTTTTCTTCTTTATTCTAGAGCACGTGTTCGAGATGACCTCCATTTAGCTCTGCATTTCTTGAGGCGCAGCATAAAGTTGTCCATGACCTCCTTACAAACTGACCGAATAATGGCTCTGATCTCCTCCCTAATTACCTCATTGAGTTCCGTGATGGGTCTCCCTGCGTACACTCTGTCTTTAAGTTAGCCCGAGAGAAAGAAATCTGTGGGGGGGCGGGCAAAGGTCTGGGCTGTGAGGTGCCCACTCAAAATCAGTCTTGAGACTGATCACACGGCCACTAAAGTTTTCTTTCAGCCAATCTCAGGACATATTTGAGGTGTGAGAGCTTGCTCCATCTTGCTGGAACCAGAACATCCCCATAAGCGACGGGAAGAATGGTCCGATGTTGCCTCTAGCTGAGATTTTGCTTCTGCAAAATCACCTGGAACCAAATTTGTAAGTTTTTCGTTGTCTCTCTCCCAGTTCTTTGTTGTATCTCTTTATTTCCGGTAACACCACTTGTATCCAGTTCTGATAGATACTCAGTAATATTACAACATTGACTCTATACGCAATCTTGACGGGCTACATATGGATGTTATATGTCATAAAATAGCTGCTTAGTACGACGACTGGCTTTGTCGCACTTAGGAGTGAAGTATGGCGGAAAATCTAAATATATCTTTTGAATATGTTTATTCGAGCAATATTTCGAAATTTTGTCCATTTCGATTAATTTTAGGTGGCTACTTGCGTCTTACTTTGTATTCAGGGCTCCCTTGACTATTGTTAAAGGTCCTGAGTTGAAGATTGTCATGAAATTGTGCATAGAGGCGTATTTCCGTCATAGCAGTTGATAGGCTATAGCTATTACTACTGGTGATAACTCTATGCTAACAAGATATTTTGTCTAAGATATAGATGAATTAGCTGCAGGTGCCCCCCACTCATGATCCTGATTGGAAAAGAGGGAGGAAGAAGACTCCTG
This sequence comes from Ceratothoa steindachneri, assembly GCA_963969495.1. Lineage (NCBI taxonomy): Eukaryota > Metazoa > Arthropoda > Malacostraca > Isopoda > Cymothoidae > Ceratothoa > Ceratothoa steindachneri. The sequence continues at coordinate 10,613,137 of OZ018321.1, forward strand.
GTTGACCCCTCCCATTTTCCCGCCGAACATCCTCCCTCTGGTCTAACCTTGTTTGGTTGGCCGGAAAAAAATAGAAAGGTTGTCTAAAATTGGTACGTTGTGATCTGAAACATACAAATCGACGTGGAAAAGCTATTTTAAATTGAATGAGCGGAAATGCTAAAAAGATCGGACTAGCAACACAACAAAACAATGTTAGAAAAAACAACAAATGTGCCAAGAATTAAAAAAAGTGAACACTACTGGAAAGATTGCAATGTCTCAACTGCGTAAGGGCACATAAAATCATAGCAATGATTTGCCCTAAATGCAAAAAAATTATTAAAAAAAGGAAACGAAGTATTGAACTTCAAAAGGAGAAGAAAAATGCCACCTACGGTGGAGTTCCGAAAACTAGCGTCAATGAAATTAGGGAGGCTAAGACGCATCTAATGGTACCCAATGGCGCATCAACTAATGACGTGTATCTTATACGTACAGTTCATGAACATCGGCAAACTCGGAACCTTCAAACGAAACTAAACGACATGCTTACGAAAAACGGTATAAAGAAAATGTGGTTTCCTAAGAACCCCCACCATCGGACAAACTGAACCTCAGTGTGGCAAAATCTCGGAGTCAAAACGTCACAGAAGAGACTGCCACCAAAAATCCTACGAGGACAGAAGAAGCAAGCATCAATTCAACAGAGGAAAATTAAAAAATGAAAAAACAAAGAATAGAGAAAATACCAACGAGTGGGTTGAGGCAGCTGAGCTCAACCTCATAGTATAAGTTAGCGATGACTTTCCCTTACCATGAGGAAAGAAACAAGCCAACATTAAAAGCACTGAAAGAATGCATATGCAAATAGGCCTGTCGATGAAGACTAACGTGATATCGTGGAAGATGCTTATGCAGGATAAAATAAGAGTATAGCCTAGAGACTGCGTGACGCTTAACAACAACACGATTTGGAAGCGAGACATACACTTACGAAAAGAACACAAGCCAGTCCAACAAAAACACTTGAATAACGCCCACAGTGAGCAATAGAAGTCATAAGGAGAAGTAAATTAAAAATTCTGCAAAGTAACACAAGTTGATTGATCTCTGGGCAACATCTTCAGGGAAATCTATCCAGACAGTATACTAGCGTATTAACATAAAGTAAACCCAGAGAGAAGAGTTAGAGAATCTGCATTTATACCGTCATGAACGTAATTAAACAGGAGAAATAGCATATGTAACAATGTAATCTATGACTTAGATGGAGTCTATTTGACGGTTATAATTGAAACGGAGGTATCGCAAATAATAATAGCCACAGAATATCAACCGCCAAGACGGAAATTCATTTCCATGCACAAATTAATCACCATTTCCAGCAGAGGACCACCAGCGATATTCATGGAAGACCTGAATGTAACGTACAAGGCAAATGGCTATCAGAATACTGATATAAGTGGAGAGAACTTTAAAATGTTGGTCGAAACCAACATATTGAAAAGAATCGGTGCAGATTAAACAACGTACATCACTATCAATGCTGCTACAAAACTAGACGTCTAACTAAGCAACTATTATATGCTAAAGAACATCACCATGCAGCCCATCAACAGAACATGTCGTAATCACGTTGAAACAATACTGGAAATTAATAAGAATCCGATACAGGTACCAATACCAGAAAAGAGGGGGTATAATAGATGGAAGAGGAACAAAGAAGATCTTAGAAGCTTCGTCCCAACCGATCTTAATGAAACTAACGTAGACGAAATTGATGAATATTTGAGCGTATGAAATCCGCTCTCATTGATTCAAATAACAAGAATATACACAGAATGAGACATGACACATCCCCACATCCAATATGAAGTGAAGAGGTGAAGGCGACAAACAGAAAAAGGCAAACGGCGCTAAGAAGAAGGTAAGAAGAAATGAGGCATCTCATAGAAGAACAACAAGGAAACATATGGGAAGGCTTCATCAAAACATTAACGTAGAAAGGTCATGAAAATAAAACTGTAGGCTTATCGACAAAATTAAAGGAAGACACCCAAGAAGTAAATAGCTCTACAAAGTAACAAGGGGAAAATTAAGAGAAAACAGAAACATCAACCAAAATTAAGACGCCACTGGAAGTTAGATGGTTCACGAAAATCTCCGCAACAACTAGGCAAAAGTCTACCCAGACCCTGTCGTCGAACAACAAAGAGAAGAGTATCTGGGACCAGGGTCTGCAACAACCAACCAACAAATAAAGACAGTTATACATTTATTTCAACAAAAAGCGCCACTTCCCTCGGGAATTAACAGATTCAAACTTGCCAAGGCACCGGATAACACACCGTCGAATGCATGCTTTAACACCGGGTACTTTCCAGACGAATTCAAACTAAACGAAATAATCTTTATTCCAAAACAAGTCTGAATTTCATTGGAAATATGTTCGAGAAAATCCTCAACAGAAAACATAAAATGTTTTCGAAAACAATCAACTACCAGTTCGGATTTTGTAAAGCCAGAGACACCACAATGGCACTTGGCAGCATCACAGAAAAGATTGCCAAGGCTAAATCAGAAATAAATATATCTTTCTGGTCCTAAGAGATGTACAAAAACCATTTGAAATACTCTGGGTCGGAGGCATTCAATGCAAGATCTTAAAATCTAAATGAAAAATAATCTGGAGAGAATTATGTGCACGAATCTGATAGATAGAAGAGCTTACGTGCTAGTCAATGATTACAAAGGACCCGAGTTTGTATTGGAAGCTAGAGTCTCGAGACAAAAAATAACGGATATCGAAGTAGAAGAACAGCTCAAGCTATATCATCCGAAAGGCAAGGTACTAGGGTTAAAGATAACCTCAAGAGGGAGGCTAAATAATACGACAAGTAGCCGAAAGAAAAATAAGAACTACTTCTGTGATAAACCTCCTATTTTCATTAAGAGGTTCAATCACAGAGATAACAAAGAAATATCTACGAGTATCTTGCTCTTTAAGGGAAGGCGCTCATCTACTCTTTCATCCCAATAACTATGTACATTATGAAAATCAAGAAAACGGGAACTCCATAAAGATAAAAACCACACCCTTTATCTTATTACCAAGAGAAGAAGAAACGATAGAAGGACCCAGAAAGCTCTACATTTAGAGGTTAAGATCGAACTGCTTAACATCGTCATCGGCAAAAATCTGGAGGAAAATCGACAACCTAGCTCCGACCTTTGCAGAAAACACCATCACCAGAGAAAACACCTCTTTCAACTTTAGATTCCCTAATAAAAGAAAACAGCATTGTACACATAATCAATACTAGTAACGAATCAAGAACAGTACCCAGCTTCTAAGTAGCTCTACCGAACGTGATAATACCTAATCAAACCTGAAAAAATCAAGATAGAAAGTGACCCCAAAAGGGATTAACCAAATACGACACCCAAAGTGACCCAAATCGTCAAAGTGAACCTCTCCCAAGTGGAGAGTGAAGTGTAACAAAAAGTGCTCAACCATAGTGAAGTGAAGCGAAAATAGGCTCAACTATAGTGAAGTGAGACAAAAGTGCTCAACTATAGTGAAGTGAAACAATAAATTGCTCAACTCAAGTGAACTGAAACAAAAAAAAATAGTGCATAAGTGAAAGGCTTATGGATGGTGAAGTCACTAGTTTATAGGTGAGTGTCACCACCAGTGCATGGTAGGCCCCCAGTTGTAGGGGTTTCGGTTGATGATCCGATTTATTTGGTAGAGAAGGTAAGGCGGCCTTACACTCGAGTTTGGTCTGACTCAAAAGTGTTCTTTAGGATAATCAGCTAATAGGCCTGGTTGGAATGGTAACCTGGTTGTTGTTTGGCAGAAGGAAGGACTACGAAGAAAAAGGGCGTTTTTGTAGGCTTTAATCTTGGCTTAGGGCTACCTCATTTTGAGCAAGTGGAATTGTTGAGTTTTCCGTGGTTCGCTTGTGTGCTCACGTCTTTGGCTGACTATCAGTGTTAATACTTTATGTTGCTTGTAAGCCTCTTTCTGCGTCTGGTTGTTGGGGCTATGGAATGACGGATTGAGGACGAGGTACTGACTGGTGATTTTACTACTACTACTACTACTACTACTACTACTACTACTACTACTACTACTACTACTACTACTACTACTACTAATAATAATAATAATAATAATAATAATAATAAAATGAGACTGTTGTATATTTTTGCCTCCTTATTTATACTAACGCAAATTAAAGAGGCGTGGCTTTGCTTATCGAATGTGAACGCGGGGCGGAACTTCTCGGATCAAAAGGGTATGTGCACGTGTTATCTACTAAGACTGCTGGGTGGTGCTTATTTGGTCAAAGGGTGTGTGTTCATCAAGAAAGTATCTGACTTTGGGAACCGAACCGTTCTTTATCAACTAAACATTTATAGCAAGATTGATTTTATATTTTTACGGGTTCATGTGAACTCTGGCGGGTCAGATCAGATTCCGTTTTATGTATTCACAAGTGTTTCTACCGTCTTTGTGACCATACATTCGGCTCTCATCTATTTCATAATGTATGTATGTTTGGATGTTCGCGTGTGAGCACAAGGATTTCACTTGCCTTGTTACAAAATATTCTGCTTTGCATTGATACATAAATTATTAAATTTTAATTTTTACATTATTTAAAAGTATTTGTTTTGTCTTACATTAATTAATTATTACAGGGTGGTATATTATTTCCGACAGGATGCTCATTTGTGACGTTCCTTGTTAGCTCTATTACACCTTGCAATTGGGCACTACAGGCTCAAGAAACCTTCAATATATGCACAACTGAGTAGTAACAAAACAATACATATTTTGAAACGGTTCTGGTTAAAAAAAGGGTTGCTAAATTATTTAAATGTGGCATTTTCCACCTTATTTAGCTTTATATATTTATTTAATTTTTAATTATAAATATCAGACAAGAATTGCATTGACGATTAGTTATTTGTCCGAAACATTTGGAAAAATGTGACTACTTGTGGCAAATGTATATACAGGGTGTTGGACTATATTTGGCGATTTTTAATGTCTCAAATTCTTAGGAAGAGGTTGACGTATTGGTGAACAGTAACCGACTTTGGATAGTATAAACAAGTAAAGCTCTAGTTGAAAATAGGTTAGCTGACATGAGGACTGGAAGCCATCTGAATATTGTAAAAGATTACCTGTATTATGATCAAAATACCGGGTATCCAAATACCGACGCTATGACTGGTGTTCTATGCTCTGTTAACAGAGTAAAATCTGCAAGACGTGACACGGGTAGCTCCAGCGGAGACTACGAAGCTATGACCAGCAGAATTGGACGCAACAGTCGTTCTGGCTGCGTCTCCACCCAAGAATTCATCAAACAACAACATGATAAGGTGATGCAAGTCTCGAGCAAGGGAATCCGGGCTTTGGTTAGAGAGATGGGTGTTATAGCGGCCATCATGAAGCTGGCCTTCAAAGCGGGCCTTTGTTACCACACCTACAAGAGGGCCGAGGGATATTCTCTGACAGCCATTGCCAAAAAGAAGCGCTTGACGAAGTGAAAGAAGATACTGAACAAGCTGAAGCATCATTTTAAGCAGGGGACAAAGACAAAACCTTTCATTTTCCCCAACCGTAACTCATCACTTTTCATTAAAACGGTAGAGATGTTTTTTTTTAATTTCGGCAGTTTCATTATAAATTCACATATTCTCTCTATATATTAATGGAAAGCCCAAGAATGTTTGCTGCCTTGTTTGATTTAATTTAATGCAACAAAATTGAGGTATAATGAGGAAAAATCAAAAGAGTAGCGCAGAGCTATCTGGTTCTTCTCACACGAAAAGAACTACCAGGACCAGTTGCACAACATCAAGAACAAAAGGTGACTTACTTACAATCTATGCAAAGTTCCATGTATCATTAATACAAAATTTCTCCACTGTCATGGTCGTAGGGGTGTCTCCAGTCAGGGTTCGAAGATCTTCCCAGGGACATAGTGAAGAACGCATGCGATAAGGTGCGGAGCTCTCTTGTAGCCAGGGAGGAAGCTAAGAACAGCCACTTTGAGGGAACTGTTATTTCCCAACTATAATCTAGTTGAACATTTTGAATTTTTAAAATGCATTTATTTTTGCGGTTTTTTTTTCTGTTATTCAAACCGTCAAATTTAGCCCAAACACTCTGTATATTTAAAATAAACCCTACAATTTTTGTATTGCCATTTTCCTTGTTTTTTAAGAAAACTATAAAAATTTCAATCATTTTTGACAATATGGGTGCTCAAATTGGACGATAAAGATATAATGAAATTGAAAGGGATTAAGAGCTAAAGAGATATCTGAGAGAGCCAGAGCTTGAAATCCATTGAGAGCAGATGGAATGCGGTGAAATGAAAGGCAAATCTATAATATAGCATAACATTCAAAATTCTTACAATAAATCTATCACACTAACACGAAATGGAAAAGTGTGGCAAGAAACAAAGGGAGGGGCAAAGAGAGAAGTTCTATATCTTATAAAATATCATTTAATAAAACATAAATACAAATTAAAGTAAATTAAAATATAATAATTATGAATTACATTAAAGAACGATTTTATTTCGCAAGCAAACAACCTCACCCATAATAGAATATTACAACCTCATTAACCTGTTGGGTCTCCTAACCTTAGGACGTAAAAATTCGTACTAATTTCTATATTGCAATCAATCCAAGATTTATTTTTTGTTCTTTTAAATATGGTTATTCCAATCCATCCATGTTACTCATTATTCAAGACCCTTGATTCGAAGTGAAAAGACAAAACCTTTCATTTTCCCCAAACCGTAACTCATCACTTTTCATTAAAACGGTAAAGATGTTTTTTTTTCATTTCGGCAGTTTCATTATAAATTCACATATTCTCTCCATAGAATGTTTGCTGCCTTGTTTGGTTAAATTTAATGCAACAAAATTGACGTATAATGAGGAAAAATCAAAAGAGTAGCGCCGAGCTAACATTAAAAAAGACAATAAAATAAACTTCGTTTAAAATGAACCACTAATAGCGAGTTAGCTGTCTCTAGCGTCATGTTTCTGATCAATTCTACTATAATAAGGAAATATTAGATATATTTTTAGGGTATCAAGCTGTTTAAAGTTGACTATCGTAATACCTAAACCTTTGTTAAGCTATCAATAGCTAGTAACCTTTGAAACTAGTAATGTCAAGGTCATTTTAAGCTACAAAATTTGTGTTTGGGTAGTACATGAACTGTCTGAAGGACAATGTTTACAACGCGCGAATATTGTTTCACCTTCAATAGCTCAAAATTACCGTCAGCCATTTTTGAAAAGATTGTTGTGAGAGAGCAAAAGTGGGGTTTTTACTATAATATTAAGCGCAAAAATACAAAAAAATCTTTCTACTCTTAGATGTGGTCTCCAGAAGAATTTGATGGGATGTCAAAGGAGTTATTTATCATTTGTTCTTCAATAATAAGCAACTATTTAGGACATACCTGAGTTTTAAGAGTTGCAAAGTTTAAATGGTTGTATTCCTCCTTCATGGCAATGCACGGCCACACAGGCACGTTTGAGCCAACAAAAAAATATAATGCGCCAGGCTAAGAAGTTCTTCTTCATACGCCACATTAATTAGCCCTTACACCATGTGGTTACATTTTTATTTAAGTTATTGCAACATCGCGTAAATGGCATGGTTTACACTGACATCAATGAGGCGGAAAAACAAATCAACTCATATATATTATGAGAAGCGAATGAATTCTTCAAGAAAGATATCCACTGATTAGTTAAACAATAGGAGATCATTTTCAATAATGATTCACACTATTTTGCATATTATAAATGATTTTACTTTCCTTTACCCCCCCCCCCTCCATTATTCCTTGGCAAGATAATAAATACAGGTTATTATTATATTATTGTTTTCAGTGAAGCGTGGGTGGCTGGTTCAGGACAGTTGCGAGCACTCTATAATGCCCCAATTTTTCGACGCGTTTGGGTACTCTAGCTATGCCCATTCACATAATTTTAATCCCCCTAACTTTATTATGGTAAAACACTGATTGAAAATTGGGGAAAAGGTCATTATCGGTTTTTGCATATATGAAAATATTTATATAAATAGATAAAGGTCTGGGTATAATTTTATAGTTCGTACTGATCAATGAACATGAGGTCATCAACAGTCAGGAATGGCAGGGATGGACAAAGTAGTTGGGATCATAATTTATTTGTGTAAATTTGACTTCCATCGGGAGCAAAATTACGATTTGAGTTAGCATTATGCGGGATTTCACTGTATAGGACATGGGCAGGGAACCTAAGGTCGCATGGAACCTTCTTGGCCAATAGGAGTGTCCCTTCTGAATGAATTTAAATTTTGCAGATCAAATCTTTTTACTGCTTTCCTACAAAATGTACGACCAATAAAGCCATTAATGGTTCGTTAACTGTAGAATTGATAATATTTATTTCATTTTTACGCTGATACATAGTTATGGTCGATAGTTATAGACAAAATAATGTGTAACTTACGCTATATTTAATTAAAACTTTAGGAATGCGGCCTAGAGCTAACTTAATGCGGCCTTCAACACAGAAAAAGCTCCCCACTTCTTGGATATATGTTCAGGCGTTGATTACTAAGAATTCATCGTCCTCTTTACCTCCTCGTTTCATTAATCAGGGAGTGGGAAAAATGGGGTGATATTAAACGTGCGAGAAAAGAAGAGCAAAAGCGGAGTCAACATAAAACTTATAGGATTAAAAGGAATATTGGTACAGAAAACACGGGGGAAGGGGCTTTAAAAGAAAAGCTAAATCTATTGCAGCTACAAAGTGAGTCATTAGGAAATGAAGATATATTTTTTTAGAAAAATAAGAAAATACGGCGATTATACTCTTAAGATTAGAATAAATAAACCAGGCAATGGCTTCGCCACTCTTCCCCTATGGGGGAGCTTGCGCTCCGCTGCGCTACTAAGATTAAATTTAAAAAAAAATTATGAACTTCGCCAATTATAATAATTTTAAAAAGGAACTATAAACTAAATTTCCCCTCTTTCAAAATATCACGTCGCTAAAATATAGAGTTATCGAAGAAGAAGATATATAAAAATAAATTTTCTGAACTTCATTTGTAATTCTTTCGGTTTTAAAAGATTCACAAAAATTCTATACTTATATTTATTTCTGAACTTCACCATTTTGTTTTTTGATGTTATAAAAGAATTATTAGAAATAACTTTGAGAAAAATTATTATTCAAATACTCAAAAAATTCCCCTTCTTAAATAATAGAGTTAGTGATGATGATGATGATGAAGAAAAAATAAAAAAAATGCATAAACAATCGCCTAGCCTACATGGAAACGTTTAAAGAGCCTGTTTGATTTTACTAATTATATTTGAGGTATCTCTAAATGATCTCGACTAGTGGAATTTTTTATGATCTGTTTTGTAGATGCATACATTTTATCTACAGCCTAATATGTATGAGGCTGGCAGTCTATTGTCATCACCAAAAATCCCACTCAATAAAACTTTCTTTCAATCGACCGATAGAACAAACAAATCTGACAGATAGCAATAAACTACGTTCAAGTCATACCCTTGTTATTTACACTTTTCAGTAACAGCGAAACACGGTCTCGACAAACACTCAACGATAGACACAACCATCACATTACACACAGACAGAGAGCGGGCTCATAAGCTACACTCACAAACAACCAATCCCAAGAGATAGCCTCAGGTCCCTTGACAAATGGAGATACCAGAAGATGAGGTGTCCGCAAATTATATTCTGTATCCGAATATAAAAAGTAAAAAATGTCGTAGAAAAGAGAAATAAAAATATTTATTGACTCAACTTCACTTGACTCAGTTGAACTTGCATTTAGATAAAAACAATTTCATTTGCGTGACAAATTCACTCTGTGCAACTCAATTTAATTTAGTTCCAAACACATTCGAACTCCAATTCTAAAGCCTTAACCAGTTTATTTCTAGCCTTTCAAACTCTCTGTTCATTTCAATTCAATCAAAGACTATAGGGTGTAGAACTTAGGACTTGTTATCCTTCGAAGTAGTTATAATTTTATAATAAAGGTCCTTATCAAAGCTGGAGTGTCTTTGATTCACCTGCGTTATGACAAGTGTCTGACAAGATCACCGAAAAGAGAACACACACAATTGAAAATGGACTAAAATAGCCAAAAACGTACCTTAAAATGGAGAAAAAGAGACTAAAATTGGGGGTTAATCTAGCCTAAAAATAGACATAAAATTATACATAATAGTTAATATGATTTTTTTTAGCTGAGTTGAGCTAGACTTTGTTTCTAACGTCATGTAAAAGGCTTAATAAATCAAGACAAATTTAGTCAAACAAAGCGAAGTTTCTTAGGGTTAAGTTTATATAAAGAAGTAGCGGTATTTTCATTATCTTAGAAATAAATATTAATTTTGAAATAATAATTAAAATCAATTGGTGCTTTTCATGATTCAAGAAAAAAAAACTTGATTGATGATCGGAAGTAAACCGCTAGACCATTTTTTTTTTCCAAAAAGGGACGTCATTTTTCAAAACAGGTCTTTTAACTTTAGGGGTTTCATATAAAACAGATTGTTTAGATATATAACTGTGATTTGATATATAAAAGAGGTTGTTTGTGGTTATTAAGTTTTTAAATGAATTATGACGAATTTTTCATAAAAAAGGGTTCTGTTTATCAATTTATTTCTGTCGTGGTATGACATTATATTACATCAATACCATATTATATCTATGGGGAAACACCGTAGGTTAGACGGGCTGAAATACGAGATGAGAGTGAAATGAGGTCAGGTAGCAAATGGGAAATGGCAAAGCTCAAGGTTATTAAAAGAGACATGTAGAAAAATATAATTTTATTAACATAAAAATAATGAGAGAATTGATGGGTAAAATTACCCTAGAGAGTTAACGGACAAAACCACATTAGTAAACGAAGGGAGGAATTATAGTTATTAATCAGACTATGAAGTTAGAACTTAAGGTATTACAGGAGGAGACTATTCAAATGGAAGGGGGGTGGGGAATTAACTCAATTGGGTTACTGAAGGGGGGAGAGGGGGTGGCTTACGGATATCTTCTGCACGTGATGTGAAGCCACTCGGAACTTCTGAGCGGGAGGTTAAAGTGATGACGGTTCTCCAAAAACAGGTGTGGGAGGGAGGGGGGGGGACAGGTAACTTCCGGTCTAGGGGAGAGTATTTCAGGCACTCGAAACGACGAGGGCTTCGACAGGAGTTGACGAGAGACGCCGGTAAAATCACTCGGTGGCCATCGTTAAGTGGAATTACCTCACTGGCTGGGGCTAATTCCAAATACTCAAAATTGTTCTGCTGTCACTTTGCTTTGTTGTTAGCACCTGACTTGGAACTATAGGAAATCTTTTGTGTCTCTTCATGGGAGTCGAGCGCTATTTATGTCCGAGGCTCTCCCCGGGTTTAGGGGGTGGTAAGCGGGAAACAGCTTTACACTGTCGAATTGCCTCGAATCTTCTTGCAGAGGCTATTCTGCCCGTGTAAAAGTGAATCGTGGTGGACACGGTTTGAAGCTACCGCTTGTGGAGGGGGGGAGGGGGGAGGCTTACCAATTTAGGCCTAACCGGGCCATCTGCAGTGCATGGAAGTTCCGTTCTGCTCAAGAGATCCCACGTGGGGTTCCCTCACAATTTCTATATATTTCTAAAAGTTTTAAGAAAACTGAGAAGCATTCTAACTGACCAATTAGGGCACGATTTTATGAAAACTTGAAAAGGAAGACACGATTTTATGGGTTTTTTTAAAATTTATAGTTCTTTACTTAGGAAACATGTTTCAAAAGTGACTGGTTTCATCATCATCCTAAACAATTATACAATATTATTATTATATCATTTTTATAATATACCTCGCAAAAATGCATTTTCATTCTCATTGGAAAGCTGGAGAATGAGTTAAAATATTTAAGAAAACTTGTTTTCTTGTTTCAATTTTTAACTTTAGAAGTATCATATTCATACAAATTGAGGCCACTGTATTGTGCGCCTTCTTTGGTGGATTAAGTTACAAAAAAAGCAGCAACAAATTTAAAGATTTTGTATTATATAGATTTCATATTTATTAGCTCGTATGTATGATTGTTGAAGAATTTGAAGATCTTCTTTGTATTTATTAACGAGATATACTGTGAAAATGCAAAGGCGTTTATTACAGAATAAAGCAAGTATATTAAAAAGGATCCATTTTATATATATATATATATATATATATATATATATATATATATATATATATATATATATATATATATATATATATATAAAACAAAAGAAGTGGCTTGGCCACTCCTTACAGTAAGAGCTTGTGCCTCGTAGGCAGACATTCGATATGTTGCCTACGTCCTATCTCGCTCTATATGGAAAAACAATCCTGAGCTCTTTTATTTCCTATCTAAATTTGCTTTTATATACGAACTCCCCCCCCAACCATCATTTAATTTTAATACATTTTCTTAAATTTAAGATTTGTAGTTATTTTTTTTTTAATTCCCAAACATTCTATAATCATATTTATCATTTCTGAACTCTTAGAAGTATTTGAAGAAAAGCTTCATATATACGAAAAACCAGTCCTGCAGCCTGTTTCGAACTGTAAAGAAAGTTTTAATAAAAACTTGGATAAAAGCCTTAAATATACTTAGGTAACTCACCTATGTGTGATTCATCGGTTAGTTCTGATCACAGGAAGCTCAACATTAATTGTGATAGACAAGGATGTAAATTACTCAAGGGAAATGTTAATAAAATTCCAAGCGCAGATGGAAGAATACATTTTATATAGTATATAAAAAATGGCGGATAAAAACTCCATCGCAAGAAGGAGTCTGTAAAATTAAAGGATTTAGTAAAATTAAAAATAAATTTTTGTCAAGGCAAAACTAACCTGGATTTATATTGCAATTTTAAGAAGGAATCTTCAATGTGTCTGTATAGCATACTGCCCGAATGTCAATTTGATTCCAGTTTTTTTTACTTTACCCTTTTATTATTAACATTATCAATTCCTAAAATACTACAATCTTCGTGTAATGGAGTTTATGCCATTTTTTTTCGACTATAAAAAATGTATCCATCCTTCTCTTCTTAATTCCTTGAATGAGATCTAGGTACAGAATTTTGAATTGTTACACTTGGTGAGTTTAAATCCAAGTTGGGTTATACATATTTAGGATATAATCTAACAAGGACTGCTTGATTACTTATTTTTTTAGAGACTATTTTAGTTACATTTAAGATTTGATATCTTTTGGGTTGCATTGTTTAGGTGTTTTAGTATTAAAGTCTTCATGGAGGAGAGTTGAGTGTTTTGTTGGTCCAGAAAATCTAGCATGTGTTTCATCTCTATAGACCCCCACTCTCTTTTAGTGAAAAAGACATTCATATGTTCTTTCATAAGAACGTGCGAACATTAGGTCCCAGTGAGCTGGCTTACTCGTTTCTTCCGGGTATATCATTGGATTTAATAGTCTGTAGTACTTACATATTAAAATTCTAAGGTATTACGGCATGGAACAAAAACCTGTGGACTGTGGAAAGTCCCATTTCAACTTTTCATTGAAAGTCCAGGAAGACGTAAAAGAACGATCGATCGAATGTTCCCATCAGATAGTAACGATCCTTCTTTTACAGCGTTATACACAGGTACGAGATGCTCGGCCTCCCCAAATAAGTTTCACGTCATTCGTGAATACTAACACATTTGGTGGCCGCTTCTTCTTGTATGTCTGGAAAATTTGCATGCGGCCAACGACACATTTTGTTCATATCCTACTTAATTTTTGTTATTGCCTTTGCTTCTTGTTTTGATTAAAATCTTTGAGCTAAACGGTGAGAACGTTTCATTTATGTAGGATGTTATGTCAATGACCTATATCTCTAAAACTAATTGTACCTGAAATTATGCCTCAAATTTCTAAAAGAAATTATCGATTCTCTTAAGTTTGTGCACGCAAACAATATTCTCAGTTATATATAGAAGGCAAAATTTCATATCCTTTTATAGTAAAAAATAATCAGAAGCGAGAAAAAGAAGATAGAAATTCAAACGAGTAATAGAAAAATCACTCTGGATTAGACCAATCTAATCCAACCTACGGATTTTACGTATATTAAGATTTGGTCTATACAAACCAAGATTCACACTACGCTTCCTTCCACATTATTGTTATTTTAACTGATAAAAGCATATCTTCTAGAGAAATTTGAAGAAAAATTGTCTAGAAAGTGGCAAAGTTTGGGGGAAGGTAAAATAGCTGAACGTTGCAAACTGAATACTCATTCCTCTCTCCTGACCCTTTTCCTGGTTAAGATCGAGAAAAGTGTAATAAGATTATGATCATACATCTAAATGTAAAACCCGCATACGTGTGTAAATAAGATATACTAAAACTACGTACATAATTATACAAAATTTAAAAACAAATTAACTCCGTAATTTATTCATTGTTATTGTTCTCTACCTGAATCTCTTTTCCTTTCAGTGTCGTCTGCATTCTCCATGTATCTGAAAGGGGAGACGCCGTCCTTGAAAATAGATGCTATTTCGGAAGCGTCTCATTCTAATACAGACCATTTCTTAGGTGTAGCCCAAATCCGTACGTTAGATTCAATTAGTATAGCTCGGGGGGGAATTTTCGATCAATCCTTTTAACTTCTGTGATATTTTCTTTGATGATGATTAGTTTTTATCAATGGAAGGATAAGAAAGTTGGCTTTTCTCGTAAAAGAGAGAGTTGAAGTATACGAGGGGCGGTCATTAAGTTTTGCGAATCGGTAAGGCAAAACAGAGGAAGGGGGATGGCTGTTTATGGGGGTCTTAGGACAAGTTATGACAAGTCAGGACCTGCAGCCGCACGCTCCTGCCTCGTCTATTTAAGAAGCAGTAGCTGATATCAGATCGTCAGTCACAAATTTTTCAACAATGGAGAAGGTTGAGCACCGCGCAGTGATCAAATTATTGACCAAGGAAGGCAAGAATTCAAAAGAGATCCATGCAGTGTACACCGACCCCGCCCCTTCCTATACAACCATTGCTCGCTGGAATAGGGAGTTCCGCCATGGTCGTGAGTCCCTTGTAGATAACCCCCGTCCAGGACGCCCGTCAGACGTGACCAACAAGGACAATGTGGACCGTGTGGAGAGGATGATCCTCGAAGGTCGGCGGGTGAAGGTCGAAGAAATCGAGCAAGATCTTGGAATATCACATGGAAGTGTTATCAACATCATCCACGACAATTTAACCATGACCAAGGTCTCTGCCCGTTGGGTCCCTAGAAAGATCACGCCCCATGATCGACTTCAACGTCGTCAAAGTTCGGAGGAGCTGCTGCTCCTGTACAACCAAGACCCGGCTGGATTCGAGTCACGCAGAGTAACAGGTGATGAAAGGTGGGTCCATCACTGGGATCCCGAGACCAAGCTCGAAAGCATGGCCTGGAAGCACAGTGGCTCTCTGACCTCCATCAAATTCCGGACCCAACCCTCAGCCGGGAAGATCATGCCAACTATCTTCTGGGATTCTGAGGGAGTGTTAATGATGGAATATGCGCCTCGTGGAAGGACAATCACAGGCCAATATTACGCCGAGGAACTGGCTGGGTTGAAGAAGTGCATCCGTCAGAAGCGGTGCGGCAAGTTGACACGCGGTGTCCTGCTCCTCCACAACAATGCCCCTGTCCACATGGCCAGAGTTGCACAAGCTGCCCTGCACGAGTGCGGATCAAAGGAGCTCGACCATCCCCCCCTACAGTCCAGAGCTGGCCCCTAGCAACTACTTTTTATTCCACCAGCTCAAGGCTCTACTGGATGGCCGCCGGTTTGGGGACGATAAAGATGTCCAGCTCGCCGTCCAGCATTGGATTGAACAGCAGTCGGGAGATTTCTGGTTGTCGAGAATTCCAAGCCTCAGAGACAAGTGGCGCAAGTGCATTGAATTCGAGGGTAGTTATATTGAAAAATAATAAAACACTTTTCCTCATATCTCGTTTTCTTATATCCGAATTGCAAAACTTATTGACCGCCCCTCGTACAATAATCTTAAAATATCGGAACCCTTGTAATTCTAGCACAACATCTTCGATAATTTGTAACATCGAAAATCCAAAGTTGCCTAAAATTGGCGCACGATAAACTAAAGCTAGCTATATATTACGTCTTAGAAAAGGTATGGCAAGTTTAGATGAAAAAAACGAAATTATCAGCAGATAAGCAAATTACTAGAAAAATTGAATTTTTAAAATTGCTCTGAACGACAGCAGAAACATAACTCTATTGGAAGATTAACGATTAAATTATCGGTGGGAATCATTTGTACAAGTTATGAATAATTTGTATTTGCTGTAGATTCTTTTATTCCTGATGATAGTTTGACATCTGCCACAGGATCGGACCAACTAGTAGTGGGGTGTTTGGCCACCCATTCCTTAAACGTAACATACCTTCGACCACTACAAACACACGTATACAAAAGATTTACATTTCATTTATTGATTGATAAACAATGTAATGATGATAAAAAATTTAACACGTTGAGACAAACACCAAAAAACAACAAATATATAATTCAATTTAAAACATGAAAATTTAAAAATATAAAAAACCTTGAACAACTTAGATATTCCCCACAAAATTAAAGAAGGTTAGACTAAGGTATTTTTTCTTAAAGAAAATGTAAAGAACACTGAACAACTCGATGTTTATCCTTCTAACTTTTCGAATTGTTAAGACCTTTATTATGTCTTCGACATCAAGTGATTAAGCATATTCCCTTAAAATAGAAGGAATTGCTAAATTAGTGAGCCTATGATTGCACATAGTTGAGCGAAGGTAATTGTTTATTAATTTCAACCTAGAAAAGTTCCGCTCGCAGCTAGCCACGCTCACAGCTTCTGTTAAAAATACCTCCAGTAATATCGTTTTGTTTGTCACCGAATTTTGAAAACAATATTTGATGATGAACTTCAGATGCCCTTAGAGGCCCTTCTTTCATCTTGGTATTGACTTATCCTCTTCAAATTTAAATTCAATTCTTCAGCAATTAGATTAGTTAGGATGAGGACACCATACTTTAGGGCTGAGAAGATACAGTGCTCAAATCGCTCTTTAATTTCCTGAGTGACACTATCGAATGCGGCATATAAATCGTTTTTCATCTCCCTTTCAAAGGTCAGTGTAAAATCATTTGATTTTTCCCCTGTCATTCACTTTTTCTGTCTCGCTTGAAGTTTTTTCTCAATGCCGAGGTCATCACAAACATCTATTGGATACTTTATTGAATTTTCAATAATTTCTTCTCCTTTTTGAGCCTAGAATGCATTAAGGGCAGTCATTTTTTTATTTCATTTTGGTGAATATTCAGGTTTGAGGTCTGCATATAGCCTTGTGTGTCTTTGATTTCCTTGAGAACTGTCTCAAAGAACACAAAATTAGGCCAGCCTCTTACTTTGCCACTATGTTCTCCTCTATTTTCATAGGTTGGGGTCGAGTACATCAATGATTCCATAAAAGAGATTTTTTTCAAAACACCTACTGCTTGTCCTCTTGCATTCCATCTTTTTCAATTACTCTCTTAACAACATCTCATCGATGATTGGAAGAGGATAAGAATGTAAACAATAGTTTCACACCCAAAGGATATAACTGAATTTGTAGTAACAGCAGCCGAATGGACAGCTGCTAAATTAAGAGAATGGTTCGAACACAGAACAAAGTTGGCTTTTGGATTAACATTTTTTATGCGCTTCTGAACTGAACACCATTGTACTTCTCAGTCATCACGGCCGCAATGTTGAAAACCCCTGTCCTCTACAATTAGCAGTAGCAATTCCCTGCTCGTCAACCTTCTCTAAAATCATTAAAGAAATCTATGAAATCAATGAACGACTCCACCGCCTTCACACTGGAGCCTTCAATCAAAACAGCGAAGCCCTTAACCGGTTTGGTCCATGTGAGATAAATCTGGTGTGCTAATCGAAAATCATTACAAAATATTTTGCTCGTTTAATTTGATAAACAATTTTCTTTTTCACATTTTCTTCAAGAACGGTAATAAATTCATTTTTAATCTGAGCGGAGATAGGACAGTTATCCTGTCACTCATCCTTATTCGAAGCTGTTCTCTCTAGACGAATTCACAATTTAAAAGAAATTTCACTAGTAACCAAAAGTGCCTTCTGTTTTTTTAGTCATTATATTAATGCCAAATTTTGTTTTACTAGAAATCTGATAATATCCACTAATCTCATAAGAACAACCCTCCACCTTCTTATATTTTCTTTGACGAATTCTGACTTCTAGTTCTTTCCATTGTGTGAACGCCATGCATTGAGCTTGATCGAGTCATGCTCTTCTTCAAACTTTGGATTTTATCTTCAATAACTGTTCCACCCATTATGAGAAGCGAAACTTGATTTACTCCTGTGTGCAAATAACCGAAAATAAAAGCAATACAATGAATTCTTAGAAGGAAAATAAATCATTGACGTCCTAATCATTTTTCTCCATTCCCTAAAAAAAACCCAGTCGCGAGATATTTCTCTTATTTCTCCTTTGCATTTTTTGAACACAGGATCATCATTCCTCGTGATAATAACCCCAGAAAAATCACTATCAAGATGTTGAACAATGGAGCTAGCTTTTACTAAGATCATACGTGTATCATTGTTAATGATTTCTAACTACGACCACAGACAGATCCGCATTTGTGAAGTCCACTTTCTGAGGTTCGGTTTTGTCACAACTAATTGTGTTATTATGAGAAGGCTCATATTGATCTTTGTTGTCTTAAGTAGGGGATAAAAGATTTAAATTGCATTCCTCTTCATCATAATCAGACTCGTGAGTACTTTGACTTTTAGGACTTTCATCCACCTTACTTTCACTTTGAGCAACTTGCAGTATGTCATCATGAGGGCACTAAAGAAAGTTTTCGGATCCCCTCAACACAAAATTCTTTCCGCCCGCTAACCAGAATAGCCTTTCTCACAAACGTTCTTACGACCAGCTCAGGTCGCTTGTTCGCCAAGCTTCCCACGCTTCTCAAATAGATTGAATATTTCGCATTTACTAGCGAACAAAGAATCTTCCCCTCGCTGAAAATATTTTTGGGGTCACTAGATCATAAGCTTACAGCTTTCTTCTATTCACCCTAGCTCTAAAAACCCGATTCTAGTTGATTTGGTAGAAGGTGGACTTCGACTGATTGTTCCTGAGTCATTTAAAGAGCAAGTTTCAATCCCTTCTTGGAATAGCGCACTCGGGCGTCAGAGAAACAATTCTCTTGTAAGTAAACACTTTCTTTTGCCATCCTTCCTCATCCCTAAAGTTATTAATTATCTAGTTTTTACTTACATATCCTGCTAGCAAACACACATGAACATATTAAGAAAGCCATCTTTACACGAAAATCAAAATGGCAGATATTACTCTGTTTTCTATCATTCACGTAGATATTTTAGGACCTGATCCTCAATATACTGGCTTTTACTATCCCTTATCTATCATCAATAGATACATTTGTTTTATATATTGATGATAGATAAGTGATAGTAAGGGTGTAAGCGTACCTTTCATAATTCGTTCACGCGTATTTACTGCCAAGATATATAAGTACGAACAAGATACTTGATAACTTGAAGGATCGATGGCTTTTGCCATCTATCCTAAAAATCTAACCCCACTCTAACACAAACACTCGATACCTTTATATATATATATATATATATATATATATATATATATATATATATATATATATATATATATATATGTGTGTGTGTGTGTGTGTTTGAAAAATCCCAAAGGAAAATAATACACAGAATTGTTTGCAAAATAAATTTAATTTGTTGAATTGATTTGTATATTGTAGTTCCCCTAAACGATTTTCTTTGTTCGTCGGTACGTTTGAATAACGTCACATTTCTCTGTTTATTAACTGTTTCACTATTTCATTGTTCTTCTCCCCCTGATGATGTAAACACGAAAGCACTTAGGCTTATTCTGTCTATTATTTTCCTTTGGGATATTTCAAGCATCTTAGATCACGTGTTTTTTGGGGGATTATTTTTGTATATATATATTAAGAGAGCAGAGGAGTTGCGCGTTGACAGGCGTATACGTATTTTTAGGATAAATAAGCAGGCTAAATTTGGTACCGACGTCTCGGGTAGGAACCCATTCTCAAGGATATGAGATTATAAATATATACAAACATAAGAATTTTTTAGAGAAGTTATCAGATATTTATAAATTAATTATATGGAAAATGGAAAGCAGCAGAGGTGGCAATATTCAAATTATAAAAATGCAGGGCTTTTGATAAAACCACAGTAATAGGACTAATTTTATATGCGAAACCAGGTTTCGACGGAAACATCCATCATCGTCAGTCGCTGGTGG
Source organism: Ceratothoa steindachneri (assembly GCA_963969495.1). Lineage (NCBI taxonomy): Eukaryota > Metazoa > Arthropoda > Malacostraca > Isopoda > Cymothoidae > Ceratothoa > Ceratothoa steindachneri. The sequence continues at coordinate 10,633,616 of OZ018321.1, forward strand.
ACAAGTGAAATACAGAAGTTGCTTAACGTACAAACAAATCAGTGGCGCTAAGGTGGATGATGCGGGAATGTAGCGGCCAATTCAATACTAATAAGCAAGAAATTCATACTTCCGTTTCTCACAAATGCGGCTACATTCCCGCATCATCCACCTTAGCGCCACTGATTTGTGTGTTGTATGATGCGAGTCATAAAGACATAACAATACTAACACTCTTTTAGGCAGTGCCACTTAAGAGCCACACGGAACTCTACTCAAGCTCGTCACTTCGATCCGGCCATCAGACACATAATTCTCTCTCTATCTGTCTCTGTGTCCATGGTGTCCTGAGCCTCTCTCATTGTCATCGCTCTCTCTCTCTCTCTCTCTCTCTCTCTCTCTCTAAATAAACACATGGGGGACGTGCTTCCACTTTGTTCCCGGAAATTCCACGTCAATCCTAAAGCTCACGTCCCTAAGACCCTTAGAAATTGTTCCCTTATGTTCGTTAGGAATTTAAAACCTCTACAACTCTAACTCGAACATACACATTTTCCCTCTCTCTAACTCTTCTAGATCTCTTTCTAATTGTGACACTCTCTACTTATCTAAATATCTAACTTCTAGTCTAATACACACACACACACTCTCTCTATATCATTCAAACACCCACATACTCTCCAAATAAATCAATATAAATTTGCAGTGTCTTACTTTACCTGAGCACCCTGCTTCATTTTCTTTTAATATATGTCACTATCATCACAACATAAATGAAAGGATTGAACCTTCGACACATCTGCCTTTCCACCAAATGCAACACTCCTTTCAAGAAATTTTCTTCAAATGCGTTCTCTCTCTCTCTCTCTCCCTTTGATTGATTTTCGCTATATTTTCTTAATACCCAAACAATCAGCCATCTCAGAAATCGTACACTGATTTTCTCTTTTGTTGGCTGTTATTTTTGAAGATGCTGTCGTACATTTCTATTTGGATGTTAAAACAGAATTAACATTCGCCTCAAAACACCTATTTGACTTTGCATCTCACTTTTGGTTTTGCCCTTTCATCCTTCCAATTTTTCTGTCAAGTATTGGTTTGTTTCCTTTTTTATCTATCCCATTTTCTTTTTGCTTCTCTCTTTTTAATATTATTTCTGCATTTACTTCCACTTTTCATCTCGTATTCTTGCTTTCTTAAAAAAATATATCGTGTCTTCTTTAGCCTCCAGTATACCTATATCATGTTTTACTTTTCTTCTTCTTTGTTTACTATATCACAATGACACTTCTATACGAAGGTAATAAACATACAAAGAAGGAAGATAATTTTGCCAAACATGATTCACATAATTCAAATTAAACTAAATTAATGTCTAGATCTGAATTGTTTTTAAAATGTTAATTTATAAATATAAATTTTATAGGGCAGAAGGTCTCTTAAAAGAGCGGAGCCAGACATGGGGGGAAAAGTAAACACCTGATATTACAAATTTCCGTTGGCCTCTACTTATAGTCCCATTATTTCAAAATTTTACATTTTTGTTATGAGTACAAAATAGGTAAAAATTACATTTTACTATTTTATTGGTCATTAAAGTGAAATTGGCAAGTTTTAAGTTTGGTCCTGTTCAGAGTTCTTCTGATGTTTAATATGATCTTATTACTCTCTGTTCTATATTTCTCTTTGCGTATCTTCTCCTCAATAATATAAATTATATCTGTTGGGAAATAAACCCTACGAGGACAGGAGATGGTACATTAACGTAACAATGAATTTGTTCTTTGTTCTGAAAGGTTTTGATTCTGGTGTCGAATTCCGGTGAAGGTGAAAGGGGAGGAAAAAAATCGCTGTTTGTAGAGATCTACAGCAGGGTGGAGGGCCATGCGACAAGTCCAACGCTTTTGCGTTAATGTAGGTCAGCGAGGACGAGCTCTCTGTACACTACTATATCTGGTACCTGAAAAAGCGGCGCGTCCTTCATGCCTGAGTGTCCATAGGAAATGCCTGGCTCACTGAGTTGACTTCAAGCCCAGGGAAACTGGTGGCTACCCCGGTCCCTCTATGTATCTAATTTTTTCTTCCTAAGAATATCCCCTCCTTTGTCCTTCCTTGTTTCTAAAACAATAGGTTTAATGACCTGACCCGCTATCTTATGCCCTATTAGAAGAAAAGCTTGAGAACCCCGATAAACACCCTTTAACGCCCGCAGATTGAAAGAGTTCAAGCTTGAGGAGTATTAGGTGTTGAGGCGCGAATAATGGGATGTGCAGTTTACCCCTAACAAGCCTTTAACCTCCCCTAATGGACTCACCAACTACCTGTGGCCGTTCTCAGATGCATTACGTTTACTACCTATGCTGGTGAGGTATCCTGGCTTGTTGTCTGTCAGGCTAACTAAAACTCATGATCCCTTTTGTCTTGTCAAAGAATAACACCTATCCTTCTGGCTACTCAGATGGGAGCTGCGGCTTTTATGAACTGACCATGCGCTAGGTCAACTTCGTTTGGCGTGTGTTGTTCCACACGCGAGAACATAACCTTAGAAAGTGCCGCGCACAGAGGTTGAGCCCCTAAAAAGTGAAAAAATCCGAAAAAGTATAGGTAGGAGTGACTGGGCGCGTGATATAGCCACCACCCATTTTTAACTTTTTACAAAGTTACAAGCTTATTTTTTTCGTTTTTTTAATATTTTTTTAAAAAGATAGAAGCTGGAGTTAGTGAGGTCCATGACAACACAACTCTGTTTGTTGGAGGGGCTCTTCGCGAACCCCGTTAAATTGATTAAAAGTATTTCCTCTTTACTAATTTGAGAAACTCGACCTCAAATAAGGAGGTGAAACCTTCATACTATCTCAAGGTCCCATTCTAGCGGATAGGCGGTTTCCCCACTCTTATGTCTAAGGATGGGTTCTTATACCTTACCCCTTCTTCAGAGATGCCTCTCGGTGATTCTTTGTTCAGGATTTCGTTGGCCACCCCTATACCTTATCAAAGGCCACAGGAGAAATTTACCGTAAAACATCGCGGTAAGATAACCTGCTCGCGTGAGGAGCAATATAGGCCCTCATAAGAACACTTGGAGGAAATTATGGGCGGTGGACTTTTTTTGAACAATGACTTTTCTTTTTCATCCGCGAAAAATGACTTACTTGGGGGCCAGCTTGTCGGTCCCCAGAAAATTCTCCTTGGAGACCCGATTGCCAGCCCACCACATTTCCAGACCTAAGTTAGTCCACGAATCTATTGGCTCCTCGGTCGGGGTTCCACACGACATGAGGGAGGATGACCGATAGAAGGATGTTTCAGAAACGAGTGCGGACTCCAGGCTATCCTCGCCACAGATGGTAGGGTATTTCTGGGTGGATAACAGAGACTCAGTGAAAACCACCTCCGAGGCAAAATCCACGCCAGAGTAAGTTCGTTTCAAGTGGACACAAGCCTTCGGTGTTTTAAAGGAAAAGAAGAAATTCTCCTTCTTCCGGTGTAGCATGCTGGCGGCCATGTCTTTTATTATTTTGGCAAAAGATCACAGCCAGGCTGGCCTGTCTGGCTGCAATGCTCCCTCTGAGGAGAGAGTTACACATCCCGCCTGGTTTAAGTTGATTCGGGGTCCCTCGTCCAAGGCTGCTCGGCTTCTTAAAACCTGACGCTTGTAGGCGATTTTTAGTTATTCACTGGACTGATTGAAGTATAAACCATTAAGCAGAGTCTTGAAAAAAAACCCCACCTCGTTGGAGCTTGGAGCGGGCGCGGTGGCTCGCTTTCAAGCAAATGACTGATGACTTATCTTAGTCAAGGAGTTTATGTTATTTTGAAGCGTCCCTTGAGTTTTCTTGCACGCCCATCGCCTGACTACTATTCCTTGAAATGTCATACCGTTTTTTTATGCCGTCTGCTTCTTTGGTCGTTGGCCGAGTGGGAGACGGGCCTCAGAGAGAAGTAATATGCCAATAAGCACTACAACTACCACCGTGGGCCCAAATTCTGTATGTTTCGAAGCACACTCCCAGATTATAATGAATAAAATATGTGTCTTCACTTAACGGGAAGAATCATGTCGCACAGGTGTGGAGATTTGTCAAAAGGATTCTGGTCACTCCAGAGGCGTAGAACCTTTCAACGACCTGTTTACATAAACTGAGCTCCGCTCGATTCTCGTTTTGTGAGCAGATACAATCCTTGGCCTAGACTATATCAGGTACGCCATTCTTCGACACATAAATAATTAATGGGCCCAAAACATAACCCAGAGGGACTATACTATAAACATCCGCACATAGCGATTTCTTCCCAATGTGTACTATTTTACAAGAACTTTACTGTGAAAGATTGCTTAGAATGAATCTTACTTTGTAGAGACATTCACGTCAAAAACTATTACTTTGATGACCTTTTCCTTGTAAGACCTTATATTGAAAAAACTTTGCTTTATAAAACCTTTACTTTGTCAGACATTTAATTTGTAAAGCGTTTACTTTGTAAGGCATTTAATAATAAAGAGTTGTTAGTGCCGACATAGCGACTACCACCAAGGCTAAAAATCGCCTCCAAAACAAAACCAAAAAATCTAACCTAAGATTAGGCTATTTATTTTGAAAAAACGACAACAACAAAAACAAAACCAGCCAGCAAGCAAATATAAAACAAAAAGATAAGGCACGCTTCCCTGTCAGAAGGAAGCCCGCCTCCCTTCGCTGCTCAAGCATGCCCCTAACACCAAAGAGGTTAAACAAAGTAAGGAGGTGAGCCTCCTACTAAAGGTCATACAGTCTGCATGTATGTGCAGGCGAACTGCTCCTAAGTACAAGGGACAAGTGGTAGCGATCCCGCTTGTCTCGATACCAGGAGGATAATGTGGGCTAAGATCCCCCAAACTAGGGCACTCAACAAGAATGTGCCATACATTCTGTGTTGAAACGCAGTTGTTGTTGAAAGGTGCAGGATAATGCTTCATCAAATGGTGGTGCGTCTCAAAAGTATGTCCAGTTCAAAAACGACAGAAAGCGAACTGAAGCTGTCGGGGCTTGAGGGGTCGGGAACAGTCGCGGAATGACAACGCGCAGCTTTAAGTTCCCATCGACCATCTTCCATCTTCATAGCCATGTATCCTGATTCATGACATGTATTCAGTGTTAGGATGAGCAAAACGATGGTCTGGTGGCCCAATCCTCACGTACTCTTTGCGTCCTCAGGCGCGTTCATTTCTCGCAAATCCCTATATGTCCAATAACCCAGCAAGAGATAATCTCGACATCCTCATGGATTGTGGCAACCATAGCATCATGCATACCGCAAACAGATGTGGATATTCCTTTGCCCCAAGATCAGGCAGAGCACTTATGAGTCTATATATCACAATCCGTTCTCTAAATGGTATATTACAACCAGCTCGGCAATGAAAATTGATGCAGCTCCTATTCAAGCCTTGTTGACTTCAAAAAGAGGATATACATCGTAAAAGCCGAATCCTCCTCTTCTAAAATGGAGCAATCCTTTTATAGGTGCACGGTTCGAGTATGCCACGAAGTGTGCTCGAAAGAGTTCGACCGTAATGCTCCCGGTGATATAGAACCTTTTTGCAGCAGAGGATTTGCGACAAACTGTCAAATGTGATACCATCCAGCGTGGCGCCATATACAAAACCAGAGGCACCTCCGGCCCGAGAGCTAGATTGAGCTCTTGATGTAATTTTCTAGCCATAAACTCAAAGAGCTTAGGAGAGGACTGGCGTTCCCCGGTGGCTTATGTGCCATCCAGATTGACCGCAGATACAATAAAAACCGTTGGCCTTTGAAGGAAACACCGGGCTGCAAGTTCAAGTGGATAATGCACTGCGTACGGCGCACATCAAGTGGCCATGGGCTGCCAACCTGAGATCTGTGTGATGCATCGCGTCCACCTTCAGTAATTCATGTTCGACTGCTAATACGCAAAGCTCAAATCAGTAGTCAAGCTTTGAACGAACAAAGAATAGGTATAAATACAAGGTAGTACCCCTATACGCATCTCAAATGCTGAATGTACCGGAATGAAGTATGTCCTTGGTGAGGGTAAAAGAGACACAAAGGTTGCGGATATGGGCCTTCTAAAAGAAGCACCGGTCAAAAACAAATCTACCACTACAGGCGAACCCTGTTTAGGTACAGGTGGAGTAGTTGATGGCTGCAGAAGTTCACTACATTAATGTTGACTAAGGAAAACCAAAACCTATGCACATCGGCATACCAAGAGATGTGGTTCAATGACGATTGTAGTCGACACTCCAAAGGGGTCACGCAAGAATTCAAATATGAAAATTGTGAGGCGTCCTCTCTCTTCCATCTTGTGGAGGTTCCATATAATATCGTATCATCATGCGGTTTCATAGGGCTTCTCCATATTAAAAAACACCGTAGTGTAGTGCTGTTTACAAAGGAAGCCCTCGTAGATAGCATTTTCTAGTCGGAGCAGGGTATCCACCGTAGAATGGAACGTGCTTAAGCTGCACTTTTCATAGGACAGGTGACCTTTGCTTGCGAGGAAATTTGCTAATCTAACATTTACCAATTTCTCCACTAACTTGAAAATTCAAAAGGTTATTGAAATTGAGCGGAAACAGGCCGGAGTAAAGTGACTTCTTGTATCCTTACGAAAGGTAAGAACAATTGCCATTCACAGGGTGTCTGGAAGTGTACCCAGATCCCAGATCCTTTTCAACAAATCTAAAAGAGATGGAAATAATAGATGAGAGAGGAGTAGAGAAAGAAATTTATTGACTAGCAAAGATACCCTGCGTCATCCGGGCATAAAAAAACTATCTTAAACAAAGAGTTAAATTAAGCAAGTAAAAATTGGTAGGTATAAAATATAAGGTTTATTTTAATTTTGAGTAATGAAGTAGTGTATCATGAAAGACTAACAGAGAACAATTTTCACATTACAGTAGTGCGGCAGGGCGAGCAAGCGGATGGGCGGGCAGGCAAACGTGAGTACGTGGGTGGCGGCAACAGACTTTAAAGCACGCCTCAAGCAGATGAGCGCGAGTTTTAACTAAATAATCTAAATTATTCGAGTCTCGGGCATACTGATAATAGGTATTATTGCGTTTTTTAAACATTGCAGTGGCATAATTGGTCAGGCAAACCTTAATTTTGTTACGGGCAATGTTCATGTTTTAATTGCAACTCATAGCCGTGATTACTTGTACAAAAATCCCTAGAAAGGATAAATATTCGAATCTAACCCAACATAAAAACCAGTTGGTGCCATTTTGCTTAATATAAGTAGCCTATGTTACTCCCCGGGTATATATATATATATATATATATATATATATATATATATATATATATATATATATATATATATATATATATATATATATATATATACTTTTGGAAATATATATTAGATTACAGGTATTACCTACAATATGACTTTACCTTTTATCTCTTTTATCTCTTTTATCTCCACTTAAATTTTATGAGAAATTTGTAAAGAAAATTGATTATAATAATGTTAATGGCCACCAAATACTTTTTTATATATATATATATATATATATATATATATATATATATATATATATATATGAAGTGTTTGCTTCTAATAAGTAAAATTGCCTGAAATGGGAAAACTCCTGTCTATATCTAATATAGAAAAAAGCTCGTTTTGTCACAACTTTGTTGAGGTATGCCTGTGTAGACTAGCTCGCGCTTAGAGTCGTACACAAGCACGGGCAGAGAGCTGACCACAGGGCGCTTGAGAATGTTCTGGGGCGATTGATAAAGAGTGCGATTTACGGTTGACCTGGTTTTGACTAATGCCTTGCCAAGTTGCAGTTCAAAGGATATATACAGACAATACCCCAAATTATAATAATAATATATACATATAATAAAGGAAGCAATTTATATATATATATATATATATATATATATATATATATATATATATATATATATATATATATATATATATATATATATAAAATATATATATATATATATATATATATATATATATATATATATATATATATATATATATACAAGGGGTGAACAAATTACTTATGGTAGTTAAATGAATTAAGTGAAGATTAACTAGGTAATCCTGGGATGACCATACAAGATCGCTTTACCTTCAAGCGCAGGCGAATTGGGAGGGGGGGAGAAAACGACGCAGGTCTTCAAGAAAATACTTCAGAGAGTCCTGATGAGGAGGACTTAAAGATGGGGTTGGATTACTTCGTTATGAATAAAGAGACTTTATCTGCTCCAGAGAGACGTAATCTCAACTCAAGACGATTCTGCAGATCGGCAGGTAGTCTCAGTCTCGAAAGAACGGGAATCTTGTAGGCGTGGTGAAGATGAGAGGGCCACACAACTCTACGGGAAGAATGGGGCTCAATAGCTTTCTGCTAAACAGGGGCCAAAGTTTAACGAAGGTAGATCTGCTGGCGAGATCTTCGATGAAGTATGACAACGGGTTACAGGGGTTCACGGGAAACAGACGGCAGTCTGAATGAAGTGGACGGCGGGCTTTCTATCTCCTCCAGAGATGGTGAACTTCGGATTAAACACCTGGGTGGCTGGTTCGATAAATGCCTCAAGGCCTGGAGGTCCCTATGGGATTCTTGGCGCCAGTCGAAGCAAACATATTTCATGATAATGCGTCATTCCAGACGATGAAACTTGCTTCGTGATATGGGATGAGAGTGAATGTGGCTGCGCGCGGTATTATCGCAGGGGATGGGGGGCGGGTGAGTGGCGTCCGAAAGCAAACAGAGCTGTGATGGGTGATTAAGCGAACGATTGATTTTTTCTCGAACTTTCTAAAATTCTCACGCTGGGCGCACGTGGTATTTCCGATCGGGCTTCCTCTCACGGCGATCCTTCTAGGGCATCCCCTCCCAAACTTGATTATCCTTTAAACTTTCCCACTCTACTTTGTTTCCCTAAATCATAACTTAATAACACAATAGACTGTATTTTGGCTTCAATTATTAACTCCTCTTAGTAGTTAACCCCTTCATAAAATTTTATTGTGGCTCTTTGCAATCGTCGAATACTCCCCTTTTTGCCCTATTGAGAAGTTAGTTAGTAATACGCATATCTGCACTTGCAAAAATAATTAAATATAATTACAAGACTGCAGTCATTCAGCAATAAGAAAAACTCAAGAAACATTTCAACGATGCGAGTTGATAAATACCTTATTAAGAATCTACATTATCCGCCACTCAGCGAGGGTTCAAAAATGTTACGGGCAAAAAAGCAGCTGTCCATGGTTGATGGGGGACTCACAAGAACCGGGCTCTGCTTACGAAAGCTCGTATCTCCGATTCAAGTATCGCTGTTGGGAGTGTGACGAATAGTTGTGATGATTTTTAAGAGTGGCCAAGTTATAAAGGTTTAATGAACGTTCATATATATATATATATATATATATATATATATATATATATATATATATATATATATATATATATATTAAGTTCCTTGATAAGGAACTTAATAAAGTTCAAAAGTACTTGGAAACACCTTTTCATTTTTTCCTGCGGGATATTGCATTCATTTGCCACCCTCACGTGATACTTTGTGAGTTTTTTTATTTCATATATATATATATATATATATATATATATATATTTAGAAAGAGCAAATACAAGTTCTGTGGGTGATAACAACCACTACAGGGCTTTCTCTATATTTATTTTCTGCCTTTCAAAACAATTTTGAAGACAGAAATAAAGGTGCAGAAACCTTGCATTGCAGACTATAATAACAATATAGTAAAAGAGAAAGATAAATTGGACGCGAATGAACAATGAGACAAGAAACCGGTGTTCTTTAGAGGTAACGTCCCAAACGGGAATTTCAAACTGTGGATTAACTCTTAGCCCTAAATGTTTTCGCTCTAATGATAATCCTTTATAATGTTTTTTTTTTCACCCACCATATTCCATTCATATACAAGGCGTTGTTGTGTGTATATCGTTTTAGGGATGCACGTGTGTGTTATTAGTTGCCTATTGTTTTATTTCCTGGTATTTTTCTGTCTTGTTTTTGTGTTTTTTCCATTGGTTTGTACTATGTGATGGGCGTTTCCTTCGTATTTTTGTACCCTATATAAGGTTGTCTTCTCCATTTTCATGCTATTCTTTAAAAATAAACTTGAAAATATAGTTCGAAAGTGCTTGGATTGATCTTTTCATTTTCCTGTGGGTTAATTTTCATATTGCTTCCCTCACGTGGCACTTTCTGTTTTTTTTCATATATACTCGTATATATATATATATATATATATATATATATATATATATATATATATATATATATATATATATATATATATATATATGTGGAAAGCTCACAAATTATCGCGTGAGTGTGTGTGTATATATATATATATATATATATATATATATATATATATATATATATATATATATATAAATGCAATGTCCCGCAGGAAAAAATGAAAAGGTGTTTCCAAGTACTTTCGAACTTTATTAAGTTCCTTATCAAGGATAACTACAAGAAATAGTATTATATTAGAGGTATATATACGAAAGAAAAATATGAAAGACCGCCTAAAAAACAAGAAATCACCAATGAGGAAGAGGGAAGGGGGAAGGTAAAAAAACACATTAAGGATTACAAGAAGCAGGTAGTAAGGTCAAACTAAGTTGAAGGAAAGGGTAACAGATTCAAAGAAATGGAGATAGCCTAACGAGGGAGATTATAAGACACGATGAGCAAAAGGGGGAAAAATACAAAGTACAAAACAGAGCAGTGACAATTAAAAATAAAAATGAATAATAAATAAAAAAATAAAATAAAATAGGGGCCACATAACTAAAGAATGTATATAAAAAAAACACTAGGAACGCAAGACAAAACTAATTTCTTTGAGTATTAATCTTTTAATTATAGCATCTATTTTATATAAACCAGGGGAAAGGTTAAAATTATCACATTGGCTTATAAAAGCACATTCAATGATGTTCCATTTTATATGGTCATTGGAACGATAAATAAATTTTGACGGGTTCCAGTTAATTAAATGGTTCTTATCTGACATATGGAGAAAGAAAGCACTGTTATCTTCCTTTCTTCGGACATTATATTTATGTTGATTTATGCGAACAGAAAGTTGTTTACCTGTTTGTCCGTAATATTTACTTAGACAACCAGAACACTCAACTAGATAAACTCTCCCTCCTCCCAAACTATTACAATTATTACGTACTAATAAATTCTTATTGGTCGTCTCATATTTAAAAGCAACAGAAATGTTAAAGTTATTCAAAAGACGGGGAAGATCACTAAAACAAATAGAAAAAGGTAGAACTAAAATGTTATTACTATTAAAAGGGAGAGTAGGGACAGTTTGATAAAATGTCTTTTTAGCAGAAGAAAGACAGTTTTGAAGAAACGGGTAAGGGTAACAAAGTTTATGGCCAATTTCAAAGATATTGGAAAATTCCAAATCCATATATTCCGGGCTCACAACACGTAATGCCCGTAGAAACATGAAGAAAAAGCAGAGCGTTTAACTTTAGGGCTGTGAAAAGAGTAAAAATGAATATAAGAATTTGAATTAGTAGGCTTACGAAAGATAGAGTATTTAAAACATGTATGAGTTCTATGAATAAAAAGATCAAGAAAGGGAAGGGTTCTATTATATAAAATAGATGCTATAATTAAAAGATTAATACTCAAAGAAATTAGTTTTGTCTTGCGTTTCTAGTGTGTTTTTATATACATTCTTCCTGCGGGACATTGCATTCATTTGCCACCCTCACGTGATACTTTGTTTTATATATATATATATATATATATATATATATATATATATATATATATATATATATATATATATATATATATATATATATAAAGGAGGAAAGAATACATAAAGACGCTCCGAAGATAATCGAATAAGATCGAAAGCTCAGCAATTTCGTTTGTTTTTTACCGAACACATTCTTTTAAAAGAGAGATGAATAGAGGACAAGTGATCTACGATCTACAAGATGGAATAAAAAAGATAGTTAGAAGAAGAGAAAGTTGCCAAAGGAAATTGATCAAGGCGAAATATACCATTGTCTTCAACAAAATTTGCATTCAAGAACACTAATATATATATATATATATAGAATGTATATAATATATATATATATATATATATATATATATATATATATATATATATATATATATATATATATATATAAGAAAGTATTTGGCGGCCATCAACATGAGTGATTATAATAAATTTTCTTTACAAATTTCTCATAAATTTTTAGTGGAGATTAAAGAGATAAAAGGTAAGGTTATATCGCAGGTAATACCTGTAATTAGTAATATTTCTCATTATTTCCAGTTCTTTTAATCCCTTCCTGGTCGCTTTGAGCTGCACGACACCGTACTGACCAAAGGCCTCAAGTTCGAATCCCTCCAGGCCTGAAAGTATTCATGTTGCTCTCTAGTGTCTGAAAATAGGTTGGATAAGATGGGAATTGAGTTGGGGATGATAGGTGCTAATAAAATAGAAATAATACTCAAAGGGTAATAATATATGTGCATAATTGCTAGGAAGACTGATTAATCTCTTGCATTCTCTGTTTGTTTTATGGCTGAAGTACTCGCAACTCTCCGCTCCCTTTTTCCCTCTCTTCTTCCTTAGCCTGGTTTGAGACCGGCCATAGCATTTAGGGACTGAAACGAAACTCTCAATGCAAATATTTATGATCCCATCTATCGATGAAGCTTAGGACCTAGTTTCACTCGCAAGTGGAGTTCTGTGTTTATAAAATCGCGACAAAACAGACGGTGAATGGCGTTGTTATGAGAGGAGCCACACTGCATTGCACCATTTTTGTATTCAAATTAGAAGGAAATTTCAAACTTCCTATTATTTCGAGACTTTGGTCTTTCATTATCGCATATTATAACGAGCTCCACATCTTTGCCTACATCAACGTGATCTGGATTGTAAATAGTTCAATATAAGATCTACCATTTCATACCAAGTGAATAATTTGGATAATAATAATATACCAATAATATTCGTTATTAATTACGCCACCCATCTCTTTTCAATCGTGGACAAGATACTCAGGAACGGATAATAAAATATACATAAAGATCAGAAGGTCAAGTCCTAATTGGGAAATAGAGGGCTGGGGTAATACTGTACTAATTCGTACCGTAGGAGGGTAGAGTGGATATGGAGGACTCTTCGGTAGTGTGAAGAGGGAAATCTGGGGGCAGTGGAAGAGACAAAAGTGTTGGGATTGGCTGTTTGTGATGACGTATAGGAGGGACCTTGTCTGCACCCAACGCACGCTGGATTTCTTTGTGTCCGCTCTCATTGGGATTGAACCCTGTACCTAGGCGCTTGAAATCCAGCACATACGTTGCTCTAAGGAGAGCTCCTAAAATAATAATGATGAGTGAAATAATAATAATAAAGACCAAATGCCAAGGCAAGCCTGATAGGACAAAAGGCATATTGATTTCAATGAGAGGAAGAAAGGACTTTTTAATGAAAGCAAAAAAGGGAAGTATTTTTAACTCAAAATGAAGGGGCAGAATAACTAAAGGAAAAGGTGGGAAAGCATAAAGAACAAATAAAGTGAAAAAGGTCAAATAGGACAAGGAACAAAGCTCTAAGGGGGCCCTAACTTAAATACTGGGGTCTAGAAGCGATAAACCTCAAGGCGAAATAGCGCACGAAAGGCAGCGAATATTAAAAAGGAGAAAAAAATGGAAATAGGTAACTAACGAACATTAAAAACAATTTTCTTTAAGTAGTGAAGTTACGAGGAATGAAACGTCGGGCGAATGACCAGAAGATGAAATTATGTGAGGAAGAATAGCGAATAAAATGAATGTGTTGTCCTGAAAGTTGTGTTTTAATACATAAATTAACAAAGACATAAAAGAACTCTTGAATTCATTTTGAATGGGCAAAAACATACAAGGAGACTCTTAAATTTATTTCAACCCCCAAAGGAATTAGGAGCAACCCAGCGTGTCAAAAGTACGTAGGCCAAATCACAACACGCTAAGAACAACAATGAGAGAAAAATACAAACAGATGGGTAAAGAGACTAGCAGAGGTGGCCATTTTTTTAATCATTCAGAAGGCTGAACCGGCCGTGACGGTGGCCAAGGAAATATGCCCTTTTTGCCCGCTACACTTATCGTTTGGTGTTAGCCCCGCCCCTCGGCTGTCAGGAAGACTGGCTTGAATACTAATAATGACGCGGTTGAGAGCTTGTCTCAACGGTGGGCTTCGTTGATGGGCGAATCTCACATTGAAAATTGGGAAGTATTTTATAGGGGTTTAATAGTTTGTGAAAAACGGGTTGTATCAATTCGTTTAAAAAGTTCACCATCGATTTTTAACATTCATCTCCCCACTTTTACTTTAATGAGTTTGTTTGGGGATTCTGACGGGTTCCACACCTACTCATTACATAGGTGTAACCGACCTGTTAAGAGTTAGGGAGGTTTAGCGATAAGGGTTAAATTTTGGCTCTTGATGAAAGAAGGGCCATCTATTCTTCTATGATGGGCCTGTTTGTCATCGGTTTCTCTTAAATTTCAAATCATTTTTGAGGTCTACAACGATATTAGTAATTTGTTAAAATGTTGAAATAAAACATTAGAAATTTAATCTATTTAATCGAGTTTTAATTCGAAGAAAATGGGAGGAATGTCGAAAATCAGTTACATTAATGGTTTTTTAAAGATCATAAAGAAATTGGTGAAGTTAAGAAAAATGAAGATGTGTGATGAATATTAAATCTGAATGGCCAAAAGTAGTGAATACACTAGACGCGCAAGGCGCATAAGAACCAGGTAGGCACGTAAATCGTATAAACCTGGGGTCATTTGAACAACGAAAGTAAGTCCTTTTGGAAGGGCATAGGATTTATGATGACGCGAGGGAAAAAAGAAAAGAAGAGAAACAGACTACAAATGACAAGAGAATGAGTACTATGAAAAGAAAATGCAGGAAGACCTAATTATGAAAGCATCGATCAGTAACTCTCAACCCTTTAACCTTGATGGACACCAATTACTAAGATTTTAAAAGGCCACATATTTGACCCCTCTATACTAATGACGATAAATCATTATCACTAACCAATAAATAAGCGTAAATTTTCGGATTCCAAGTTGAACCGGAAAACCTCAGACTGACACGTGTACGGTAAATCCTGAATCAAGACTCACGTTTCTTGATTTAGGGTGATGTTCGATCTTGCGCAGAGACTCTAACCAATCACTCTATAGAGGGGCGACCCGTATGGACACAAACCGTACATATGACTTTGATAAATAAAAGACTGGGCAAATTTGAAGAGAGCACCGATCATCTCATTTGCGATTGCAAAGGAAGATGTTAGCGATGGAAAGTGAGGGGGTAAAGAGTCGTATTGCACGCCATTAATTACAGCCATATTTTTCGGCTTTTTCCATTAGTGTGGAAAAAAGAATTATGCCACTATCGCGCTTCCAAATCTAACTTTAGGCAACCCATACACTTAATCTCTACTCAAAGTATATGTATCTCCTACTTCTTTCTTTTGGTCCTATGGCAACACCAAGTTGTATGACAATGCAATAAATTTAAATAAGAAGAAAAAATAATTCTGAGAGAAACGAAATAGGAATTAGAGAGACAAATTTCTATTACGGAAATGCGAATAATCTCTAAATTCATTTTAGGTTTGGTAAATATATACCTGACATTAAAATTCAAACTTATTCATCAATTTTACCAATTACATTTATTTTTATGAGAATTTATATTTTTAGCCTATTCCTAATTAACTAAAATTAAAATTCCAACATGTGCTAATTTCTTCATTCATTTTTCTTTAATTAGTCCGCAGAAGGCGGAGTGGGCGGGCGGGGGGGCCGGGGGAGGGGGAGATTTCGTCGCACGAGGAAGCTCGTTCCAAAGGGTTGGAGGTCCTACTGAGGTCGATTGCTCTAAACTCTTTCCCCACTCGAAATCAAATTCATGGGACACAATGAACAACAAAACATCACGACGTTCTCGTGGTCGAGTGGATAAGGCGCTGTATTTCCAAGGTTGGATTATTCTGGTTCGATTCCCGCTGAGAGCGAACACAAGAATAGTCGGTGGTTGTAAGATACTCGTGCCAATTATGTCGGATAGTTGAGTCTAGCGTATTGCGCCCATGTAGTTTCATCTGAATACATCATCACGCACATAGCCAATTACAATACGCTATCTTTCACTTCTTTCTGTCGCGAACATAACACATCATGTTTCCGAAAGGGAAATCGGCCTAAAGGATCTACAGTTCATTCAACTCCAAAGATTGGATGGCTCATGAAAAAAAACTGTACTACTGTTCTTCCTGCTTCTTCTCCTTGGCCGAAAACTGCCCCTGGTGCAGGCGAGCGTACCAGTGCTTGTCATTCTAATCTTTATGTGGGTTTAGTTTTAAGTATCCGGTAGGGAAATCTCTCCCAATTAGAGTGGATGGGTGGTGTTAATAAAATAATGTTGGGACAAAATATCAATGTGGTTTCAATTTGAAATTTGTTAATTTTCAATCGAACTATTCGCATACCAGCGGGCAACTACTGGAGTTTTCATCGGGTACTTCAGGGCAGGGAAACACGATTGGAACGCGTTTCCTTGGAAAAAGAGACTCAATAAAACCACTAAATCGAGAAGCTGTATTGTTATGCTAGGAAAAACCTAATCACAGTCGAATTCTTCATCTATTATTCCAGTTTGGTCGGAAAAAGGAGGGAAAAGATGTAGTAAAGAATTAAATTTGCTACCATCACAAAAGTAAACTTCAGTGCACGAACTTTTAATCTCCAAGAAATTATTCTTCATAATTTGAGTAGTTTAATCTCCTACTCTTCCTGAAAGACTTATTCTTAGGTGTGAAATGTTGTTTTGGTTTGGTATCCTTAAGTAGTTTAATGTTAAAGTTTCGTTTTTGATTTTCTTTCTCGGCGGTCGTGCATACTTTGGCGCCTGCCAGATGAGAGCGCTATCGTTTTCCTCGAATTAAAAGCGCAATATCACATCCAGCAGGAAGTTTGTAAGGAGAGATCTGGAAAGAAAGGGTGCGTATAGGAGAAGCAGGAATGTATTGCAAATATGTAATCACATATCTTAGTGCAGACTTTAGGTTAGGGAGTAATGAACTTATAAAAAAATGTCTTGAAATGGACCGGTTGAAGGGTCTTTGTTATTTACAAGCTCACAAAATTGCGTTTTGCAGTAACAACAGTGTTGACATTTCCTTTGTGATCGTCGGGGGTTTTATGTAACCTAAATTTTCTTATATTACAAATTCGTTGGTATTTGCGAGTACTAAAGCTCAACCTTCAAGACTTGAATTTCTTATACTTCAAGATGCGTACGTAGTTTTTAGATTTCCCTCAAAATAGTGTTATTTTTATATTTTCTTTCAAGCAAATAATGATGGGTCAATGAGGGAAATTTGAACAATTATTTACTTTATGCAGTATGGTGTAGTATTTATCTGTACTTGGTAAATTTAGCAAGTGTTTATCTTTAATTGGTTAATTTTGCAAGTGATCATCTTTAACTGTGGTCATTTAGAGCGTTTGTATTTGCTTGATCAAAGTGAACTTCACTGTGGATAATTGTCATTTTTAGTGGCATAATTCGATGTGTACAAGAGGCGAGACGAAGGATCTTTAACAACAAAATACTTAATTAAGGAGAGATAAATAGAGAAAGGTTGTTATTCGAGATCAGGAGTTAAATCCAAACCCATTTTATACTCGCTAAAAAAATTGTCTTCACCAATTCAAAGTTAAACCTAGCTGGACGAACTAACTGTGAGCTGAAAGTGCCTACAGACACTTAAGTATAACAAATATACAGGGAGGTGCAAAAGTTTGTATAGCTTTGTGCCAGTGTTCATGAGTGTCCGCTCTCGATTAGAGGAGAATAGGTTGTGTGAATATCAACACCAAGCAGTTTGAACATCTGGTGGATTAGGGATGTGCTTGTTATTACATGAATATGCAATATTTATTTGTTTTTATAATAAATGCTATAAGTATTCTGGTTTTCTATTTTTCATAACTGTATACTTACTTTTGCACCCCGCTGTATTTAACTAGTTACTAAAATTATGTTTATCTTTCACTTAATCTCCTTTTTCTCGGAGCAATCCACATGCCAAATAAGCGCCATATTTATAGAAAGAGGGCGCTTTTGGTGAGTTTTACGACCTGCCACTTGCTCGCTTGGCTGGTTGAATTTCCATATTTATCTACTTTCGAGATAAAAATTGTAGTCGTTAAAACTAAAGGTTATTTAGCGTTATATCAAATTATTTCAGTTGAGAAATATTCAGGAACAGATTTCGCTCTTCCATACACTGACTACATGATATGAATTAAGTCAGCCCTCCGGGTTGCCTGGCAAAGAAGATGAGAGAGGGCCAACGGGAACCTAAAGTTTCGCACCATCGTGCCGCGGCTGTCTCTGTGGATCTTCCCTTCAATGCTCTCTCTGATCGCTTCAGGTTGTCTTCTATCGTATCCGAATTGAGCGCATTGGCGGAATGCATCGTCATTTGATAGAGTGCTTCTCTGCACCTTAGTGCGATGCAGGCTTGGTCTCCCAGATTGCTCGGCACATTCTTGTTCACTGTCTCAGTCTGGGGGGATTTTCGCCCACGTTATCTGTCATGGTACCGGGACAAGATGGCTCAGTACCACCCTTTCCTTGTACTCGAGGAGGATTTGTGAGCACGGACTTGTGGATTATTTGACCTTTGAGAGGAAGCTCTATTTTATTTAGCTTCTTGGGCGCTTGGGTCACTCAGGGGCGCTTGAAGAAGGTCCAAATCCCTCCGACGCTTAAGCATGCTTGATCCTTTTGTTTTACTTAGTTGTTTTTGTCAGTTTGTTTAGATTTTCGGTTTTTGTCAGTCTTGTAGATTTTGTTTTGTTTATTTTAATTTAACCTACTTAATAGGCTGAGTTTTATTATAGTGATTTATAGCTATGAAGGTAATCTTGGAGAAAAAATTATGTGCAAAATATCTGTAACAAGGAATAAGGTTATAATGGAAAATAAAAGGCTTAGTTTTTCTCCGTTTTAAATAAATGTGAAGACTTTCCAATAATCAAAAGGAGATTATAATGCCTCATTAAGCCTTTAAGACCCTTTTACAGATTAATCTGAAGAGCAGGTAGGGAAGCAACGTTAGGTAACTTGGTCAAGTTTAGTGGTATGAACTCGCGCTTGAATTAATGGACTTGATAAGGTTATTTGCACTTGGAATCTATAGGAACTATATCAAGAATGAACTTTTGTAAAGGAAGAATATAGTCAAATAAATTACTTAATAACTAAAGTAAATAAATAAACTAGTAGGAATGTTATCAAATAACCCCTAAAAACAAATATATATTAAACTGATTTAAAGTTTGATAAGCCATAAGAAATTAATTCTCGCGATATTAAAAGAAAATATAATAATTTGGGTTTCTGCAATAACTAAAAACCCTTCTAAAATGTCTAAAAAAAAATTCCATACTAATGTATACAGTTAGAATAATTTATTTCTTGTAATAAATAATAAATGTTCCAAAAATTATTCTTATAACCAGATAATAAAAGATTTAAAAGAAAAGAACGGAATAAAATACAATGACGAACAAAATCCCCAAACTAAAAACTCTTGGACGATATTTCAATCGCAGGGAAAAAATTAATTACGAAACACTCATAAAACAATAATCACTCATTTAACTTTACAAACGGAAAACGAGCAGAGAATTAAAAACAACAAACGTGATCTCGCACAGAATGAAAACTTGACAGCCATTGAAAAAGAGACACATCACAAAGAAGATGTATCGGGAGTCTTTTAAGAGAGCTTTCAGAACACAATCTTTTAGCACGAATTAAGGGCGTCCAATTCCTTCTATATGATGCAATTTACTCGTCTTTCCCTCTTCAACAACCAGAGACGTATCGTTATTGGAATATTTTTACACTTTGCGCTCGTTATCATTCAGTCATTACGTTATCATTCAGTCATATATCATGTAGATTAGAAGAAAAAAGAAAAGAACTAGTCTGTCGTAGGGTGATCCCACTTCTGACACCAGTTCGATATAATAGAGATACTACTATATCTCGTAGGCTGATGTTAGAACTCAACCCTTTTCAAAATTCCTCAGCCCGAGGGAGAGAGGCCTATGAACAGATTTGTCCGTTATGAGCGTCGGTAAAATAATAAATACAAATCAGAATGCCATTAAGTTTCAGAGTGCAATTTTTAGGTTGGCCAATGCTTAGCTTATCTTGGAAAGGTTCTGGAGTAATAGAAACGGAGTACAAAAATATACTTTACTACTATGCAGGTAATATATTTACAAAATTAAAAGGGTTTTAATTAAAGTATATAAACAGAAGAGACGTACACGAGTCTCGGCTTCAAAGAGCTACCTGGCGGGGTCGACCGCTGTACACGCAAACGGACAATGATAGATGGGGCACTCAAATGACCTTGAGCACACGCGAAGCTAAATGACGGAGGCTTAAAAGGGAAGGGGGGGGGGGAGTTGGCACAGGAGAGTTGCGCATACGGTTACCTCGAAGATTTGGTTCGAGGGAGTAGTCCTGCCTTTTTAGAGACAGCGTAGAGTCCACAATAATAGCCTCTTTACAACGACTATTACGAGAGATGAACTCAGATCTTGCCTTCGGGTTTAGAATACCGAATCGATAATTTGACGCGTCGGGTTAGGGTAACGTGTATCAACGAGAACGGGGTTGACTCTCGCGAGTTCTAAGGGAATACACGGAGCTTAACGGGTTCTACAAGTGTTCACGCGGAACTAACGGGGAAGGGAGGATGGGAGATCCTCGCGGATACTCGGGACACAGGCGTTACTTACTGCCATCCAAGTCTGGCGCCGGACGTTTTATAGTGGTGAGACGGAGGTGCTTTTCCCTGCGCCCGGAGGGAAAGGGTTCCAGTAGACGGACGCTTCGCCAGGCGAGGCGGAATTTTCCAGGTTCCCGCCGTCGCAGCATAAACTCCGACGGGACACTTCGTGCTCTTAAGCACATATCAGGCTTCCGCGAATTCGGGCCTTGAGCTCGTCACGAGCTCAGCGTTTTTGAGCCTCGTTAGCGCGGATTAAAAAGGGTCGCGCAGGTGTCTCCTCTCTCTTTCTCCTTGGATTCGACGAGCGCGCGCGTCTTCTCCCTCCCTCTCTCTCTATCTCGCTCTCTCTCTCTCTCTCTCTCTCTCTCTCTCTCTGACATGGTCCATTTTGTTGCAACTAAAATAAATATTATGGTATGCCCGCTTCTATGCTAACTCGATTTAATCTCTCTCAGGCACGGTGCAGTGTATTTTTCTATCCTATATTGGTCATTGGCTTTAATGATTTTTTGTTGGTCCTCCAACCTTCTCTATATTTAAAACGATTTTTTAATTAACTGAAGGCATTATCTTTGCTACCCTCTTCATTTTCTTGATAAATGCCTTTAGTTTGCTAAAAAGTCGTTTTACTGTCTCGCACCTCTCTCCTTTTAATAATAAGAATACTCTTGTACTTCCTTTTAATCCATCCTTTGTTTCTCTCCCTCATATTTTAAAATCATTAGGCATTTCTATAGTATTTAAATATAATAATACTATCTCTAAACTATTAGTCCAGAACGCCCATTCCACTACTGGCAATGTATATTGTGTTATATGTATCGATTGCTCTAAATATTACTTTGGGCAATCAGGTAAATGTTTAAATAAACGAATATCTCAACATACGAGTACATATAATGTCCGTCGTTGGAGAAGAAAGGAGCTCATTTTATGTTCATATGTCATACCTTAATCACAATATTGGTTGGAATTCGGCTAAAATCATTTGTTATAAAAAATACTATTGCATGTAATATCATAGAATCGACATTTATTAGTAGGTTCCTAAATTTTAATTTAAGCCGTGGCTTGTTTAAACTCGAGTTATATTTTAAATTGCATTCACACTTCAATATCGAAACTTTTAACTTTCAATTGATTATGTATATTTACTTTAAGAAAATAATTTTATTTTTTGCATCTATTTATGTACCTGTACGTTTCTTTTGTCAATTTTTAAACTCTGCTTCTTATTTTATCGTACTCCAGATTTGTTTAGGTGATATCTTAATCCTCTGTGAACCCCTTCAGTCTTTTGAGTTTACCTATCTTAATGATCTTATTTTATATGATTGGACGTTCCCTCTCCTCTATATCAGCCTCTAGCTGATATATATATATATATATATATATATATATATATATATATATATATATATATATATATATATATATATATATATATATATATATATATATATATATATATATATATATATATATATATATATATATATATATATATATATATATATATATATATGAATGCAATGTCCCGCAGGAAAAATGAAATGGTGAATCCAAGTACTTTCGAACTTTATTGAGTTCCTTATCAAGGATAACTACACGAAATAATATTATATTAGAGGTATATATACGAAAGAAAAGTATAAAAAACCGCCTCAAAAACAAGAAATCACTTTTGAGGAAAACGGAAGGGGAAAGGTAAAGATTCACATTAAGAATTACAAGAAGCAGGTAGTAAGGTCAAACTGAGACTACGGAAAGGTTAACAGATTAAAAGAAATGAACATAGCCTAACGAGGGAGATTATAAGACACGAGGAGCGAAAGAGTGGGAGAAATACAATGTACATAATAGAGCAGTGACAATTAACAAAAAAAAAATTGGGGCCACATAACTAAAGATTGTATATAAAAAACTAAAGACAAAAGTCACAACTAATTTATTTAAGTATTAGTCTTTTAATTATAGCATTTATTTTATATAAGCCAGGGGAAAGGTCAAAATTATAACATTCGCTTATAAAAGCACATTCAATGATATTCCTTTTTATAGGGTCAGTGGAACGATAAATAAATTTTGCCGAGTTCCAGTTAATTAAATGGTTCTTATCTGACATATGGACAAAGAAAGCACTGTTATATTCCCCTCTTCGGACATTATATTTATGTTGATTTATGCAAACACAAATTTGTTTACCTGTTTGTCCATAATATTTACTTAAGCAACCAGAACACTCAACTGAATAAACTCCCTCCCCCCGAAACTATTAAAATTATTACGTACTAATAAATTCTTAATGGTCGTCTCATATTTAAAAGCAACAGAGATGTTAAAGTTATTCAAAATACGGGGAAGATCACTAAAACAAAGAGAAAAAGGTAGAGCTAAAATGTTATTACTATTAAAAGGGAGAGTAGGGACAGTTTGATAAAATGTCTTTTTAGCAGAAGAAAGACAGTTTTGAAGAAACGGATAAGGGTAACTAAGTTTATGGCCAATTTCAAAGATGTGGAAAATTCCAAATCTATATATTCCGGGCTCACAACTCGTAATTCCCGTAGAAACATAGAAGAAAAAACAGAACGTTTAACTTTAGGGCTGTGAGAAGAGTAAAAATGAATATAAGAATTTGAATTAGTAGGCTTACGAAAGATAGAGTATCTAAAACCTGTATGAGTTATATGAATAAGAAGATCAAGAAAGGGAAGGGTTCTATTATTTTCCAACTCGTGAGTAAATTTAATTGAAGGGACTAGAGAATTGAGTTTAGTAAGATAAACAATAACATCTTTGGGATTAGGCCACAAGCAAATGACATCATCAATATACCTGTACCAAACGATCGGGGCGTCAAGGATAGTAGGGAAAAGTTTTGTTTCAAAAAACTCGATATATAAGTTAGCAAGGACAGGAGAAAGACAATTACCCATGGCTAATCCGAATTTTGGGAGGAAATATTTGCTTTCGAACGAAAACTTACAGTTTTTGGTACAAAGGGAAATGAGGTTCAAGAAAGTAGTAACGGGTACCGGCAAATCATAATTTTGCAAATGATCACTAAGGACATTAAGAAAGATCTTCAACGGTTACTTTGGTAAATAATGAACAAACATCAAAACTAACAAGAGTAAAATCCTTAGAATAATGAATAGCATTAAGTTTAGAAATAAGGTCGTAACTATTAGTGACATGAGAATGATAAATGACACCAACTAGTGGAGTAAGAAATGAAGTAAGCCATTTAGACAGGGAATATGAAACAGACCCAACAAAACTTATAATAGGGCGTAATGGGAAATTTGGTTTGTGAGTTTTTACTAAGCCGTACAAATAAGGGAGGGTAGCGTTACTAGACTTGAATTTTGAAATTATATCAGAAAGTTTTTAAGTAATCGCCGTACATTTTTATGGAAGTCACTGTTAACTTGAAGAGTAGCGGTCTTTTAATACAGGTAGGTAAGTATCTTGGTCATTAAGCATTACATTCATTTTATTAAGATAGGAATTTTTATCCATGATTGCGATATTACCAGATTTATCAGCCTTAGTGATATCGAGGGAAGAATTTTTTCGAAGGGTCGATAAAGCACGACGAAAACGAAGGGGGATAATTGAGGTGGACAGGTTTAGCCAAGCATTGATAAACACGACCTTTTAGAATATAAATTAAATCACTAGGTACATCACTGAACTTTTATAAATTGGCAAAACTTATAGCAATGGAAACACTTGGAGGGGGGGGATAGGATAGAGAAATTTAAACCATATCTTAAATCGGTGATAACATTTTTATCCAAAACTACAGAGGAGAGGTTGGTAACAGTTTCAGACCGACTATTCTTTTCCAACCGCTATCGGCGTTTGATGAAATTGAGCGGATTCTTCTCTCCAAACGTATTTTTTCATTGAAATATGAGGTTACACTCGCCTTCAAAGAAGCTAACGCAAGACGAAAACTTCAAACCCTCATCGACGATAGCGGTTTGACTAACTTTAACATCTCTGTTGCTTTTAAATATGAGACGACCATTAAGCATTTATTAGTACGTAATTATTGTAATAGTTTTTTTTTGGGGGGGGGGGGGTATTCAGTTGAGTGTTCTTGTTGCCTAAGTAAATATTATGGACAAACAGGTAAACAACTTTCTGTTCTCATAAATCAACATAAATATAATGTCCGAAGAGGGGAATATAACAGTGCTTTTTTGTCCACATGTCAGATAAATACCATCTAATTAACTGGAACTCAGCAAAATTTATTTATCGTTCCAATGACCCTATAAAAAGGAATATCATTGAATGTGCTTTTAGAAGACGAAGTGATAATTTGAACCTTTTCCCTGGCTTATATAAAATAGTTTCTATAATTAAAAAACTAATACTTAAATAAATTAGTTCTGACTTTTGTCTTTAGTTTTTTATATACAATCTTTAGTTATGTGGCCCCAGTTTTTTTTTAATCGTCACTGCTGTTATGTACATTGTATTTTCCCTACTCTTTCGCTCCTGGTGTCTTATAATCTCCCTCGCTAGGCTATCTCCATTTCTTTTATTCTGTTAACCTTTCCGTTAACAGATTCTTAATTCAAATCTTTACCTTTCCCCTTCTGTCTTCCTTATTGATGATGTCTTGTTTTTGAGACGGTGTTTTATACTTTTCTTTCGTAATATACCTCTAATATAATATTATTTCGTGTAGTTATCCTTGATAAGGACATTGCATTCACTTGCTACCCTCACGTGATACTTTGTGAGTTTTTCATTTCATATATATATATATATATATATATATATATATATGATTATGATGAAAATTAATGCAATATCGCAAGAAAAGATGAGGAATTAAACCACATTCTCCGAAGACAATTTAATTCAGAACAGTTTCGGTGTATCTCATGCCCTTTTTCAACTGACACTGGATAGAAAATATTAGAAAAGTCCTTACAAACATAACACGGGGTCAGGTCGTGAAAGATCCCCTCTTTTTCCCTCAATCCCCTACTTGTGTCTAATCAGGGGGGGGGGGTAGGCCTAAACATATTGAAGGGCTGACATTTTACTATTTTGTTTATTTGCTTTCGTATTACAGGATTAAAAGAAAAACGACCCTCAGATAGATTTAAATTAGGAACTGACGATATCAAGCTCGATTCTACGATTCTTCTCTTAACATAGTTAGCCGATTTAAATAATATTTTACTTCAATTGAAATCGATCGAATGATTCAAATCTCTAACATGGCAAAATATTCCACTGCTTTCGCTGCCCACTCTAATATCTCTTTTGTGATCGTACAATCTCTTGTCTAGATTTCTCCCCATTTCCCCTATATAAACTTTATGGAAATCGTTGCATGGTATTGCATATACTCTTATGTTATGATGTTCTTTGGGTTTCCTGGCAATTATCAATTAGTTTAAGGAATTATTACATTCAAAGGCTAGATTAATACCCGCTTTTCCAAATATGTCCTTTAAACTATTTAATTTATTATTAAATGGAAATGTTATACATTTGTTGAAGTCATTAGTGCGGGAAGGCTTATTACCATAGAATGTTTTCCTAGCTGCAAAATGGTCCTGACAATGATAATTTCTTCATCTAAATAGGAAGGATGACATATTTTGTATGCTCTAAGGAAAAGGTTAGAAATTACCGATTTTTTAACAGTATTATCGTGAAACGAAAAATAATGTATATAGGCATTCGAGTGAGTTGGTTTCCTATAAACGTTAAGTTTTAATTCATGGTGATCTTTATTAATGAGGACATCTAAATAGGGTTATCTATTATCATATTCCCATTCATATTTAAATTTGATGGAGACATGCAAATTATTCAAATTATTAAAAAAGTTATCAAAATCATGGCCACTAGGCCATACAGAAAATTCATCGTCAATGTACCTTAACCATATAAAGTTAGGGGAAGAAATTGTGGGAAGGAGTTCAGTCTCAAAATATTCCATGAAGAGACATGCCAATATCGGAGATAAACTATTTCCCATGCTAAGGCCAAATATTTGTCTATAAAACTCATTATTTACTCAAAACACATTGTCAGAGAGACATATTGCATTTCTTTGTGCTTTTGTTATTCCTTGATAAAGAATTCGAAATAAAGTTCGCAAGTATTCGAAATCTTCGCATTATTTTCCTTGTTGTCTTTGTTGCATATATATATATATATATATATATATATATATATATATATATATATATATATATATATATATATATATATATATAGCTGCAACATTGCTCAATTACATCGAATACCGTTTAATTTAAACTTAATTCCATCACTTACATTAAAACACATCAACATACAGGTTAAAAAATAAGTGTAGCATATTTATACCCATCTTTTGTTTAAACTCTTTCTTAGGCGAACATTTTAGCATAATGTACCAGTGGAATCGCTCCCTTGATTTGCAAGAAAGAGGGCTTAAGTGTTACTGCAAGATTCTTAAGGTCGGTTTTTACTGGAAATTTCCTTCAAGGGACTCTGTTTGCAAACTGCAATTTAGAAAATTGCTCCAATCAGTAGAATACCGGCTTTTGGAGGACATTGCTCGGATCTGAAATCTGTGACGCAAATCGCTTTACATTTCAAAGCATGGAATTGCGTAGAGCCATGGAGGGCACTTTATTTAATTTTAGTATTTTTCTAAATATAATAATAGTATGAGTATTCTTTCTTCATTTTATTTTCTTGAAATATTACTGAGCAAATAATAACCGGTATTGCCTGAGAAAAGATAGTAGAGACGGCTGAAAGAAAGAAGAGGCGAAAAAGCCCTGCGTGGAAGAATAAGGAGAGAGATAAGGAATCCCCACCCCTTCCCTGACTTTCCCGTTCGCCGTTGACCACTCTAAAGTCCTATATACTGCGAAAATTAGCATAATGTAAAGACCATTAAGGGGAAATCACAACCTCTTGCTATAGGCCCTTATCGCGACCCAAGGCAATTACAGAAGTCTGTTGGCGATGAATCTCTCTCCTCGTCTAGATAATTTCGGAAAATATATACGATACTTCGAATTTCATAGGCAAATTTTGTCTAAAGCCGCCGTCCAGTACGTTAGCTGTAACGTCTTCGTTAGTCGAGAGGGAATCGACTACATTCTCGTCCGGAGAAGAATTGAGTGATTGTCGAAGAGCCAAGGAAGAGCTAGTCGTCACTCAGTGTTGTTCGTGGAGATAGTTAGACGCGCTTCAACCCCTCTCACCACGTCTTCGAATTTTAAGGATCGGAAAAGCCATCTTCGAAGCACCCTCTGTTTGACCCTTAAGGATAAGAGGCACCAACTTCAGTTTCCCGAAGCTGGATTAAGCGTCCCGTGAGACGCTAACAAGTTTAAGGTCGAACTTGCCTCTTGGTCCTACTTGCCGCACATCAAGATAAATGGGATTTAACCCCCACTTCGTCACGCTCCTCCCACCTTTACCCCGTCGAATCTCAGGGATCTCCTTTGCTCTAGAACTTGCATAATTGTAAAATCATTACTTAACTAATTATCCCTCGGTTAAAACTTAATTGATAGTGTTAATCATCTTAGCAGTCAACCGTAAATATTTAATTGCATTGCCCTTTTAACTTGCCCTATATGTATGTATATGTAATCTTTAGTCCTATTAATGTATATTTTTGTTGTCTTCGAACCATCTTCAGGTGGAACCTTAATTTCGGTCGGCCAGTAGGCCAGTGTGCGTATACCCGCGTACACCTGGTCATACCACGACATAAAACCGGCGTCAGCTCATTGGGTTTGTAGAAGATTCTACCCTACTTAATCTTTTGCTATTTCTTTAAAGATCATTATTTCCACTCGATACAGTTACAAGTGTCAAAAATATTCAAGTAAAAATGATAGGACAATTTTATTTTGTTAATAGGCAATTATATATATTTTTTGAGTTGAGCGTATTTACGAGGGTCAAGATACTACTAATTAAACGGAAAAAAAAAGCCGCTAAATTTTGGTTTTGCTGTGGTGAAATTACCAGAAGACTCATTCTTAAGTCAGGTTCTCTCGTTAGTTATATTTTTCTAGTGTGCATAATAAATTGGAAACTTTAGTAAGTTTTTTTTGGTTAATTGTTAATTACAAGTAGGTTAGATTTGTTAGGAAGAGCCTCACTTGTTCTGGCAAGCTTTCTCGTGTGCCGAAAGACGAACGCACTATATTTAAGATGTCTTCGTTCGATCGTTTTCATAAGCAGGGACATATCCTAGGACTATCAGGGAAGGATTTAATCGCTTACGTTCAAGAGGAAGAACGAAACGAACGGGCAGAAAGAAAAGAACAAGCACAGAGAGAAGCAGCAGAAAGGAAAGAACAAAGACAGGGAGAAACAGAAGAGAGAGAACAAATACGACAGCGCGAGAGAGAATTAAGCCGTAGTCATGTCGAAATGACTTCTGTCAGATCACATAACCATCAGCCACAACCACCTTCGCTAAAACTCCCTGCGTATAAAGACGGAGAAGATTTTTGTTCATATCTGAGTGTAGAGATATACGAGTTAATCGAGGCAGTTAAGAAGTTGCGTTTTAGCAAACGTTCGGCCAATAAATGATTAGTATAATCACCTGGGTCTTCATATTCCTGCTACATATCAGATTCCCAAGAAACAAATCAATTACCAGTATATATATATATATATATATATATATATATATATATATATATATATATATATGTATATATATATATTTATATATATATATATATTTATATATATATATATATATATATATATATATATATATATATATATATATATATATATATATATATATATATATATATATATATATATATATATATATATATATATATATATATATATATATATATATATATATATGAGATCTTTCTCATGACGAAGAAAAATAATGGAAGGAAAACAAAACCCACCTGGGTTTTTCTAAGCCACTCTACCCAATCTCCGGTAACATACAATTACGATAAAAATGATCAATTTAGGAGAAAGTTATTCCTACCTCAGCTCCAAAAGTCTAACCTCCAAGGGTGTATTTATAAACAAACTAGTCAAAAATTCTAACTGTCGATCTCGTATTACACTCTTTCAGAGCTACACGACGCCAATCACGGCTGAATTGGTACCCACTTCTGCCGATTCAACATGAAATCCAGTTTCTCTAATATCAAAATGTTTAGGAAGAGAAATAACAGACATAACAGACGCCCCAAAGCCAGGACACCCTCGGGTCTCCCCTTGCTAACCCCCTTACCCTCCCATTACCCCGCGGGAGTGAATTCCAGTATAAAACGGTTCTTCAGGAGAAAAAGAAGACTTTTCGCTTTCGTCACGACATCGATAAGAAGTAGCCGGGATAGAGCTCCCCGAGCAATTTAAGAAGGACTTTCATTTTCTTGGGCAATACCAGATGGTACCAAGTATAATCGGCACAGTTCGATTACCAAATATCATCAAGTGATCTTACCTCCAAGTACCATCGGCACAGTTCGATTACCAAAGATCGCCAAGTGATCTTAGCCTATTTGAGTTTGACACACAAAACTAGATAGATTTCTCACCCAAAAGAGAAGCTCTACAAGCGAAACGAAATTGCTAGAAAATCCTACAACCATCTTCAAGCCTCGTCTGAGAAAATCTTTTCAAGGTCATAAACGTCCGACTCTTCGCCTCCTCAATCTTCGCTTTGTTTTGATTCCTGATTCTCCAGCGCCTCGAAATTCCGCGTGACGTCACTCGTCCACTCCTCGTTCGAAGTGACGCCGTCTATTGAGAAGCAAATAAACTACACTCACGACGTCTCTGCCGACAATATTCGAAAGGTATTTCGCGTGGATTCTTTGGGTAAACCCCATTACCTTATGTTAGTTATCAATTCTATTTTCATGTCTTCGTGCATTTAACGTAAATTATTTTGTATATCTTAAAGGCAAAGTTTTTTTAAAGTAAATTGTTCTCCCTTAAAGCAACCAAAAACCGAGTGTCGGTAACGGGACCTAAGAACCATTTTTAAGTTACATTTTGTACGTGTATATATGAATTTTGTTTGATTTGATTAATGTACAGTAAAGGTCCATTTTGGTTCAAGTGTTTAAATTATCCTTGAACGAGTTGCTTTGGCAGTATTTAGTATACTAAAGAGAGAACTTTCCTTTATATTCATTCAATAGAATAAAAATAAGAAAAGCGCTCTTAGAGATCGATCCTGAAGCGATCATTGGAAGTACGAACGTACGACCCACTTTATTAATAATAATAAAAATAATAATAATAATCTAGGCTAACCCACGACATATTTAAATGGTGTCAGGTTATTGTGGTTACTTCAGAAGAACCCAAGTGTAAGATTATCTTAAAAGCCCTTCTTAAGAACAAATAATTGCCAACCCGTTCGAGAAAAATTTAAATAAGGATGAATCAAACAGGTCTTAATGATTCAGGGGAATGTATTTAGACAAGTAGGAAAGATAATTTAACGAAGGGGGTTTTGTTTTGTTTTTGGAGAGGGATAATTCAATTAAGAGGTTCAGTGAAAGGAAAGGTTAGGGTAGGAAAGGCTAATTGACTACAGGTTGCATACGTAACGTTCGTTACATCGGTGAGGTTTCTACGAACATAACCAGAATGTCTTCTTTTAAAATATTCCACAAACAAGGCCAAATTCTAGGACTAACGGGCAAAAAACTCATTGCCTAGGATCAAGATCAAGAAAAGACGGACAGGGAAGTAAGGAGAGAAGAAGCGCAAAGAGAGGCAGAAGAGAGGAGGTTACAGATGGAAGCGGAAGTAAAGAGAGAAGAAGCTCAAAGTCAGGCAGAAGAGAGGGAAAAGATACGAGAACACGAGAGAGCCATGAGCAAGGATCAAGTGGAAGTGTAGTCCGTAGAGTCCAGGCCTGGGTCACCTCAGGCCCCAACTATGAAACTTCCAACTTACAAGGACGAGGACGACCTATACGCGTATCTCTCACACTTCGAAAAGATTTTTGAAGTGAACCACTGGGATATCGAAAGAGATGGTATCGCCAGAATACTCCCCCTTCTCAATGCGCGCTTACGAGATATATTTGTATCATTCCCATCAGAAGCTTCAGTAGACTACTCTACCCTCAAAGCAAAACTACTGATGCCATTAATCTAAATCCTGAAGATTATCGAATGAAATTTAGGCAGGTTAGGATTCAGCCCGGACAAACCTACTGTCAGTTTGGGTTTATCCTCAAGAGGCACCTTCAATTTTGGTTGGATTCAGCCAAAGTAAGAAAAGATTTCGACTCACTCGTCGACTTCATACTGAAGGACCATCTGTTATGCACCCTGCCTCCAGAATTAAAGGCATTTGTCAAGGACAGGAGAGCTGAGTCCTTTGACGATTTTTTGTCCGAAGCCGATTTACACTCGTCAAACCACCGGTTATATCCGAGAGAGGGAAACAAGAACAAGCCCTCGTCCCCAAAGAAAAATGGGTACCCTCTGAAACCCCAAATAAAGAAGCCCCTTAAGTTTGAAAGGAGCTCAGAACCTTCCAAACCCAGGTTTTTCCAACAACGGGATAACAGTGGGAAACCAACTCAGGTTAGTGCTCTTCCTTCGTCAGTAGCATATCCCAGAAACCCTAGTACCTGTTATAATTGCGGGGCGTCGGGACATTTGAGTTACCACTGCAAGCAGAATTCCCAGCTTAGAAAAACCTTCGCACAACAAGTACATAATGTCACAGCCACGGTTCCCCAAGAAAACACCCCTGCTGCCACGCCTCTTCGACCACGGCGAACGCCCCGGAACAAGTGAACTTCTTATTTAAAAAAAACTCACCGGGAGGATTAAATTTCGAAACAGGCGCAGTAAATGGTTGCAGAGTCTCAACTCTAGTAAGAGATACAGGGTGTACTTGTATAGTAGTGAGCAACAAATAGCTTAACCCTGTCAGCCAAAATCATAAGAGATTTGCCATCGTTCAATTATTCCTTGGTAGAGCAAATAAATTTCCCGTCATCCGATGCCACATCTAATGCCAATACTTTAACGGTTGGACCGAAGTGGTGGCCACACCGATCAAATTCTGTGCAGTTTTGATAAGGCAGATCACCCAACTCTTCCCAACAATAGTGGCTCAGCCGGTAGTCACGAGGATACAAGCAGCTAAGAGAGCCTCGCCTCTGACCACTCTATCTCCTCTGGATCACTCAGAATACGAAGAGCTCAATTCTCAAGCCTTCGCGACCGCGTAAAAAAGAATGTCCGGATCTCAGTCCCCTGTGGGATAAAGCGGCGAGCGGAGAAACTGAGTCAGTGCGCGGAAACAAGCAGATAAAGTATGTGATAAAAAACTCACTACTCGTCCCAGCAGCGGCCGAAGGAATCTCTCAAGCGGATAAATGTCTAGTCCTCCCCAGGGCATTCATCCCACGTATACTAAAAATAGCCCACGACGGCTTATTGGCTGGACATTTCAATCATAATAAAACGTCGCAAAGGATTTTTAAATATTTCTATTGGCCCTGCGCCGGTAAGGAGATTACCGTATATTCCCAGTCGTGTGCTGTGTGCCAAAAGGGCACCGCTACAGGAAGAATCCCCTCAGTTCCTTTACAGAAAACTCTAGTTAGTACGAACCCTTCCTCCAAGTAGCAATTGATTTGATGGGACCCATTCACCCCCTCCCCCCTCAAGCGAAGGACACTCGTATATATAGACGTTGGTAGACTGCGCCACGCGGCTCCCCGACGCTGTAGCCCTACGAAATATAGACAGTATTTTGTGTGCCGAAGCCCTCATCTCAATATTTTCGCGGGTAGGTCTCCCTAAAGAAATCCTCTCAGATCGAGGACGACAGTTCACATCTGAACTCATGGAATACGTGGGCAAGTTACTGCTCATCAAGCCTATTTTCACCACCCCGCTTTACCCCTCTGCCAATGGGATGTGCGAAAATTGAATGGTACAATCAAGACAGTGTTAAGGAAGCTCTGTCAGTCTCAACCTCGGGAATGGCATAGATACCTCCTCGTCGCCCTTTTTGCATGCCACGAGATTCCGCACCGGACGCTAGGCTTCTCGCCTTTTGAATTGGTGTACGAACGTAACATATGGGTACCCATGAGTGTTATTAAAGAACTACTCATTAACCCCCAGTTAGATCAGGAAATCAAATCATCCTATGCGTATGTACTCGAACTCCGAGAGCAATTGAAAAAATCCGCAGGATTGGCTCGCGAAAATACGGAATGTAACTTAGAAAAATATCTGACATATTTTGATTTGAGAACCAAGTCTCGAAAATTAAAAGCAGGAAACGAAGTATTGCTATTATTACCCACGGAGACTAATAAATTGCTTGCTCAGTGGAAGGGCCCTTTTCCGGTTATAGAAGCCCGATGACCTGTGGATTACGTAATTGAAACCCCCTCAGGTCCCAAAATTAACCACAATAATATGCTAAAAAAATACCACCGACGGGCCTGTGTCAATAACATTGTCACTTTGGATGAGGAAGGACCAGTGGAAGCCTTGTACCCATGGGAGCCTCTGCAAGTGGTGAATACGGTCTGTGTCGAGGTGGTTTTAACCTGTCCTGGACCTAGGAAAGTACCATCGAGGAGGACATAGCCAAATGGGGGTAACGATGGAAGAAGTAAGTAGGGAAAAGATACAAGCAGGTGTACTTAAGGAAGTACCTACGATGAAAACGCGGCCAAATGGGGTGACAATGAAGGAAGAAGGAAGTGTAAATACGGTACACCCAGATTAACCGAGTCAGATGGTAGACGTGGATAATGAATATCCGTTACCTTCTTTACCCCCCTCCTCCATGAAGAATCTCCCCCGGAGTTGGATTTAAATCCCCATCTTCGCCCGTTCGAGAACGCTCAATTAGCCTCCCTATTGCGTGAATTTCCCTATGTCATTTCGGAGGAACCTGGATACTCTAAGCAGTTTATTCACGTGATCAAGTTAAAAACACAGGAATCCATCAGTTCCAAGCCGTACCCGCTCCCCCTTCATCTGCGATCGTCCTTTAACAAAGAGGTATAAAATCTACTCCAAATATGGATTATCGAACCGTCAAACTCTGAATATTGTTCACCGATTGTTATGGTCCGAAAACTCACGATGCGGGCAAGAACATATGCAACTGTAGAACAGAAAGCATTAGCCATAATTTGGGGAATACATAAGTTCCGATTTGATTTAATAGGGCAGGAGTTTAACGTGGAAGCTGATCACCGTGCCTTGATGTATTTAAGGCAAAACAAGAGTAAAAATGGACGACTCATGCGATGGAGTTTGTTATTAAGGCAATAACAATTTAATATAGCTTACATAAAAGGATCTGAGAATTGTATGGCTGTTTGTTTGAGCCGAAACCCCGTCTAGAACTAATTAAGCCACTATTAGTCTCACGACCAAAATTGTTCTGGTTGGTTATTTTTTGTGTTAGGATTTTTTTGTGTTTTGTATGTATAAGGATATCTCTATTGGTATTTTTTTGTATTTCGTAGAATCATTTCTGATAATTTGTAATTATGCGCACGGTGGACATAATAAAGATATGATAAGAGTGATGGGAAAAGGCGTTCCCCATACCGGTTTATTCTCTTTTGTGTATGTATTTTAGTTTGGCACTGAGCGTAGAGCACAAGTGACCCGCCCCAGGATCATCTCAAGGGTGGAGGAATGTAGAGATATACGAGTTACCGAGGTAGTTAAGAAGTTGCGAGTGTATATATATATATATATATATTTATATATATATATATATATATATATATATATATATATATATATATATATATATATATATATATATATTCTTTCTCATGGCGAAGAAAAATAATGAAAGAAAAACAAATACCACCTAGGTTTCTCTAAGCCACTCCACCCAATCTCCGGTAACATAACATACAAATACGATAAAAATGGTAGATTTAAGAGACAGTTATTTCTGATCTCAGCTCAAAAGGCCTACCCTCTGAGGGTGTATTTATAAACAAACAATTCAAAAATTCAAACTGTCGAATCTCGTATTACGCTCTCCCAGAGCTACACGACGCCAAGCACGGCTGAATTGATACCCACTTCTGCCGATTCAACATGAAATCCAGTTACCCTGATTTCTAAATGTCTAGGAAGAGGAATAAAATACGCCCAAAAGCCAGGACACCCTCGGGTCTCCCCTTGCTAACCCCCTACCCTCCCTTTCCTCCCCGGGAGTATTTCTAGAATAAAACGTTCCGTCAGGAGAAAAAGAAGATTTTATCGCTTTCGTCATGACATCGATAAGAATAGCCGGGATAGAGTTCCCACAGCAAGTTAAGAAGAACTTCATTTTCTTAGGCAATACCAGATTACACCAAGTACTATCGGCACAGTTCGATTACCAAAGATCGTCAAGTAATCTTACCCTATCTGAGTTTGACACACCAAACTAGATAGATTTCTCACCCAAAAGAGAAGCTCTAGAAGCGAAACCAAATCTCTAGAAAATCCTACAGCTATCTTCAAGCCTCGTCTGAGAAAACCTTTTCAAGGTCATAAACGTCCGACTCCTCGCCTCCTCAATCGTCGTTTGTTTTGATTCCTGATTCTTTGGAGCCTCGAAATTCCGCGTGACGTCACTCGTCCACTCCTCGTTTGAAGTAACGCCCTCTATTGAGAAGCAAATAAACTACACTCACGACGCCTCTTCCGACAATATTCGAAAGGTATTTCTTTGGATAAAGCCCACTACCTTATGTGAGTAATCAATTCTATTTTCATGTCCCCGTGCATTTAACGTAAATTATTTTTATATCTTAAAGATGAATAAAATAAGAAATAAAAATAAGAAAATCACTCTTAGAGATCGATAGTGAAGCGATCACTGGAAGTACGAACGTACGACCCACTTTATTAATAATAATCTCGGCTAACCCACGACACTGACCCACTTTGAAAAAGTTTCGAAATCAATAATTGGGATTTAGAATTACATGTAGTTGCCTGTCTACTCCCCCTCTTAAACTCTTATCTGCTTGAAATCTCCATTTTCTGCCCTCGGAATCAACTCTAGATTATTCACCCCTAAAAGCAGAACTCCTCTCTGCTATTAATACGAATCTGGAATTCTATCCGTTTAGATTCCGCTCGACTAGGATACAGCCGTGACAAACGTTTAAGCAATTTGGGTTTACCCTTCGCCACAATTTACAGTTTTTGCTGGACTCTTTACAAGTGACTAACGACTATGAGTCATTAGTCGACTTTATTTTAAGGGATCAACTCGTGGCTACCCTTCCCCGAGAATTGAAGTCATACATAACAAATAAAAGAGTTTCTTCGTTTAAAGAGTGTGTAGAGGAAGCCGACCTTCACGCCTCGAGCTACGACCTATATCCCAAGGAGATCAAGAAGAGTCACTCCCCGTCCCCTAATAAGTCTCATGCTAAGAATAATGGTAGCTTCGTGAAGATTCAGGTGGCCCAGAAACCCAAATCTCATCCTCAGTGTGAACAAAAAGACGTAAAGCCTCCAACATTCCCTTCTACGCCGTCTCACTACCCGCGTAAACCGATCGTATGCTTTATGTGTGGCACCCCTGGTCACCTTAGTTATAAATGCGCCCAGAACTCGCAGCTAAACACCATTCCTAATCAACAGTTCCATCAGGTAACCACTTTTCTTACCCCTAACTCTTCTGGCTCGTCATCGAAGTCACCACCTGCTCCCACTCACTCGGAACAACAGGTAAATTTCCTGTTCAATAAGAGCTCCCCCGGTAGGCTCGGTTTGAGAATGGCACGATAAATGAGTGCCGAGTGTTCACCCTTGTAAGAGACATGGGTTGCACAAGCTGTTGCTCCCAGTAAGTCGCCAGGCTAAGATATTTGCGATCGTTCACGACATTTTAGGTCGTGCCACTAAGTTCCCTGTGGTAAAGTGCTACATACAGTGTTGGTATTTCACAGGATGGGCCGATGTAGTCGCCGCCCCGATAAAATTTCGCGCTGCTCTCATCGGAAAGAGCGCGCAGCTATCCCCAAAGCCCATCGCGCAACCAGTGATCTCCAGGGCCCAAGCTGCGAAAGATACCGTTGCCCCGGTACCTTTAACGCCCTCGTAAACCCCATACGTCGAGTTATCTAGCAATGATCAGTTTGTTGAAGCTCAAAAGCATTGCCCTTCTTTGCAACCCCTGTAGGAGAAGGCCAGAAAAAAAGAGTCCGAAACCTTTCAAGGAAATAGGAGAATTTTAAAGAAAACGGGACCCGATCCTGTCAGTTGGACCCTCCCCCCCCCCCCATCCTGCGATGTCTAGCTTTAACCAGCTGAAGGAGAAACTGATCTTTGCGCTTATTTTGGGACTCCCGAATCCAAACTAAAATTTCGGGATTCGTACTGATGTCTCTCGTGATGGTAGAGGTGGTGCCCTCATGCATTATGAAAACCCTGGAAGTGAATATTCCGTTGCGTATGCGAACAAAGATCTGTCTGTCTGTGAGAAGGCTTACGCCACCATTGGACTCGAGGCTTTAGCTATAGTATGGTTAATTCGACATTTTAGCATGTACCTTATAGGAACCGAATTCGTAATTGAGATGACCATAAGCCATTGTCATACCTTCGTAATTTCAAAAGTCAAAATGGACGACTAATGGGTAGGAGTCTATTGCTCATGGAATATCAATTCCGTATTGTGTATATCAAGAGTACTCAAAATTGTTTAGCGGATAGTTTAAGTAGAAATCCTCTAGAAGACCCTATTGCCATAAATTAGAGATACCATTAGAGTATCTCCTTGTTAATATGTGTTCTGATTTGTTTTATATATATATATATATATATATATATATATATATATATATATATATATGTTAATTGTGTGAAGTGTTCTATAATTATTCTCTGTTTCAGTGTCTTTAGTAATGGTTCATTTTGTTCTTTTATTTAGGTACTCAATGTGTTGTATAGCTTATTTTTTTTATTGTACCTGTGCGTATAGTCTGAAGTAATTATTATTATTTGCTAACCCCGCTTATGTCCGAATTGTGTTTGTATCTCGTTACACTAATTTAATTTGATAACAGCTCTCCCTTGAAGAAAAATTAGTTTGAGATATTTCTTTTCGCACATGACCTGTGGGGAAAAAAATAAATGTCTTTCTAAAAAGGGAGGAGTGTGCAAGAATAAGGAGAGATAGATAGAAGGAATCCCTCCCCCTGACTTCCCAAGTTCACCGTTGACCGCTCTAAATTCGTTTGCCCTTTATATTACGAAAATTAGCACAATGAAAATACCATTAAGGGAGCTTCGCGACTTCTCGCTATGGGCCCTTATTGCGACCCAAGGCAATTAAGCAAGTCTGTTGTCGATGAATCTCTCTCCCCGTCTAGATAATTTCGGAGTGTATATTCGACACCTCGAAGTTCACAGGCAGATTGTGTCTACAGCCGCGGTCAGTACGTTAGCTGTAACGTATTCGTTAGTCGAGAGGGAATCGACAACATTCTCGTCCAGAGAAGAATTGAGAGGTTGTCGAAGAGCCAAGGAAGAGCTAGTCGTCACTCAGTGTTGTTCATGGAGATAGTTAGGCGCACTTCAACCCTTCTCACCACGTCTTCGAATTTTAAATATCGGAAAAGCCATCTTCGAAGCACCCTCCATTTGCTCCTTAAGGATAAGAGGCCCCCAACTTCAGTCCCCCGAAGTTGGATTGAGTTTAAGGTCGAACTTACCTACCTGGTCCTACTCGCCACACATCAAGGTAGAAGGGATTTAACCCCCGCTTCGTCACGCTCCACCCACCTTTACCGTGTCTAACCTCAAGAATCTCCTTTGCTCTAGAACTTGCATAATTGTAAAATCATTACTTAATTAAATATCCTTTGGTTCAACAAGAATGTGCCGAACAGCCCGACGGACAACACAGATGTCGCAATAAAGTACATACGAGCGCTCCATCAAATGGTGGTGTGTCGCGCAAGTGTCCCCAATTGAAAAACAACAGAAAGCGACCTGAAGCCGTCGCGGCATTGGAGGGTAGGTCCATTGGAACAGTCGCAGAGTAATGGCACGCATATTTAAGTCAATCATCTTAGCAGTCAACCGTAAATATTTAATTGCATTGCCCTTTTAACTTGCCCTAGAAAAGAAAAGGAAGTAGAAGACGAAGAGGAAAAGAAAAGAAACGCAACCTATGCGAGTATGGCAAAGGTGACCGTGAAGCACCTGAAGGAAGCTCAAACACCTAACAATACTAGAGGGGACATCGACGCAACTTCTGACGTGCATCCCATATTCGCACTGTATGGGCATAGGAAAGTCAGGAACCTTCGCAACCACATTAAATACAATGCTTGAAAAGAACGTGATGAAGAAAATATGGTTCCCTGAGAATCCAGTTTATTCGAAATCCTGAAAATAAACGTGGCACAAACTACACCTCAATGAACACTCAAAAAGTCAACATGACTGAAGATACAAGAAGCAGGGTAGAATCGAACGATGGAAGCAAGAGTAAAGAAAAACTCATGGATACTTCAGATATTAATCTGAGCTATATATTGATGATAAAAGAGGCAAAATGACATGGAAGCAGTCAAAAAAGAAAAATGCACATATGCATTTCAAGAGAAGACAGGATAAGAGGATTAGAAGTGAAAAACCTCAGATTAGAGTACATGTTTATCTTGGAGTCTCTGTCACTCTCAGTGACTCAACTTTTTCAGAAATGAAATGTGGAAAATTTAGGAGTATAGCAAAAGCCTGCAAGAGATACACCTGACCCAAACTAAGGTAATCTAATAATTTCATCTTAATAAAACAATGGAAGCATGACTCAGGAGAAAGCTTAGCTTACTGCAAATTAACACGCAAGGCTGGATCAGTAAAACATCAGCCCTAGGAAATATTTTCAAAAAGACTGATCCAGATATTATACTAATATATGAACACGGAGTTAATCTGAAAGAAGAACAATGAAACTG
Source organism: Ceratothoa steindachneri (assembly GCA_963969495.1). NCBI lineage: Eukaryota > Metazoa > Arthropoda > Malacostraca > Isopoda > Cymothoidae > Ceratothoa > Ceratothoa steindachneri. The sequence goes on from OZ018321.1 coordinate 10,674,520, forward strand.
TTCAATTATATTGTCATTAATGCAAATCCTTCAGGCGCGAAACACGACAGGGCGGCCATATCAATCAGAAGAGGCCTAAAGTTTACGGAATCCAACAACCTGGATGAGGCATTATTAACCGTTAAAATCGAAACAGAAATCATGCCAATGATAGTTTTAACGACTATCAAGCGCATAGAAAAAACTATCTCCAACTGGGCAACATATTAACAATCTTTGTCACAGGTCTCCCTTATTAATATCTATGGGAGCCTCAAAGCAATGTGAAGAACAATCGGCTAATGCAGTAGCAACAACTGTTGAGACAATTTAGAAATGATGTTGGAAAGTTTCTATTTTTAATAGAATAGAACCGGACTTTCCAACTTATATTACAGGTAATGCAGTTATGAAGCTTGATGTTACGCTAAGTAGCTTAAACATAGCATTTACCATCCACACGAGGCCGCTTAGCATTGTATGTAGTGACCATGTTGGAACATTAGCACTTATGAATCAATATCCAATACAAGCACTAGAACCCCAGAGGAAAGTCTATAAAAGGGCAAACTAGGAAAGTTGCAAAGAAGAACTTCATCCTAAACGATCTCACAGACTCAAGCGTGGAGGAAATCGACGAGGAAAACTAAAGATTAACAAGAACTATTAAGGCAGCTGGCAAAAAATACATCCCTAGAACGAGATTCCTTACTCTTCCCTACACTCAGTGGATGAAAGAAAGGAAAATAAAAAAATCAAGTAAGTGGAATATACGATTAATTAAATCTCTTTAAACCAGCAAGAGAATGAAAGATACAATGCGCTCAGAATACGAAAATATTTTGTTATGAGCCCATTTGGCGACTGTCTACTAGGGCAAAAGTACCGTAATCGTAAACAACCTAATACTAGTCTAGATTAACAACTAAAAAACATGCTAAAAAAAATAACAAAGATAAAAAAAACAACAAAATGGGACAGAAACAAGCAATAAAACAAACAAAATAAGCAAAAAAAAAAAAAACAAGTAAAAGAAAGAAACACGCTCCGGCGTCAGAGTTAGGCCCACCTCTCCCCGGTGGCGCAGGAACATGCGATAAAAAACAAACAAAATGGCACAGAAACAAGCAATAAAACAAACAAAATAAGTAAAAAAAAGCAAGTAAAAGAAAGAAACACGCTCCGGCGTCGGAGTTAGGCCCGCCTCTCCCCGGCGGTGCAGGAACATGTGATAAAAAACAAACAAAATGGCACAGAAGCAAGCAATAAAACAAAAAAATAAGAAAAAATACAAGTAAAAGAAAGAAACACGCTCCGGCGTTGGAGTTAGGCCCGCCTCTCCCCGGCGGCGCAGGAACATGCGACCTAAAACAACGAGAGTTAACTAAAATAGAGGAGGCTAGCAGTAAGGTAGTCTGCAAGTCTTTGTACACGAACCAGACAGAGTACAAAGGACAAGAAGTAGCGAACCCGCTCGTCTCGATCTCGAAACAGAGACAGGTAACGTGCACGAAGATCGCCCAGACTGTGACATTCAATTAGAATGTGCCGAACAGCCCGGCAAACAACACAGTCGTCTCAACAAGGTGCGTGCTAGCGCTCCATCAAATGGCGGTGCGTCCTGAAAGTGTGCCCAATTTGAAAACGACAGACAACCACCTGAAACCGTCACAGCATTGGGAGGGGGGCAGGTCCATTGGAACAGTGGCGGGGCAATGGTACTTAAATTTAGGTTCCCGTCGGCCTTCTCTCATATTATTTGCCAAGTAGATTGGAGGGATAGCCTGATTCCTGACAAGTTACGTGCGCGAAGACCACCCGGAGTATGACATTCAACAAGAATATGCCGAAAATCCCGACGGACAACACAGATGTCGCAATAAAGTACATATGAGCGCTGCATCAAATGGTGGTGAGTCGCGCAAGTGTGCCCAAATAAAAAACAACAGAAAGCGACCTGAAGCCGTCGCGGCATTGGAGGGTAGGTCCATTGGAACAGTCGCAGAGTAATGGCACGCATATTTCAAGTTCTCCTCGGCCGTCTCCCATCGTATTTTCCAAGCAGCCTGGCGGGCTGCTTGGGAAATACGATGGGCTGGTCTGAACTGGAATGGTCGCCCAGTCCTCGCGGACTCTTTGGCGCTCTCATCAGCACGCTCCTTCCTCGCAATTCCCACATGTTCAGGGTACAGTAGAAGACAATCTCCACATCCAGCTGGCTCGCAGCAACCATGGCATCGTGGATACGGTGAGCCAGGAGCTGTGGCGATTTTAATGCCACCCTAGCACTCAAGGCGCTTTGTGAGTCACTATTGATCACAATCCGGACTCCGAACTCGACACGACACGTTTTATCCCATACCGAGCAGTGTATGGCAACCTCCTAGGCCATGAAGACAAAAGCAATGCTTGTTAAAGTCACCCTGACTTTAAAAAGAGGGAATACGACGTGGAAACTGAGCCCCTCCTGGCACTTAGAGCCATCCTTATACACGGGTACGGTTCCAGCGTGACACGAAGTGTGTTTTACAAAGGCCGAACGCAATACTTCTAGTGCTGTGGAAGCTATTGGAGCAGAGGCATATGAAAAATATTTAAAACCCCACCCTACTGGGTGGAGTCCTGTGCAGAACCAGAGGCGCCACCGGCCCGAGAGATACACTAAGCTCTCGAATGAGTTTCCTAGCCCTGAACCCGAAGGGCTTAGGGTATGAGTGGGCTCTCTAGGCGGCATCTGTTATGAACTGAGGGAGGCGCCAGCCTCGTGCGTGTAGGCGCATAATGCAGTGTATACTGCGCAGAGCGAGTGGTATATCCCCAGCATCGACAAATAGGCTCTCAATTTCAAACGTGAGGGAGGCACCGGTTGCCAGATAGAGACTGTGGATGTATAAAATTCACATCCGTAGTCAAGCTTTGAACGAACAAAGGATGGATAGAAAAGCAAGGTAGTAGCGCTATCAGCCCCCTATTCATAGGTATTGTAAATCATCGAACAAAAAATGTCATGGCGCAGGTGCAAGATACCTTAAGAGTGCGAATATGTCTCTCAGGAGTTGCGTAGGTCGAAAACAAGACCAGGAAAACGGTGCAAATCAACCACTTCCAGGCAAACCCAATTTAGCAACAAGGTCTGGTTGGGGTGGAGCCGTAGTTGGTGGCAGAAGTGCAAAACCTTAGTCTTGTCCAAAGGAAAACCGAAACTTCTGCGCTTTGGCATAGTGAAATGCGGTTAAATGCCTGTTAAAGTCGATGATCCATAGTTGGCACTTTGTCCGCACACCAAAAGATATCGAAAGGTCGTCCATGTAGAGCGTAGCGAGAAAATCTTACGGTAGGATTGGGGTGATATCCTTGATGCTCAGGGAGACAAGCACCCCTTCATGCTCAATTAGGCCAGAGAGAGCGATCCTATCGGTAACGGAATTGACGATCTCTCAAAAACTCCGAGATAAAGATTAAGAGGCATTCTTCGCCCCCATCCTGTGGAGCGTATCGATGATACTTTATCCCCATGTGGTATCATAGGCCTTCTTCGGATTGAAAAATACCTTGGCGTAGGTGAGGCATGCTTCGCTCGCTTATGTGTCGGAGCATGGCATACGAGTCATCGTCCGGAACAGGGGCGATGTTGCAGACGAAGCGAGAGCAGAATGTAACTCATTCAATGAAAACATGTCGTTGAAGGGTGCTCCTTTTCTGGAGGTAAAGTCCAGACTGCTGTCTTTAGCTCTATCACAACGTGATTGAATGCTGGCGGAGAAACATCCCGGCTAGAGATTGCAGAGAAAGCTGTAGCCAAAGATCAAATACAAAAGCGGGGGATCTGAGATAGCGGTCCCATTCTCCTGGAGAACGGTAGGTGGATCCTGCGAGAACTTTACCTGAATCCTTTTGACTCATAGGTTTTTTACATTAAATGAAGACACGAATGCCCGCCAGGAAGAGCTGCGTGCGTTTTTCATTTCCAACCGGAACCTAGCCATAGCTCGAATAAATTCACCGACGGTGAAATCGTTTGGGAGGCGTTGATAGTGCATGCAGGCATAATTGTTCTATTTGAGAGCCGTCTCACACTCGGATGAGCACTACGGAAGCGGTTGGCGTGCAAAATGACGAGACGTTTTAGGAATAGTAGCCAGGACCACGGCGATGAGTTTAATGGAGAAGAACTCAACGGCCTTATTTACCGACCTAAATTCTTGGACTGGGACTGTTGAATCAGTCATTTCCTGAAATGCGGACCACCCCGCCCGCGCCAAGCACTACAGGGGGGTCTCTCAGGTGGCAGCGGTACAGAAAATGATATTTGAGAAGGAGACAGATCACTACCATAGAATCCGTCGACTATCTCTCACCCAAAACCAAGCTGTGCATCCGGAAAGTACAGGGATAGATAAAGACATGTAAATGAAGCTGTTCTTGGGCAGTAATGGATAAACCCTATTCTCTTTAGATAGGGTGTCTACCATTTGAATCGCCGAGCTGTAGAAATGGCTTCAGGAGCCGTGCTACAGTGCAGCGGAATTACCCTGCGTCGAAATCGGCTAAACGGTGCAATGTACGCAGAAATAACAATATATCTCCTATCCTTTGCTACTGAAAGAAGTTATTTAAACAAAGGAGAAGAACGAAGACATCAGGCCAGGTGTAAATCGCGCATCATTCTGTACGGTCCACATCCCGTGGTGGTGGGATCGCGAAACACTTATACCACTGTAGAGTGGGCAACAGGTACCCGCCTAGAATGGTCTCAGGCAAAACGAATTGCTAACAGAGAATGGGAGGAGACTAGCCACCGAAGCTCCTCCTATTTGCCCCGGAGTCACTATTAATTCTAATGAAGGATTATACTCTCCAGACCTAGCCAGAGGAGACGGGATAGCCCTCTTCAAAAGGAATAACCTCACGGAAATGTTCGTACGGTCCCCTGGAGGCAGAACTCCGACCACTGCTGACCGAACAAGGCGCTAAAGGCTCTGGCGCCCTCGAGGACTTATCGGAGGAGGTTGGGTTCGTCATGCAAGTATTTTTATCCTTTTTCCAGAAGGATTCCCTCCTTTGAACGATCCACCATCTCCGAGCCACCCAGCCCAGTCCTGGGTGTAACCATAAGATCCAAAGCTCCTTTGGTCCTGTTCCCCTTTCGGCGGGAACTTGAGGAATCCCGGAAGAAAGCTGTAAATAGAGGAGAGTAGGAAAAGCGGCAGTGAAAAAATAATAGCATAGCCGAGTTGCGAACAGCTTTCCACGTCCTTGGACCACTGTTAGCCAGCGGTGAATCCCCTCGGCCATCCTGAGTCTCAAAAAAAGACTCATTCAAACATAGCTTTTAAGCCGCTCACCTGCACTTCTTGTATGCCTCACAGTTTTTCCTTACGGGAAACGGAGAGTCCAGGTTTTAGATAAAGTGGGTGTTAGTCCTTTGTGCTGCCAGGTCTACCAGTGTAGTGCCCGCAGAATGGTTCCGAATGTGTGAGGAAACACCCTGCTCATAGACCTGGAGGGGCCAGTAGCAGAGGGTGTCCTTTTTACTATTGAGGCATAAGACATCCCGAGCAGAGCCTGCTACGCCAAGACCAAGTCCTTAGCCAAGCAATATGAAACACGATCCGAAGGCTGGTCAGCCAGGATTTCCTTCTCCAAGAGATACACACCACATTGCTTCGAAGAAGTGGGGGCGGATATCCGAAGTTAACACACTTGGCCTTACACGATAGGGACTTATCGTGTGCGGCCTTGGAGTAACTTGCACAGACTTCGGGTAAACCCAACTTTGCACGTCTACAGGAACAATTTGTATTGCTGAAGCGTTGGCAGTGGTACGAACGCCTTCACACAGTAGCGATACTAAACGATACGCACCGACTCAAGGACCCTGTCACAGTCGAAGGTAACGAAGAATTTAGGGGTGAGTCTCGAGGCCCTTCCATGTTTTCTCATCACACTTGCTTCTTTGACCGCTCCTAGGTCAGCCAGCTCTAAGTGATGTCATCTATGTAGTAGTTCAAGAGTTCCCTTGGTTAGACCACTTCTTTCACGGAGTTCGTGGAAGAGTGCGACGTCACAATCACCGGCGTGCCATTGTGTCCAAAGGACACTAATCATGGCTACTTCGAAGGGATCTGACATATTTGCCAGAAGGTCCCCTCTGTGAAACGAGACACCTTTGACTATCTATCGATAAAGCTAGCTAATACTCTCCTTTGATGTATCATGTTGCCCTTGGCCAACATGATGCCATCAGTGGAGCGAATAACCAGAAAGTATTTGAAGCCATCGTAATCGAAAACGCCAGGTATTCTCTCAATGAGGGGCCGTGCTGACGAAATAGAGTCCCCGTTGCACTTGCGAGTCTTGCCGAAACGCCATTGGAGCCTTCCCTTTCAGGAGGTCCGCGGAACGAGAGGAACCTTTAGCCGTTAGGCTGGATGGACCGACTTCAGCAAGCTCCTTCTGCAAAATTTAGAAGGTCTTAGCTGTCAGAGAGACGCCAATCAGGGAGGAGATCCTACCTCTGTCTGTGAGTCCTCGGGGGCATGAGCCGGCTGAGAAGATTGCACATGGTCTTACTTGGTTCGGTTCTTGGTACCAAACACGGGTTCGACTCCATGGAAGATTCTGCTTTCCCTGGCTGGGTCTCCTCCGGGACCATGTCCACCTCAGGGGTAAGAGAGGGAGGCAGTCATGCGGCCACCCCGCAATGCCAAAATGATTAATTACAGAACTGCAGAGGGCACGGTCCGACGCGCCCCACTTCCTCTGGCCTCCCTAATCAGGTTGGCCCTATCGGGTTTCTTTCACCGAGAGCGGTCGATTTTGCGCCACTTGCCTACTGTCTTGGACCTCTTTTATTAAATATGTGGGACAGCAATTTGTCGAAAGCTTTAGTCGTTCATGGGCAACCCCACTTTAGGGGGCGAGGAGGGGGCCATATCCAGCGCCCGTAGCCTTAGGAGAAAGGGGAACCCCTCCATCAATCGAAGGAGTGCCTCAATTTCCTCATCCTCCCTGACACCCAGGGAGGAGAATACTGCGGAAAGAGGCGGATCCTCATGTGTCTGCGGTCACCCACTATTGCTTTCTATTGTCACCGTAACAAAAAAAATAAAAACAAGGAGACCTCATGGAAAGTAGATACTATAACTATATTATGAGTGGAAAGGTTTAGATAAAAGTCTTGATAGGATAAAAAATTACAGGCTATGGTGTACCACGATATTTGTCTTTGGGTAGCAACTGTTATTTTCTGTTTGCTTGTGTTTAGAATACATAATCAAACACTTATTTATTTTAAACTTTGCTTTTGTGTCCAGGATAATGATATTTATATGAAATTTTCCTATTTCCTCTGGAAGGAAGTGGCGAATTTGAACTTTCATTTGCATAAAGTAGAAACAAAACGACGTGATACAAGGGTAGCATTTATTTATTCTAGAATTACATAAGTGAGAGAAGTAAAATATTAGAAATAGGTAGTTTGCCGTGATTTACGCTTATACTATAAATTACTTACACGAAACAGAACCCAAATATAGTCTCCCATCAGATTTTCACTATACAATCCTTGATAGCAGCGTTCAAAGTCCAGTAGATCCTGGTGAAAGCGCTCGCCATGCTCCTAGGAGTACAATCCCATGGTTCTCCTTAAATTTATCAAGATGAGCGTCAAGAATATGGACTTTCAGGGACATCCTTCAACCCATCTTGCTGTAGTTTCTCTCTAAGTTCTCAACAAGCTCTACATAGTTTTCGGTTTTGTGATTCCCTAGAAAGCCCAGAAACACTGCTATAAAGCCTTCCCACGCAGCTTTTTTCCGTCCTAGTGAGCTTCTTGGGAAACTCCTTGAACTCAATGATCTTTTTTATTAGTCGACCGATGAAGACCCCGGCTTCTACCTTTGCACCAGATAGCTTAGGAAAGAAATCTTGGAAATACTTGAAAGCTGCAGACTCTTTATCTAGAGCTCTGACGAATTGTTTCATAAGGCCCAATTTTAAGTGCAGAGGATGAAACAGTACTTTTCGGGTGTCTAAAAAAGGCTGCAATTTGATGTTGTTTCCCCCCACACTAAACTCGGTGTCCCTACTGTCTCAAAGGCCCGCCATTTAGGCGATATTGTACTTGAACTTTGACCATAAAGGAGGGTGCGTAGCCACCTAATATGTGTACTGGAGGAAGTTAAGCAGAGTCGACGGTCCAACACACTCCGTACCTAATAATTACCCTAATAATTACCTGCCCTTGCAGCAGGTAAAGACCTCACGGTTTTCACTGACACTCAACTACGGCTCATAAGAGGACGAAAGTGCGTCGGGAAACCAGAAATTCTGTGGGTAGGAGAGCAGGTGTAGAAATGGGTAGGTGTGGTAGTAGGGGGGTATTTAATAAAGAGAAGTAGAGATAAGCTAGTAACTAACAAGTAGGGTGGGTGATCACCCATTATTATCATACCCTGTTGCTAGGTGATTCCAGGATAGCATGCAGTTCACCAAAGAACCATAGCTACCGGACCGAGTTGGTATATACTAACAACAATTAATATAAAAATGATACTAAATAATAATAAAATGATAATAGAATAATATTTCTAAAATAATAAATAATAGTACTAATAAAAAGGTAAAGTGGTGCTGAGAGGGGCTGAGGGAAAAGCGCACCGACAATTTTCCCAGGCCCCATCAGAGTGTTCAAGTCAACCCAGTGACAGAGCTTCCCTCGTTTGCTCCCAGTCCGGGAGGATCTGCACCTCCTCCAGGGACCAAGTGTAACAGGCTCTACAATATACATACCCCCTGTGGCAAGAAAACGGAAGGAAGAGCTAAGACATCTCACAGAGGAGTGGCTAGACCATAGATGGGATAGCCTAATATAAATAATAAATGTAGAAGTAGAACAAAAGAAAACTGAGGATTAATACAAAAACTTGAAGGCAGATCCCAAGAAAGAAAGTACCAATTAAAAACGAAAGGAGAGGGAGGGGGGGCGGGATTCAAAAGGACGAGAGAACAGAACAACTATTTCACGCTCACAGGAAGTCCGTGTTCTCCATAACACCTGAGTAAGTTTCCAATCAAGAGATAGACTAAATGGTTCACATTTCTTAGGAAAAAACTTCGCCAACATAACTCCACCGCCAACAGTACTCAAGAGTGGGAAAGAATCCTAGATACACAGGCCTATAAAATAACAGAGGAAATCACATGCGGAATCCATTCAGTCGAGCAAAAAGCGGAAGGTGCATCAGGAATAACCAGAATAAAACTTACCAAGGCACCGGACATCATCATAGAAACATTAAAGAACATCTATAACACGTACCTAGAACCCGGTTACTCCCTGGATGGCGGCTATTAACTAACCAAAATGATTTTTGTCCCGAAAACAGGAAAATCACTTAGTTACCTAAATAATTACAGGCCTAAAGAATAACCCTTATAATGATTACTACTTCGGATTTAGAAGAAAAAGACAACACAATAGTATTCGGTATAATTAGAGAGAAAATAACCAAGGCAAAGCAGAGAATAAACTACATCGATCTGATTCTGAAAGATGTAGAGAAAACATTTGATAAAGTCTGGGCCAGAGAATGCAATAAAAGGTCTTAAATCTCCTGATGAACATCAAACTGAAGAGAATTCTCTGCGATTATATTACGTACAGGAAAGCATACGTGGCGATTAATGACTATTCAGGACCAGAATTCAAATCGGAAGCTGGAATCTCCGCAGGTTGGGGCTGTCTCATTTCCACGCTGTATTCAATCTATAAAGCGTACCTTCCACCACCATAATTGCCTAATTGTTTTTATATACAGTTCGCGGATGACATATGACAGCTTCTCTTTACTCAGTAGAGGAATGAACGCTTTCAGACAAAGACGACAGCATTAGAGATCAGCAACATCAACAATTTCGAAAGGGACTGGTTAATAAGCACCAATAGGATAAAATTTACGATAGTCTCAATCTTCAGAAACAAAGGAATAGAAATCGAAGTCGAAGAACAGATCTACAGATATCATACATAGGATAAAGTGTTGGGATTGAAGATAAGATCAAAAGGCTATAAACAACATATAACGGAGACAAAGAATAAGGCAACGCCAATGCTAAACCTACGATACAGCTTAAGAGGATTAAGCATGAAAAACAAAAGGAAAATATATATGGCACAAGGAAGGAAGGCTCTCTTGTACCCCCTTATCTCAATCAACATCGAGAAAAACACTAAAAATACTGCAACTACAAAGGATTTGGAATAAAGCTCTCTACCTAATAATAATACTTGGAAAAGAGAGAGAAGAAGTCAGCGAAGCCTGCATCAAGAGGCACGAATAGAAGCGTTCAATATCAACATCAAGAAAAGAGCAGAAAAGCTATATAGGAAAATGGGAGAACTACCTTCAAAATTCGCATAGCACACGAACATCGGATCAGGGAAGTTCCTTAATGCTCTATTCCCCAGCGAAAGACATCAGCTGAGAATGGAAGAAGCACCCTTGTTTATGTGAGTGAAATCTTTAGCCATAAACAAAGAAAAAAACCGACAAAGAAAATTATCCCAACAATTAACAACATAACCTATTATGTTCACATTAAAAGAAAACCGGAAAGATAACCGAATAAGAAAACGGAATTGAACATAACTACAAAATATGTACAACGGATTAGTAAAACGACCAACAAAAATAGACCCAAAGTGAAAAAGTGAAATTAAATAAACCAAAGTAAAGTGAAGTGATTAACAAGTGAACTTAACTGTAAGGGAATAAAAAATGTAATACAAAAATACACAAGTGTAGTGAAAAGTGATAAACAAACGTACTGATATACCCTAAGTAAGTATGTGAAAAGGCAAACCAAACTCAAAACGAAACACCCAACATAAAATGAAAATTAGATAAGGAAAATATATAAATAAACAAATGAAAACATCCAAACAACATACAATATAAACAAAAAATAAGCTCATGGATCTACACATTCACAGATCCTTCAAATCAAGAAACGCAAATCGCTGGCCTCAGAACTTCACATTCAAAGATCCTTCAAATCAAGAAATGCCGATCCTTTGCCATGGATCTGCACATTCACCGATCCTTCAAATCAAGAAGGGCGAATATTTTACCATAAATCTGAAGATCCACAGTGGTTTCAAATCAAAAAATTCAGATCCTTCATTATAGATTTGCACATTCACAGATCCTTCAAATCAAGAAATGCAGATCCTTTGCCATGGATCTGCACATTCATCGATCCTTCAAATCAAGAAGCGCGAATATTTTGCCCTTAATTTACACATTCACGGTGCTTTCAAATCGAGAAATGCAAATCCTTCGTTATAGATCCGCACATTCACAGATCCTTCAAATCATGAAACGCAAATCTTTCGTCGTGGATCTGCATATTAACAGACCCTTCAAATCAAGAAAGACCAATCCTTCGCCATGGATCTTCACATTGACATCGTTTAAATCATGAACAAATTCTTTGCCATGGATCTGCGCATTCACAGATACTTCAAATCAAGAAGCGCAAATTTTTCGCCATGGATCTCCACATTCACAGATCTTTCAAATCTAGAAACACAAATCCTCCTCCCTGGATCTGCACATTTACAGATCTTTCAAATCAATGTGATTGCGGAATGTGTAACCTGTGTGGCAGTAATTGTGGACTAATATGAGAATTAGAGGATAAGATCATCATCTTTGATGTGTGAAAAATAGAGGGATAAGGAAAATTCTCTCCAAATTGATGCAATTTATTGGAGGTATAATTGTACTTGGTAGAGAATGAGAGAAGCGTGGTGGAAGAGCACCAATGCACCATCCCACTATAATTGTCGGTGATCACGTATCTCATAAAGATTGATATCGACCACACAATTTGATCGATGTTGTCTTTTTTATTGAGTTTTAATGCCATGTAACTTTCACTCACGACAAGACTAACCAGAGTTATAAAATGGAGTGAGGAAGCACAGATGAATGCAAATAACCAGAACAAAAAAACGTGGAAGTGAAAAGGACAAGGGATGAAAAAGAGTTACGACACTAAACTCATCTCTAAAAACTGAGGCCACGATGGAATATTAAAAACGGCGAGGGCGAGAGAGATTGGACAAAGAGCAGCTCCGATTCAAGGAAATGAGCGTTAAACTTCTCTTTGCGAATTTAAACAAGGTAAAAAGAGCTTTAAAAACATTATAAAAATGCTAGGCTAAAATTCAATTGGATTTACACCTTCCATGAAGAATGATTTCATTGACCACCATTTAGTTCTTACCCCATCACACTTCTCACATTTTTCATTGGTTTAACATGTGCCTACACATAACTCCCTAAACATAATGGACAGCTAATTCATTGATTGGCTAATTTCAATATGGAGAGCCTTCCCTTTTTAGTACGTGCATATATTCGTTTAACGACGTTTTATGGCAGTAGATTAGACGCTTTAAAAATTCTGGCAAGTTTTGTTCCACGAGAAAATCGTTTTGGAAATCACTTCACATCAATCACCCCGAAATTATATTTATGGGCGGGTTGCCAAGCCCAAGTACGCCTCTATTCCTCGAGGCGGATTTGAGTGGTAGGTCGTGGTTGACCTCTCAAGGAAGAACATATGGCGGGATTGAGAGTCTTTCTTCCTTTTCTTCTTCATCCGTATTATTTTTAACTAAAAGAGTAAAATCTGAAGTTAAGAGGATTTGGAAATAGGCAACAATATTTAATCTATAATTATTGTTTCTGACAAATTGGGGATCGCGCAAATCAATACCATTAAAAAAATGCTCAATTATTTACCACCAGGCTATTAATCCTATTTGAATGCCATAGGGTCTATTCTCATCTCTTTTTACAGTCTTGTTTCCCTTAGGTGAAAATGGATTCTCAGTCGAACATCATTCAAACCTTTGCTCCACTCTATATATACCTCACTTTACCCACTCCCTTAACATCAAGCATCCTTCTCTTCCACAACGAGAATGGCAACAAATGACCATATAAATACACTAATCAGTAGCCGGAATCGGTGATGAAGGATCAAAGTCGAATTCTGGAGATATTTTCAACACACGAATCTGCAGGTCGATTTCCGACCCGCTTGGGGCCAAACAACTCAACTCAATCATTTGAAACACAGGGTGTCTGAAAAGTGACGCACCAGAGGAGAAGCCTAACCTTACTTAATTCACCTGTTTTTTTTTGTAGTGCTAACCCAGATAGATGAATAGGCTTATAGTAAACGGTTTTAATAGGCTATTCTATGGTAAAATAAAGAAAACAACAAAAAAAATTATATCGATGAATCTACGAAAGCGACCACAGGAAAGGTTTGCGATTCAGAATAGAGTGAGTGGGGTAATTCAATTAAAAACTTTAAATAACAGAGCCAAGATCCTTACAGCATTGGCTATTACCCTTACTGCAATGACACATCTCCGCCGATTCCCTACCAAGTCAAGAGAAATAGGGTAGCATAGCGTAATAAAAGCCATAATATTTGAAACTATTCCTCAAAAACCTGGATTCCTTAAGGTTTGATTCAGAAATTCTTGATACAAGTGGCTTAGCCAAGTAATGGGTGTAAAACTTGTGAATTAGTGTAAAGATATAAAAGACCACCTTATATTTAAGCTTAAGTAGTGTGGGCAAACATACTGAAGCTGACATATGAAAGAATGCGCGTCATCTTCACTACTTTTTTTACAGATCTGTCTTTACAAGCCTCCTGGTGGAGATGCACTTGTTGGTTTAGGTTCTTGCAATAATAATAATAATAATAATAATGGACCGTTGATAGTTAAAAGGGTTTTTACGTTATACGCAAGTGACCCTGCGGCTTATGAAACTTGATCATTGAAAACGACTACATAGTCAGTGAAATGGCATAGAAATTCAGGCAACGAAACACCTCAGATGCAAACTAACGAAACAATTACGTTTTTTTAAAAAAGATAATTGGCTGAATTTTACTTTACGGTTCTGACAAAAAAAAATGAGAACTCAATTAAAGTTTAAAGATAACAGATTTAATTCCCACTTTCAATGAATATTTTTTAGGATTGTTTAAGAAGAAGAATTACTCCAGGCAAGTGACCATAATTTGGGGAGATTCCAAATTAAAGCAAACATAAACATTAAACAAGCCATGTCAAATAATTTCGTTAGGGCCTTAATTTTCAGCATTTGGACACTATGGATATGTACAAAAGTAGATATAACCGCAATTCGAAGAAACTTCACTATGTTAGAAGCGAAATATAGGGACATACTCAAGCAACAAATAGATTATCAAATTTTTAAAATCAACAACTCAAATTAAAATCGAGAAAAATAGATATTTTTCCAATAAAATTAAAGTTTATTTGTCGCTATTGAATAAAACTTCTCATGAAAGCAAAAAATTGTTGGCCTCATCCATTACATCCTTAATAAATAATTTAGCATTCCGAATCTGATTGTCTAATAACAAAAAAAGATGAACTAGAGGTTGCACAAATGCATAAAGGTCAAAGTGAACTTACCCCAAAGCATCCAGCGCTGGTCAATCGGAAAGGAATTGAGTTTTTTGCAAGACAATGCACGACCACGCATCACAAGTGCAGTGTAAGATATAATGAAACCTCAAGGTGTTGAACTACTGCCTTATCTACCATACTCGCCTGATACTTCTTCGAATTCTCAGATTTCTATGTATTCAGACTTTTGGATTCGCAATGAAAGATTCTTTGATTACATCTCACTAGACAAGAGACTAAAGATTGTTTTGCGTCCAAGCCTAAGGGGTTATATTCAAGAGACATGTATAAGTTTTTATGTTAGAAAAAAAATATCTGAAACGGATGAATACTATTTCTTTAGAATAAATTATATTAGTTTGAATTGTTTTTATTCATCCACACAGGTTAAAAAAAACGCTCGGATTTTCTTGGGCACATGATAGTAAAAAGCTCCTAAGAGAGTATAAGATCGATTATGAGAACGTAATTACGTCTTGCTGACAAAACCAAACAATTAAGATATGAATGAAGAAATTGCATCTAGTTTTTCCTGTCGAGGACTTGCCATAGGTATCCTCATAAAGTGACGATATTGGTTTTGGTGAAAGAACACTTTTACCTGTTATCAAATGTAGCTGGACCCCACTGAATTTACCCAACCATCCGCCCTATCTAAAAAAGTTAGAGAGCGAGTTTGTTAAACTTTTGTGCAGGATCTTTAAATGGCTCATTAGTGACAGGATGGGGAATAGAATTTAAAAGGGATAATATCATGGCTATTTTCAGTAGAGATCAAAAAAGTAACCCTAGTATCCTCCATCCTATTTGTTTCACTCGAGATTTTGGTAAACTTTAAAATTGCGTAATTATAAATAGGCCAGTTGAACATTTCGAATAAAATTATCTAATTCAAAATACTCAACATGGCTTCAATGGAGACGTTCGTGCAACTTTTAGCAGAATGATAAATACCTAGAGTGAGCACAAGGCAGTAGGTATAATTTATTCAGATTTTTAAATGGACCGTTACACTGTCTTAAATAATTAGTTTACTAAGCGTAAGGAATAGAAAAAATACTTAAGAAAGAAAACTGATTTTTTGATCATTCACAGCAGGTAGTCGCAAACCCAGCAAACTCTGACTGGCACTATTTCCTAGCGGAGTTCCTCAGAGCTCAAGACTATATCAATTGCAGCTTGTATAACCATTAAATTTGCTTTCTCGATGTAGAAACCAAATGCTGACTGCTCCATTTGGTTAAAATTCAATAAAATACAAAAGGTATGGCTCTGGTAGGTTCATATAATAACAATCCCAACTTTGCTTTACATGGTCACAGTTTTTTTTCTGTACCAAATGATGATATTGGCTCTCACTTCGATGTTCTGGCAACAAACTTGTGTTGGGAATTGGCTTCGCATTTAAATTGGTTTGGAGACAATTACATTAGTCGTCTACACTAGAGAGGAAATGAGAGAAAACAGCCATTGTTTCCCACATGAATGAATGTAGAACAAGAGCCAGCAAACTTTACATGGATAAAACAGAACCAATATCACCATGTTAAAGAAGTAAACGACTAAGAGGCTAAATGAGTATGTTGCATCTAACGATATATGAGTTTATCAATGCTCTAAAACGAGTCCGAAACAAACGGGATGAATGCAAAATACAGAAAAGCCCATGAAAAAATACTAAGTTAGTGAATATAGGAAAAGAAATCAACTAGAGTAGCTGCGTGTAGATGTCCACAATTTATCAAACTAAAATATAAAGTTAAGCTTTCGTTTTAAACGATTCGAAAGGTTTTTAATATATTTTTAATTAAATAGCTCCATCTCTTAAATATGGAAATTTCTTAGAATAAATTATTGCAATTCAACAATTAATTTTATTATATAAGCGATCCTTGAGCTTCCAATTTTATTGATTTGGGGTTTGAACTTTAGTGGAGCGGAAACAGACATGTTAAAATGAGATGGTTCTAAAATGGCGGCGCTGAAACGGCGTCGCTGAATCGAGACATCCCAAGAGGTGCCTAGAAAACGGGTTTTCATAATTAGCGTTTCGTAATATTACTTCTATTTACATTCACATTTTGATATAATTGTAGATAAGTGTGTAGCAGAATCGCTACACTTAACATTGTTTTTAAAGTCTTCACATTTAAATACTAAACACCGCAACTACCTCCCTTACATGTTCCCCACAGTGGCTGTATCCAGACAATAAAGAGCCCTTTGCCCGGGAAATGCCCTCCACCTTTCGGTTCCCCGCACTCGTCTCTCCTGCATGGGTGATCTTGCCTCTTCTGTAGTTTGCCCTAAGCTGTGGAATGGCCTGCCTCCTGCATAAGCTCCTCCGTCGCCTGGTGCTTTCAAGCAGGCTCTGAAAACCCACCTTTTCTGCCAGACATTTGCCTAATCGATGGAAGGGTGCCCTGGGAAGGCTTCAAGATTTTTAAGGGAACCATAAAAAGCTTCGATTATTATTATTATTATTTAAGTAAAAGGTATGAGTCGTACACCCAACATTAGTCCTGTTTCCAAGAAAACATGTTTACTGCAGGTGAGGAAGAGTTATGCAAATGAAATTTTAGTGTAATGTCAAGAAGCTTCTAAATGGAGACCGCAAGGGCAATTTGGAGAGGGGTGATTTCCATCAGAAGCATCAAAGCTTCATAAACTAACTGATAATTCGAAGCTGAAAATGGAACGTGAGTACTTCTGAAAGGACCATTTTCGAACAACGATTTCGATTAAATAAGCTCCCTTGTTCCCTCCTTTAATTAATTACTTTGGCTCATTTCCAGAGACACGTGTGCCCCAATCATATTTACATGCCCCCTCCATGGCTACATAATTAACTAACAACTTGGATTCTAAAGTAGACTGTCCTAATTAATTGTCATAATTAAGTTGACTTCAATGATGTTAGGAAAAGAAATACCCAAATATTGTTCACCAGTGAGTGGGAGAAACAGAAACAAAAGGGATGTAACGTAGCAAGAAATAACAAAATGGCTATTGTAATGAAAATAAATATATAAGAAGAAACAACAAACATCAGCCTTCAATGTGTTGTGACTCAGGAGGTAGATATTTAAAACCCTGTAAGAAAAGGTCGATAGCCGACCTCAAGCTTCAGTTTTAGGAAAACAATACTCATATTGCGAAATTGATTCTAGAAGTATTGGCTTTTACGTTTACCTTTCTGCTTCATTAGTTGAGAAATGTACTAATTACAGGGCGTGTGCGAGTGACTAATGGAGAAGACAGCCTTGCCTTGGCAAACCCTTAATAAGTCAAGACATCTCAGATCCCTTGTTCAGTTTTGTGTACCACCGACCATCAATCTTGTTCACGCATATTCTGAGACGTGTCTGCAAACTGCCGCCTTGTCAAAGGTCGATGAAGTATCATCTGTTAAGAGCCAGAGCCGAAATTACCTTTTGATTACCAACTCCAGTAAAGATGGATTCAAAGATAAGCGGTGCTCCGGTAAATAAATGAACCCAGGAAGATAAAAATACCAATCTCATCTTAAAAACCCAAATATTCCCTCTGTATGTCTTGAATCCAAAGCAAGGAAATTCCCCCTTTTATTCATCTCTCCACAATAGCTACACCCACGCATACGTATACACATCAACACACCCTCTTCTGCTAAGGGCAGAAAAATGTCTTGGTAATGACAAATATTCGTCAATGGGCGCTCTTAAGAACTGGAGTTGTAGTGGGATGGCAAGACCCCAGCCAGCGATGCTGGCCATTTCGCTCTGTTCTTCTCTTGATTCGGAGGCAGGATATTAATAGCGCAACGAAAATCTTGGTAAAGCAATTCCCATTAATACAGGATGGCGGTATTTTCTTGTATTTTTCTCCCTCATTAAAGAAACGCAGCGCGAGCTTTGGAATGAGATAAATAATGAACATAAAATGGGCGCAAATCGTGATAAATGGCATGCAATGATTGTTGGTTCATATATGTATATTAATATATATGTAGGAGAAATTCAAAATAACGTGAAATTAATTCAAGATATAAAAACCACCTCTCTCTCTCTCTCTCTCTCTCTCTCTCTCTCTCTCTCTCTCTATATATATATATATATATATATATATATATATATATATATATATATATGCACAGGAGACGCATTTTTTGGATTATCCAGGTCTACAGATCTATCCAGATTAGGAAGCGACGGAGAGGAGAAAATAAAAAGCAAAAAAGAAAAGAAAAAGTAATTTAGACACTAGCCACAAAAGCAAACCATGTAATACTTAAATACGTCAAGTACAGATCAAAGCATTGAAATTGTACAAGAACAAATTTCTGCCTGAATAAAACACACTTTTCTTCCTATTTGCGGAATACATCACAGGAGTTGATCCAATCTCAAATATAATTATTGATGCAACTAATTTCAAAGACTAAAAAAAAATGAGGTCTTCCATTGAAGACCCCCTTTTGAACGGTTGACAGAATTAAATCACCCCACTACTCACAAAAAATGTTTTATTTCAAATAGTTAAATTGCCAAGATTTAAATTCTAAATATTCAGACGACGCTAAGTTTTTTTAGGATTGAAACTCATTCCTCACAATTAGGAGTAGAATGGAATGGAGAAATAGTAAACAAAATCTCTTGCTAAAATTCGCTTTGAAAGGATTTAAACTACACTTAACGACAGAGCCAATGAGAAGATATCAATCCTGGATTAAAAACTTGAGCGTGGACGAAATCAATCCTAAAAAGAAATTATTACTTCGCAGTGAGGTGCCTTCGATAATAATAAAATGTTTAAATTAAACCGAAATATCAACCGACTTATGCAAATATTTTACTTGTGAGTAAAATAAAGGTTAATATATCCTATATATTTTAAGTTATCTATTGGACAAGATTAACTTTGGTATGTATGCACGACGAGTCTTGACGCTGAATATTAAACTACAATATCCTGTCCTTATTATCAATTTAATTATGGATAGCTAATTATAATGGTTCGTTCTCATTTAATAAATATTTTTCTGAAATGCCAAGAAAACTTGATTATGCCTTCCAGTGATTAGTTTTTATCATTTTTGTTATTCATGCATTCTTTCTATTACAACCCTTTCATGTCTATAATTAATATGCCTAGTTATGTCTGTCCTAATGGGGAAAAGGGATAGATAACTTTTTAATTTAAAAAATCTGCTCCTATTGTTGTATCAAAATTTTAGTTGCGGGTGACTCTATTATCTCACTATGTCGGTCGTTCGGTCGGTCCGTCGATCCCCGTTTGCTTATTCTTTTTTATTGATAATAATATTGTAACTATTTGGCCGATTCTAACGAAATTTGAACCCCTTATGTTGTTTTACATTATCGTTCAAATGCTATAATTGCTAAGTCCATCCCAAACTTAGCCTAGGAAATATATTATTTTGGAAATAACATCATAACTATTCAGCCGATTCTAACGAAATGAAACCCTTATTTTTGTTTTACATTCTCTTTCGAATGATATAATTACCAAAGTTCTCCCTAGGTTAGCCTATGAATTATTTGGCAATAACATCATAACTATTTAGTCGATTCCAACGAAATTTGAACCATTTATGTTGTTTTGCATTCTCTTTCAAATGATATAATTGTCAAGATCATTCCAAGGTTATTTCGGGAATTATTGAAAGTTTTGAAGGTCGTAAAGTCATAAATCAGAATAAGTGAGAACACACGACTTTGGTCAGCAGATCTTTTTTTCCCATGGTACAGTGTTTAAGCACTATAAAATCCATCTTCCTCGAGATATTTTTCTAAATGATGCTCTCTTTCTGTCACTATAATTTCGGAGTATTGAACGGTACGACTGAATTTTATAACTGAAATATACATACCAAAGATCTGATGATATTACTAGTGAATAAGTTCTCTGAACCAACCAGAATAGCTTGTTTTTGACTAGCGAAGTAATTACTGAAAGATTTGTTTTGTAGAGTACCGATTAATATCTAGTTTAACTTAGCTCTAAAAATATTATCATTTCCCATCCTCAAATTCCTACAAATATCCTCTCTTCTTGATGAATCCGTTCAAATTGCTTATATTTCCCAGGAGATGAATTTAAGCCAGGTTACAGCATGAATGGGCCGGAGACATCCTATCTTAGGGATAATTTCATCTCATTAATAATGCTAATGGCTGTGAGGTTGGTGTTCTAATCCCATCATAAATTCACTAATGTAGAGCAATGTCAACTGAGCCGACTGCTCGTATAATTATGGTTAATTATGGCATCTAATAAGGCATCCTATTATCTTGTAAGGAATACTAAATTGTCCATTATGGAAGTATAGGAAGTGAGAGACTACAAACAATGATTAAATAGACTCTAGGCATACCTTATTTAATGAATATTCTAGGTCCTCAAATGATATAACAAGATTTCAACAGGAGAGAGGCAAACATTTAAGTCTCCGACGTGTGCTTATATAGGTCGGAGCTACCAGAAAATCTTGGGAATCTCAATGGTGTTCTCCACAATCCCTTCCCAATTACCAGAAAATTAAAGACACTTCTGGCTTTAATGTAGCCCTTTATTACAAAAATATAAATTCTTTGGGAAGCCAAAGGCGCTTGCATTTAAAATCTCACCCATGATTGATGCGGAAAGGAAAAAGTAAGGGCTGCAAAGTATTGGAAAAATACCTAAAGGGTAAAGAAAACTTAAACAGTGATTAAAGAGGAATAACTGAACTGAACTTTGTAAGTTGACTAGATAACGTGAACGTGACTGAATTGGGCACGCGTCAAGTAGGACCCAAGAAAGAACTAACTTTGCCTGGTTGTTGTGATACAATAATACGTATCCTTTTATACTATTCTTTGGTTGAAGATTCTTGCAGGATGCTAAATATTTACAGAACCATCTTGACCTATACTAGGCAACCAGTAGGGATTGCAACATAAATCCAACTGTTGGGAAGAGGGGATCAGATAAAAATCACATAGACGATAGTACTACATAGTTGGTGGGTAGAAAGGGGATTCACTTGGCAATAGTGCAAGGATGAAATGACGGTGTAGTGCGTTAAATATATACATGGCAAAACTTCTCTATTAACGGATACATCATCAATTTTGTTCTTTTTTTCAGCTTATCTTAGTTACAATCGAAGGTTGCTTGAATCAAAGGAAAATGTTCACTTTTTTACACGACAAATGCCATTGAAGGTTGTTTAAACATTTAAAAAAAATGTTTACGTCCAAGGTATCAAAATAAATATATACTGCATGATAAATGAAAATCAATGAAAATATTAAACGTTCTCATTCGTGGTTAAAGATAACACTTGGTGTAGAGTCGCGGATAATTGCCTATAGATGATATACTTTCTACATCCAAATTCACCAACTCCCCTATAGACCATTGAGTTTGAGGGAACTGTGTACGTGAGCTAAGAAATATCGATTCTTTTACTATCTAATTAATTAAATTATGAGGGTATATGATAATATTTCTTTCATAATTAATTAATTTCCTATAAATAATATTGAAAAAAGTATTCTGAGTATTTGGTGGCGAGCTGTGGCAAACCTACCATTGAAATTACAAAAAAAGTGATATTAAATGCAAGTACTATGGTTTTGATATTCTCTGACAGAAATTCCTTAGTGTAAATTGCTTGAAGACGATGAGTTTTTAAGTTCACTCGGTTAACTTTCACTGTTTCTCATTATTTGCCCCCCTCCCCTCCCGCCTAAGAAAAAAACAACGTGCGAAATAATGCCATAACCAGGTCAGGATCAATTCAAAATGCTTATATAGACATTTTTAGATTATGAATGCATTTCACTTGTGGCAGGACGTGGAAAGCAAATTGTATTCCCTTTCAAAAATAAATAAACATTGGATTTATACTCATTTCTCCTTTCTAAATAAAGGAAATAATTGTTTAGGGTAAAATTACATATATGAAAACGATTTATGGTGAACGAAAAGTTGCGAATCATGTTGTGAGTGTGAATACGCTGAGGTGGAATAAACATGTGAGTAGAATGGATAAGAGACTTATTAGCTAGTTATTTCGCCATCGAACACTTTTACATTCGTGTACGTGATACCCCGACCGATAATGAAATCTGCATGCAGTCATGGCCAAAGATTTTGAGACTAATACTTATATATTTTTATTTTTTTCATTACTTATTTAAATTTTTGTGGTAGGAATAATTATTATATTATATTATTAAAGGTGTATTAAAAAGTCAGCATTTTAAAAATAATAAGAAAAAAAACTCATTCCTTCGCTGAGTCCAAAATCGTGGTCTGGTTCTGTTTCTGTAGGAGGCGAGTTTCAGTCTCATGTTTAAATCTTTTACAATTACAGAAATGGTTCTTTTTAAAGAAGGACGTGCAAACAATGTTGCTTTGTACAAAAGTAGCCTAAAATGCAACGATAAAGTTGCTAAGGGTATTGCATCAAGGGGCACCATCTTTAAAATCACTAGTGACTTTAAAAAGAGTGGCTACACCCCTATAAAGAAGTCTTATTAACACCCAAGCGCTTCAAATGAATGCCAAGATCACCTCCTAGTAAGCTCACAGCTCAAGGATCGGCCCTCTTCAAGTACCACGTTCGCTCACTTTTGGAAAGTGGTAGGTGTGAACGCTTTAGCCCGCACCCTAAAGAGGAGACTTTTTAACAAAGATATCACAAGTCAGGGAGGGATGCGAAGAAACCTATCATGCTACCAAGAATATCTTACAGATAGGCTCCATTTTTTAAGAAATATAAAATATGGACAGTTGAAGACTGGAGAGAAGTGATATTCTCTGATGAACATCCATCTGCTTGTTTGCAGCTTCTGGAAGTTCATTCGTTAGAAAGAGAAAACGGGAGCGATTTCACGCATCCTGTGTCGTGCCCACGGTGAAGCGTCCGGACACTCTCCATTTCTGAAGCTGCTTCTCATCTAAGGAAACTGGAACAGTGACACTTTTTTCCAAGAATAATACCATGAGCTTAAAATGCGCAGTAAGTTAAGGAGCCCCAGGGTCCCAATCTTCATTGGAGGTGAGAAGTATGGATGGGAGTATCACTGTGCTTTAAAGCCAACCATCAAACATAAACCTTTTGTGACCGGAAGAGACGACAGTTTCACGCCAGGGGTGTGTAGATATGAATACACATTCAGTAACTTACCGCAACCTAGAGTTGGTATGGTTTTTGCGTAGAGACGAGTTAAAGAAGAAATCTGAGTTGTAATTGGCTCTTTGTCCTACAATATGCGGCCAGTCTTTCACTTACCTAGAAGGATTATCTACGGCAAAGAACAAGATTTAAGGGTAGGAGCATTTAAATTTACAATGTAAAGAAAGGATATTCATGCTGTCCAAAATCACGTCTTCTTTAGAATTTAAAGAGTATATTGGTGGTCTTTTTGTCACTACTCACTTAGATCACTTTAAATTAATGTTTTCCCCACACAAGTCGGCCTATTGCTATTCATCATTTTACCTATTATTTTTATAAATTTTAAATTTACAATGTAAAATAATCTGGACGTGTAATTTACCTAATTTATCTAGGTAATGTTAAGTTAAGTCAGTTTAGGATACGTTATTTTGATATTGCTTGCAACTGGATCTGCGAAACAGCAAGTTACCATCATCTTTCCTTTACTTCGCGTCGATACCAAACACATGAAAATATTTGCTTCAACACTGTAGACCAATGCGTTACGTTAGTGGCTATAAACTCACAACCATTCCCCAAATCCTCCTCCCTAGCTTCGAGCAGTTTAATTATTGTTGTTTTTTTACGACTTTCCTTCAAAGAGATACTTTCTACCACGGGGTCACCATATCAAGATTAGGAATGTTGCTAAGGAAGAATTTGTTATCCTAAGCTTTTGTTGAATATTCTGTTACCTCATCAGTCTTTATTTCTTCATACCTTCCTCTCTCAACATATCTTTTATTCCAAGAGGAAAAATGTCTCGTCTTTTAGGGTAGCTTCCTTTCTGTCTCTAAATAAACAAGACCAATGAGTCCTCATTTTGTTTCATATATATTTTATGAGGGACTTCTGTTATTCGAGTTATATACCTTTCATACATTCAATTTGTCCTATACCCTGCAAAATGGTGTCATGTGCAGTTGAAATCTAGAGGATTGCTTCCTACAATTAGTTTTAATTAAGCACCAAGTCTGTGTTGCTCAATTATGAGTATCTACAAGTGAGCGAATAAGTATAGACACCATCTATATGGTTCCTATTAGTAAAATATTTTCGGGTTAAGATTTTACTCCGATAGGTATTACATTGTAGTTGTTGTTGCCCTGTTGTGAGTAGTTTGGTTACCAAAGGTAATTTGTCACCGAGTTTTGGTAACACTGCTGGGTAGACATATAGGTTTCTCGGCTCGGCTTGGTGGCTACTGGTTCGATTCTTTAGGGAGTGCCTTTTACGGAAGGCACTGACTCCAATAGGTAGAGTCGTCTTCTTTCTTGATTGCAGGGTGGGTAATGGTGATCACGGATTTCTTCAAGAGTAAAGAAATCTTTGGTGCCCGATTCATGATGTTTTATTCGGCAGAAACATGGAAAATCTTCAGATGTACCTTTCTTCATGTATTTACTCTTCATCTTGAAAAAAATTCAAATTCTCCTTTTATGTAAATGGTCCGCATAAACGGCAGTAAATAATAGATAAATGAATTTAATTTTTGTACATTCGATACGAGTTACAAATAACATTAAATTTGTATATTCGACTTACATTAGTATATTTTACAATATTTCACATTACTATAGAATCTTACAATTGTTATTTAATTATACATAGGTAATTAATAGATAGTTTGCTTTTAAATTTCCTCGATGAAATGGGTTTATACTTAGAGCGTTTAATAGATTCAAATGGAAGTTTGGGGGAATTTAGTTTATTGTATATGTTTTTTTTAATTTAAAATATATTAATTAAGACATTAATAAAACAAAGCAATTATATTAATTATTTTTCCTATGATATTAAAGTCATTTAAGTGCTAAGTTTCGATATTTAATTTGCGGACATGGTGATGTCTGAGAAGCATCCCTTCAATACTTGTCAAATGTCACTATATCTCTCATTTTAGGGCTTAAAGCACAAACTCACTTTAAAATCCTCGATTAATTTCATTTAACTTAAATATATATGCAAGCTATTGAAATTTAATTATCACCAAGTGATTTACACAGGTTTTTATAATTATTCAACCAAAAATATTATATTCCTGTCTTTTGTTTCTTTTTAAAACAGTAATAAATTTCCTCGAGTTAATGGAAATAAAAAATGATTTAGTTAGTGGTACAAACAACAAACTACTTACGAAAATGACAGTAATTTGGAAAAATATGATTAAGCTGCTTATTCTTTTTACGTTCGTAGATAAATAAATTGTAATATTGACTGTATTTACTAATTCCCTTGTGGCCAAAAGTTAAACTTCAGGAGAGCGGTGATTTTAGTCTCGAGTTTCAAAGCTCCTAAAATCCAACACGAGCGATCTTCGTTTCTTTGAGTGGTCTTGCAGTATCTTTAGGTGCTCGTACTTATTTTTCAGTTTTATTTATTTATTAATTGCAATATGCACTGTCTATTCGCCCTTTTATCAAAGATAAGGTATTACTATAGAGGAGCTGTGATCTTTTCAGAGTACTTATCCGATCGGATTTCCTTGCATCAAAGGTTATTTTGGTTCCACGTGAACTGATTATAAGATTTCATAAAACACTTCAAAGTGATCATTTTTAAGTTACTTTGAGTCTCTTATTCCATATTGCAATGTGCTCTTTACAAGATAAACTCCCTACTCTAATGCGACTACATATCAATGCAAATTGGCAAAATAAATGCACATATAACAAAGAAAACATTTATTATTCAAAAAATTGGAAAAAATAGTGGCAATATGAAATTAATAACTGGTTGGGCCTACTTTAGCTTCAATAACAGCCGTAAGGCGTTTCTTATGAGATTGCATAAGATTCGGGCATGTTTCTGGTGGAATTTTATTCCACTCTTCTTCAGCAAACATTTCCAGTTCACTAATGTTGTGCACATGCATCTTCAGTTCTTTCCTCAGAAGCTCATTGGGGTTGAAATCTTGCTTGCTTTTAGCAGGCAAGTTGAGTATAGTAATTAATGTAGTGGTGTGCTAGGTATTTCAGAATAGATTTGCTTATATGTTTCGGATCATGTTTGGTTGAAACGCGAAATGCGGTTTTAGTCCCAGTTTCCTTTTAGATTGCTTCAGTTTTCATTAAGTATACGCTGATGTTTTTCAGAAGTCATGGTTATATCTATCACTTTTAAGGCGCCAGCGCCAGCGCCAGCAGCAGCAAAAACATAATCGAATCTCTTCCACTTTTGACAGTAGGGACGGTGTTCTTTTCTATGAAGGATTCGCCTGAATTTCGCCAAGCATACCGTTCGTTGTTCCTACCAAAAGGCTCAATCTCTTTCTCATCTTACTATAGTATTTTTTTTTAATTTAGCTTGGCTAAATTGGAATGTTTACGGTAGAGGAACCTTTTCTATATCTATGACCGGCCTTGTGGAGTTTTATAATACTCGTTTAGTTTTATGCTGTTTCTAAATCCTGAACAGTCTTCACCATTGTCAAAGTTCCCTCGGCGTCTTCGCGACAACGAGCGCTCTAATTTACCATAGAATCAATTGGAAACTAATAAAAAATTCCGGATTGTCGCTTTGTATTAAAAAATGCATAAATAATCGTTATAACACAAAAGCTAACGATGTTTCCTATACTTTTGCACTCGCATAATATTTGGTCGTATAAGAAACCAGAATTTATTTAGAATAATTTCCGGTTATAAACGATCTAGATATATCAGGCAAGGAACAGAATGTTCTTGCTACAATATAATAGCGCAAAATGAATTCAAACTTTACGAATACATATACAAATGAGCCCCTACATTAGGCTTCGTGTCTGAAGTTGCCAATATTTATGCACGGATCCAGATGCGTACATAATTAATTATAGCAAACTTCGAACAGAACTCACAAAGCGGCCCGCGACCATAAATTATTTAAAACTATCAGCTAATACTTGATGAAAACGTAAAGCAATCGGCAAGAAAAATGGAACCTGGAAGGTATTTTACCTTTCAGCAAGAGACCGAACACAAACATTCGAGAAAATCTATTTAAAATACTTAGCACATCGCCACATTGATTACTGTACCAAAGTGGATTTGAACCCAATCGAACATCTTTGGAAGGAGCTGAAGAAGTGTATGCAAAAGAGTGGCCCTCACAACATTGTTAATATAATAAAAAGTTTGTTGAGGAAGAATGGAATAATATCCCACCAGAAACGCGCACGAATCTTGTACACTCTTATAAGAAACCCTTTACGGCTACTATTGAGGCTACTATTATGCACGTAGCTGTACCTCATAAATTCATTCCTTGCTCTATATTCCTTTGTCACACAGTATCCCTCTCAGATTGTCCATTAGAGTCTCAATCGCATACATTAAAGATAATTCTTTCACATTCAGTTCCACACTGAATGTGAAAAGAAGTAACAACATGAAAGATCCCCTAACCCAACCTGCACGATAAGATAAGAAAAGAAAGGCGTGATAGAGTAAAATGCAAGAGCGTTTGAGTCCCCCACGCCTCCCTCTCCCATTACTCCTTTCAGATCAAGGGGAAAAGGGAGCGGGCGAGAGAGCCCGGATTCTCCCTCTTTGCCATTTCCCTTCCTCTTTGTACCCAAAGGCAGTGTGAGGGTGTGGTTTAAGGGAATAGGAGGAGAAGAGATGGTAGAAAAACTAGTAAGAAATTGGACAATTGACCTAGGCAGTCTTTGCCATAAATTTAAACGCGGTCTTAATATCACGGTGTGTATCATCTACCATTGTTTGTATGTAAAACCATTAGAAACGACAGTAGTAAGTGGTAAGGAGAAAAGTAGGGATGCTGGAGAGTTGAAAATTTGCTTGCTTGTCAAGTTAATCTCTGGCCGTTGTTAGATAGGTATGTTATGTTTTTGCGTTAATTGGTGTTTGCGTTCAAACCGTTGTTAGGCTGTAAATCTGTAACTGCTAACTCTATTGTTTTTGTTTTACTTTGTAAGAATTCATTGTGGTCTAGCCCTGTAACTGTTTCTACTATGATTGTTTTTAGTTGCCTTTTTTCTTTCATTAGGTCTTCTTCTTAAATTATTACTTTACTTTAGAAGTCATTTTCTTCGTTTTGGTATTTATCACTATGTCATAGTTTGGTTTTAATCTAAAGGTTGTCTTAATTGCTTATCTTACTCGTGAATTTTTTTTGTATTAAACGAAATTTAACCCTTGTTGTATCCAAAGTTTTTTATTTATGTTATCTCTGTAAATAAATATCCCTTCCTCTTCTGAGAGAGCACGCAACTTTGGTCAGCAGACCTTGTTTCTTGCTACAATAACTTCTAGTTGTTGATTTATCTGTCGTCTATTTTTGTAGTCTTGTTTAGGTGTAAATAGCGTTCGTGGCTTACAGGGAGGAATTTCTTCCACTTAGGAATGAAGCCCTCCTGGTAATGATATGCAGTTAAGTTGTGGAATTTCGATATTGGTTTCCATTGTCAGGAATATTTAATCCTCTATTCAATTCCTCTATTTTATTCCATATTCAATGGTTTTAGCCCTGATCTTTCTTGCAGTACTATCTGCCGTATATGGTTCATCCTGCGCGCACCAGCTATTAGCAGGGTGGCTTTGTATTTCACTTAGTGCATTAGCCTGAGAGAGGTGCTTTATGCTGCATTAATACTGTCGGGTACACCAATGTTGAACGTACCAATGCAGAGTATAGCTTTTTGATCTTAGGGGCGATGAGGTTTTTTAATCCTGTTAAGCTTCCCGAGCTCTCTTTAGGCTAGGTAGATTCTTTCGTTTATGCAGGTTTTATAACCTGTTCCGGTGAAATGCAGATCAAGGACTTTACCCTCATTGATTATAGGTAAATTTTGTCATTGACGATGATGTCCTAAAGTTTTTAGTAGTGCGGTTGGTTTTAATTTTATACTTCTTATATCTGTTGCTGTTATCAATCTCGGTAGCTATCTCCCATCCCTGTACTCCCGCGACTGATAGGGACTGTGGATGATATGTGTGATGTAGTCCGCAAATTTCAGGTACATCACGTCTTCCTGTACTGGCTTGGCAAGTCCAGTGTGTACATGAGGTACAGTATTGGTCTCAGACAGCTATCTTGTAGAACACCCCCCCTCGAGTTCTAACATGGGGCCTCCGTAGCCTTTGATCATCATTCGGGCTCTCTTCTCCACGATGTAATCACAGAGGACTACATCATGGATCACTCGGAATATGCTACCAAATGTCCTAGCTTTCCCTTTTCATCCATTAACATTAAGTGGCATGATCACCTGTTGTTGATGTTTTCCATTTTGAATTACTGGCTTTCTTGTTCTTCCTTTAGTGTTTCTTGGTTGGGGATTTGCTTTCCCGTTCTTTTTCTTCTTCCAATAGGTGGAGGATAGTTGTTCAGGTGTCCTCGTAGATGGTCACGTTAAGATTAAGAAGTGCCTCCCTGACGGTTTCTTCGTCGCATTGTTTGTCAAACTCCCACGTGAATATTTTCTTTATGACAGCCGTGAATATTTTTTATTATCGATGTCTTTAAAAAGGAGACGTGCTTAGATGAGTATATCGTGATATTAATCTTATCTGCATCGAGCGGCCTTTTGGTTTCACATTTTTTTATTAGTGTCGGAGCCGTCCTTTGGGGTTGCCCCTGAGTCCAATTCTTTTGTACCTTATTTTGTTTCAGCGATTTGGGCATTTTGGATGCAGCCTTTATTTTTTTCGTGCCTCGATTCTAGGATCAGGTCTTTTACCTTCCTCTTTCGTTTTTTGCTCTTCCTTTCTACGTTCCTGACTTTCTTCTGCTGCATTTGCATTTGTCTGCTGGTTAGGAATCATCCGGGAACCACACTTTGCTCATACCATCTTTTGCTAACATTTAGTTTAGCTCTATAGCAAAAGTCTACGGTTACGTTAGGTTCCTAACGTGTGTGTACAAAATGCAAGTCCGGATTTTGGTTGAGCTCTCATTTTTAATTTTTAGCTATGACATTTTTTGTTTCTGCCTCTGAATAGGCCACCTTTGCAACTTGTGCGTGGGTGGTGTTTTTCCTTGCCTTCTCTTGTTTACTTTGCTGGTTCTCCTTCTTTTTGAGCTGTTTTATCATTGGGCAGGCCATAGCCATTGTTCGCTGGTATTGTCCGCAGTTTTCGCATTTCTCATGGGTGCTCCTATAGTCTTTCAAATGATATCCGAATTCGTTGCACTTGGAGCATATCTCATTTCGAGCTGTGCAGTATTTTGTGGTGTGCTGCTCCATTTTATAAAAGCGGAAGCAGAATTGAATGGGGGGAAATTTTTCACCCTCAGTTTGCTCTCCGTTGATCAGTTGGTTGAACAGTTGAAGTCCTCATTCTTTCGCATTATTCGCCATGAAGGTATCCGTGAATATGACATTGAAGACGTGGTAATAGTCGCAGTTGTCACGTTTATTCTTGAACTTAATGACATGCTATCTTTGCCTAGTTCTGATTCTTCACGTTATGTTCTCGTATTTCCTCTTTGGTGGGTTCGCCGATCCATGGGTTCAACCTCCTGTAGAACACACTCATATGGATCGGGATCTGCGGAAGATTGGCAGGTTGTAAGTCGATCACACGAAGTTTCTCCACAACATCCAATTTAGTTAGTTCCGCCATGTCTTTTTCATTTTCGCAAATCGCGAACTAACCTGTTAAAAAATACAATAACCTGAGTATGGCTATGTATCGTCATCCGTAGACGACCTTAAACACCTTGTCCCTGCTAAGCCTGCTGTGCCCGCTTATGGTGCGCACAGGATTCTTGTTTTTCCATATGCGAGGGTGGTCCCTTAAGGCTGTTTTATTCTTCTTAAGAGCTTATTCTTGTTTGTTGTTTCTTTGTTCTACAACCAGCTGCTGCTCATTTAAGTTGGCTTTTCTTATGTTGGTGTCAAAACCTTCGTTATTATTTGAATTACTTGTAGTTAACCCTCTCTCTGTTGGTAATTAGCTTCCGTGAACGTGTACTGACAAATGGGATAGCTGAATGATGAGGGATGAACACAAAGGGGAAGTGGGCTCTTTCGAGGTGTGAAATGTAACGAACCTTTTGTTAGTTAGCGTGGAATCAACCATCGCTAACCGGTAGTGCCGTCTCTTGAGGGTTTGGGTATTATAAATGCTCCCGGTTTACACATAAACGATTGTTACTTCCCTCTGGGTACCTGGCTGTACCCCAGAGGTAGAGGAGGCTAAACACTCCACCTTCCCGAGGGTGTAATTCAACCCCTTGTGCCCCAGGTGCCTGTGGTGCTGGGTTCCACAGTGGGCTATTACTCAAATCTGCTTTCTCTGGCGCTTTTAATTGTGACTGAGCAGTCCTGCACGGTTAAATGACATGAAATGTGTGAAAGTGAGAGACAGTAAAAGATTTGCCAAGTCGCTTCCCTTGTCTGGTCAGAGTTTAATGGATGGGGAGACCAGTCCCACAACCTCCTACTCGCTCCCTCTAGTGCCTCAAACGGGCTGCTGAAGGAGCGGTGAAGAGGTCAAGAGACAGATATGGAGAGGAAGAGTAGAGATAGCAAAGCTTGAAATAAGGTAGTACTTAACATTTGACCTAGTTGGTCGGTGGACCTACAGCTTTACGTGGCTTTCGAACCACGGTGTGTATCATATCCTGTACCTATTCATTTTTCCTATTGTGTCTCTGTTCCACCTATAAATTGTGTAGACCGTAAGTTATGAACGATAGAAGAAAAAGTGTAGGGAGAAGTGGAAAGAATTAGTAGGTTTGAAAATGAATGCTAGGCTGTATGGAGATCGTGCTAATCTTTTTTTGTTTGGTAGTGTGGTATAATTTGAAATTAAATAGTTTTCGTTTGTTGTTGCCTGGCTCTAAGGCTATCCTTTTTCGCTCTTTCATGTTTGTATTATATTTGTTGTTGTTTTAAGGTGTTCACCGTTGTTTTTATTCTTTCTACTACTCGCATAGTTTTCTTATAACTTATTTTTTCTTTATTTTTATTTATGTGTATATTTAACATATTTTTATGCATAATTTAAAAAAAGTCAAAGGTTTGTTAAGTTACTCTTTTTTTTCTTAGTTTTCTAAAATTGACGTGAAAAATTCTTCCTCCTGTTGGTCGATTTTTGCCGTATAGGTGGCGAAGAGGTGCTGTGATCTCCCATTCTCCCCCTGGGCTATCAATACCGCAATCTACTCTTATTTTATTTTGTCATTTATATTAGTTTTTCACGCTTTCCTTAATTATTTTGTTCATTGGTTTCATCTCAGCTTCTCTGTGAATCTCAAGTTAGTTTCTCATTTCTCTTCTTGTGTTTTTGCTTATTAATACTGTCTTGTTCTGAATGATTTGTTGTTTAATAATATGGGATTTGGGGATGATTTACATAGGTAGAGCTAGATATACCATTGCTGAATGGATAATGGCTTGATATATTTTCATTTTTTTAGAGTTGAGTGATCAGAGCTGTAGAGTACTCTCGGTCACCTTTTCCCCTGCGGATTTGTTCTGTTACATGCATGTTGTGTCTTTATTTGGTTATCGTTAACCCTAGCATTTTTGGTTTCGTTAGTATAACTATATCTTTATTCGTCATATCTATCACCGAGTTGTTTTTCCTGAACATCGGTTCGTACTTATTTTTCATTTTCTTCCGTATCTGTTAATTTTTCTTGTTTCTTCTGCTATGAATCTTGCTAGCATATCGCAGTTCTTGCATGGTCATGCGACAATTTGCATAATGTCTTGGGTGAACTGGATGTTGAGTCACCCTTCAGCGAGGGGTAATGGGATGTCTGAGGTGTACACTAGTTATAAAGATGGACTCAAATGTCCTACCTTCGGAAGATCAGCCTCAAGTTTGAATCTTTCTCCTTGATGATTCCCGATCTCGATGTTTGCGTGTGGTTCCATCACATAGTCGCATAGTAGTCTTTTTAATTTATCGTTTATTCGTAATTGTAGGATTTTATATTGCAATCCAAATATCCAAACCTTGTTGAATGCCTTCAATACGTCCCTGCAGACGATATCACCACTATCATTTTCATTCTTTGCTTTAGCAATTATCTCAGTGATTACCGTGAGGGCCATTTCTGTGCTTCTTCACTCCCTGAATCAAGAGTACTTCTTGTTTAGGAGTTCATTTGCCTCTAGGTGGTCATCTAACCGTTTATTGATTATTTTTTTGAATACCTTCCGGGAGAGAAGTCAAGTAGAGAGATAAGTCTGTAGCTCTCCACTTGAGTTGAGGATTTTCCCAGTTTGCGAATAAAGATCATCTTTTCAACCTTTAGTTCATCTGGGAAGTAGCCTGTGTTAAGAAAAATATTTAGTACCAGTTATTCCCCTTATAATGTTGTCGGGTGCTTCATCGTAAATGTTATTATTAAGTCTTGATCCTCCTGATGACTTCTGCTTGAAGAGCGAAATTATGGTCTTTACTGTTTGCTTGGTGATCTTTGCGTTGATATCGCTGTAGGCTCTTTGCATCTAGAAAGCGGTGTGGATGTATCGTATCGATTTCCTCATTATGTGAGTCTATGATGTAGTGCTTAAAATCGATGTCAAATTCTTCATTATCCTCTGCGCTTATCTTAAAAATCTTCTTCCAATGTCTTCTGTAAATCAATTCAAACTTATCCTCGTCTTCTATATTGTTTCCTTGATTGTCTTTTATTTTCATTTTTATTTTTCCTGCTTTTCCTTTCATTTAATTTACAACTTTCCCCTGAAATTCCTTTTTAGGCGCATCCTTATCAATCCTTGGCATTGTTTCGTTCCAATTTTCATTTTGTTTTTCTGTTATTTCTTTAGTCAGTTCTCGATTTGTCCATCTCATTTCGGTGTGTAACGCCCAAATTGTGCCATTCCTTCTTATTTAATCCAAAATTGCGCCTACTCTTCGGTTCTTTTGAACTATTTTGGGCATCCATGTTAATTTCCTAATCGTATTTTGGCCATTTGTAGGTATTGCTATTTCGTCTCCTGCTTGCATTGAGCTCCTCATTTTTTCTAATTTTGCATCAATATATTTTAATGTTGCTCCTTCTAGTGCTTCTGGTATAAATGTATTTAATTATCTTTTGTATCTTTTCAATCCGTTCTGTGGTATGATTTTCTTACCTTTGCGCTGATCTCTATTGTACTTTGATTGATGGTAAGGTGAGTTGCTGTGTGGTTTGTACATGGTATATCTTCCAGCCGCATGTACTAGTGGCAAAAGGGGATTATAATTGCCTAGGTAGATATCAAGTTTATGGATGTGGTCTTTGTTACATAAGTTGGGTAATCGGGTCCTACCTGATGGCAGATGTCTCTTGTGAACAATGTTTCCAGGTGTCTTCCTGGTCTGTTTTTATTTCTATATCAGTTCGCTTGACAATAGGTATTTAATTCGCCCATGAATACCACCGGGTTTCTATTATTAAAGATATCGGCTTATGATTTTTCCTTGACGGTCGATATTCTGTAGCTATTTTGATGTTTGTTATCTTTATTTTTACTTCTAAAGCCATATAAGATTCGTCTAGGGCTTCACGAGTTCTGTATTCGATGCCCTTTATGATCACAATAGCAGTTGCGTCGTGTATTTCCTCCGTAGGGTTTACATCTATGAAGTCATAGTTCCAAATTTTTATCTTATCGTTGTCTAGGTTGATCCCATGGTCCAAAATTAAGATGATGTCCGGATCTATTCTTCTGAATATGTTTCGGTATATCTGTTTCTTTTCTCTCTATCCGTTGGTATTTACTTGTAGAATGTTAAGTTTTGTCTTGTCCATTGTGATTAGGGTAATCCTTTCGGTGCTGCCGGTCCACTTGATCTTGTAATCTGTTTGTAAAACTATAGTTATTATTTTCGATTTTTGAGTAGGGTTTTATTTTATTTTTTTTGCTTCTTCTTACTTGTCCATCTTTGTTCATGGCTGAGGAAGCGGATCTAAGAGAAATTCGCCCTCGGGGTCGGGCTCTTACCTGACTTGGATTTCTTCTTCCTTTGCATTTTTCTTGTAATCCTCTTTGGGTTCTTCTTCTGAGGATTTTGAACTCTCTTCGCTGTCGCTTACTTCGGTTTGCGTCGTGTGCTTCTTACTGTGCCTTATCATTAGTGTCTGCTTCTGGCATCTGCATGTTCAATATTGCAGGTAAATGAATGATTCGACTTGGTATTGAATGTTGGTTGATTCCAGTGAGTTTACCTTGAGCAATGCGTTTAAGCATATTACCATAAATCCATTCGGGGTCTCGATTCACTTTATAAGTGAAATTTCAAGATCCAAGAATATCGCATGTGCCACTTGTCGGGCCACTTACTTTTACCCGTTGGGTATTAGTCGGAGTAGTAGCTTTTTCAGTTCGTCAGAGGGATCCATGTTCGCTTTTCTAAGTCCTAGTGTGCCTTTCGTGGACTGACATTACATTATATCAATACCATATTATATCTACCAGGGAGGGATCAATAACTTGAAAGTGAACCGACAAAAGGGACAGAAAACCACGAGTTCAGACGGGCTAAGTAGCGAGAGAGTGCAACGAGGTCAGGTAAATTATGGGCAATGGCAAAGCTCAAGGTTATTTAAAGAGACATTTACAAAAATATAATTTTATTTACACAAAAATAGTGAGAGAATTGATGGGTAAAATTACCTCAGAGAATTAACGGGAAAAATCACATCAGTAAATGAAAGGGGGAATTGTAGTTATAAATCAGGCTATGAAGTTAGAACTTAAGGTATTCCCGGAGGAGACTATTCAAATGGGGGGGGGATTAACTCAATTGGGTTACTAAAAGGGGGAGAGGGGTCGGCTTACAGATGTCTTCTGCACTTGAGGTGGGGCCGCTCGAACTTCGGAGCGGGAGGTTGGAGTGATGACGGTTCTCCAAAAGCAAGGGGGGGGGGGGGAAACTTCTGGTCCAAGGGAGAGTATTTTGGCTACCCGGAACCTGGAGGGCTTCGACAGGAGTTGATGAAAGAAGTCGGGAAAATCACTCGGGGCGATCATTCAGTGGAATTACCTCCTGACTGGGGGCTAATTCCAAATACACAAAATAGTCCAGCTGTCACTTTGCTTTGTTGCTAGCACTTGACGTGGAACCATGGGGAAATCTTCTGGGTGAGACTTCTCAACTCTGTGTGTCTTCCAGGGAGTCGAGCGTTATTTATATCCGAGGCTCTCCCCGGAGTTGGGGGTTAGCGGGAAACAGCTCTACTCTCGAAGGGCCTCGAATCTTCTTGCAGAGCTATTTTAGCCCGCATAAAGGTGAATAGTGGGGGACTCGATTCGAGGCTACCGCTTGTGGAAGGGGGGGGGGAGGTAGGCTTACCATTTTAGGCCTAGCCAGGCCTTCTACTGCACTTGGGAGTTCCTTTCTGCTAAAGATCTTCCACGTGGGGATTCCCTCACAGTGCCTTATTCGGTGTGGGAACATATTTTCTAAGGGGCTCCAGGGAAAATAACAGAGATAAGTTATATATGCTCGAAATGACCACAAGTAAAATAACAAAGAATAAACTATATATGTTAAGAATTGTCTCAAGAAAAATAAAATAAATAGCATAGTAGACATATATGTTCAAATTGGCTTCAAGCTAAATTAAAGAAAAACAAGCTATATCAAGCCATGTATGTTCGAAATGGCCACAAGGAAAATAACAAAAAGACAAGCCATATTTTTTCGTACATAATGCCCCCCATGTAATTAACAGAAACAAAAAACACATATGTTCCTAATAGCCACGAGGAAAATATGTTTTAAATGCCCTCAAGGAAACTAACCCAAAGACCAGGCATATATTTTCGAAATGTCCCTAAAGAAAATAACACAAAAAAGCAACTATGTTCGAAATGGCCCCAAGGAAAATGATACAATGACAAGACATATATGTCAGAAATGGCCACAAAAATAATAACACAAAGACAAGCCATATTTTGGAAATGGCTAGCAGGAAAATACCACAAAGTTTAAGCAATGATCAGTAAAGAGCACCAGGTAATTAATACAAAGACAAGCCATATATTTTAGAAATGGCCCCGTGGGAAACACCACAAATAGAAGCCATATATATTCGAAATAGCCACAAGGATAACAAATACAAAACAAGCAAAATATTTTCTAAATGGCGCCAAATAAATTAATTAAAGACAAGCCATTTATGTTCGAAATGTCCTAAGGAAATTAACACAATCACATAACATATATTTTAGAAAGGGCTATACGGAAAATAACATATAAACAAACCATATATATTCAAACTTGCCTACAGAAAATAATACAATCACAAGCCATATCTGATCGAAAGGACAAGGAAAATAACACAAAAACATACCATATTTGTTTGAAATGGCCTCAACGAAAATAAAACAAAATCGAACCATATGGTCGAAGTGACTGCAAGGTAAATAAGACAAAGACACTCCATATATGTTCAAAATCGCTCAAAAGAGTATAACTAAAAGACAAGTCTTGTATGTTCGAAATGGCTGCAAGGAAAATAACACAAAAACGTACCATATTGTTCGTAATGGAGATAAATAAAATAAAACAAAGACAAGCCATATATGTTCAAAATGGGTACAAGGTAATTCCTACAAAGACAAGCCATATATACTCAAAATGGCTCAAGAAACATAATACAGACAAGCTGTATATTTTAAAAATGTCAACGTGTAAAAACAATCCAAAGAGAAATATATATGATCAAAATGGTGCTAAGGAAAATTACACAAAAACAAGCCATATATATTCGTAATGGCCACAAGGAAAATTACACAAAGAAAAACCATATATATTTGAAATCGGCCCAAGAAAGAATAACACAGACAATCATCAGAGCCTTCGTGTTTACATCATATGTAAGATAAAATAAGATACATGAAAACATATTATTTTAGGGCTCCAAATAAATTATGCTTTGAGTGAAAAACTGCAGCCCAGATTTGAAAAAGTCAATCCATTTCATATTTCATTAATCGTCTAATGATTTCCTGCTTTGGCTGAATTTGCCGCGGCTATCTTATGCTGAAGTGACGAACAAACCCCGTTCCCATTAAGATAGCTTTAGACGATGAAATATTTGAAGATGAGTTAAAAAAAACATAGATAAAGCCCATCTTTCAGGAGGAGAAACCTTTTGGAGCCTCAACTAAGCTCGCCAGTAAATTTTCAGTATTCAATTAAATGAACACAAAAGCATCCAACTCCTTATTTAAATATGCAAATATTCCTCTTTAACGTACAAGGTCTCTCGTTTGATTCGTCAGTTATTAAACGAAGTAAAATTTTCAAGTCCTCTTTTAATTTTTTTTAGACACTCATTCGTCGAGAATATGCATAGAAATGTTTCATACCAAGTAAAAGAGAGGACGCACACACGATGGTGTCATAAATCTTTATTGAAGTTTATTTACTTTCTCCTTCTAAGTGTCTGATGACACTATGAACGAAAGAGAATTTTTTTTATAGTTTTACAATTATTTTGCGTTGGTTTTCTTAGAGTGGATAACGTATTCAATTCCTGGTTAGAGTGGCGAGAAAAAAATAGCTGTGAACACAGGGAGCTGCCGTCCATTTGGCGGTTCGTCGAGTTTGAAACATAGTAAAAGACAGCTCTGGCCACGTCCGCCAACATACACATAGCAAATCACGATGTTATTTCTTTGCCTTTCTCTCTTCACACGCACAACATTACTGTTCTGCCCTGGACCTTCTCAAAGCTGTTGACATATCTACAATTCTTGAAGTTAAACGAGGGTCATCTCTTGGGACAAGAAGTGTTCCTTGTTCTCTGGTTTGGTAGCAAAACATAGTAGTACTTTATGCTACTTTCCTCTCCGATGATATCCGGCCCCTGATGTTCATGAACTTGCCAGATATCATCATTATGTTGGCTATACGGATTTCATCATCCTTTCGGACGATCTCGTCTTGTTATTTCATAGGGCTTTATTTTTCTAGTCATTACTGTCGATTACAAGAGCTTTATATAAAAGAATAAAAGAAATATATAGTGTATATATATATATATATATATATATATATATATATATATATATATACTGAAATAACAAAGTAGCAGGTTAGGTTAGCAATGAATGTAATATCCCACAGAAAAATGAAAAGATGCTTCCAAATGCTTCGAGCTTTATTCAGTTCATTGTCATGGAAAAGAAGTCAAATCAAGGGGTTTGGGGAAAATAAATAATACGGTGGCAAAAGATAAAACGGGATAATGCATAAGAGGTAGATGAAACGGGGCGGTTAAGTTAAAGGAATAGAAACAAAAGCTGACAAGAGTAGAAAATATAAATATAACAATACACAAGAAATTGGTCAAAAAAGACAAAAAATAAACAAACAGCCTGTATAATGGCCTGGCTGAATTCTGGCCTGCCTAAACTCGATCCAATACTCTTCAGGGTTTAGGTTGACGGCGGCCAGTAGCTCGTGCTTGCACGTGGTGTAGTCCAAGGAAAGCCTCGGCAGGTAATGAGATGAATACGTCCCGAAGCCGGGTACTAAGCAGCGGCACTAATCTGGCGATCCCCTCTGTCTCTATGTCCCTGTGATTCAACTCGAATATCTTTTCAAAGTGTGTCAGGTACGAACACAGGTCTTCGTTTTCTTTATAAGCTGGAAGTTTCATTGTGGCTATCTGTGTAGCCCCCGCTCGGGATCCTATGGAATGGGCTTCCGCCTGATCCCTGCTCATTTCTCTTTCATGAGCGCGTACTCGTTCTCTCTCTTTTGCTTCCCTCTTTTTTCTTTCCGCTTCCCTTTCGGCTCTTCTTTCTTTACTTTCTGCTTGTTTCTTTTCCTTTTCCGCTTCCTGGACGTAGGCACTTAGCTCATTGCCTTTAGTCCAATCATTTGGCCTTCTTTGAAGAATTTTTCGAACGCATCCATTTTATCTCTGTTTGTTCGTCCAAAAACTCCCCGATATGCTAAAAGTACTTATGCCAAACTCACCAGGTAGCGGGCTGCATAACTTACCCTTAATCCCACCACTATGCTGATTGGAATACCACTCCACCCCCAAAAATACTTAATAACCTTAACCGGCTACTCACCACAAATTTATACACCGACCTAGTTATGTTTTAATCTTTCCTCGAACGCTTGGCACACCTTTACTATTCCTGAAGGGAACACAAGACACAACTTATACTAAGTTCTTCCAATACCCATAAAACCTGACATCAAATATTTATGTTGCGGTATAGGAAGGATGAGTGATGGCTGGAGTTCGCACGTATGGGTTGTTTACGTACGTCAAAACTCCGCGATTCCGTTTTATCTCTAAGAGTGCTATATATTTGACTATTATTGATTATTATTATCGTTATCTAAATATTTCTTCTTTAATATTTAAGGGTTCCCAGTGCCTTGCTTAGCGTTTCGAGGATTGAATAAAAATTTGTTAAAAAAAATAAAACTTTAATTAATACAAAAAAACATGAACAAACGGAATTTCACACCTTAACTGCACAGAAACGACTTCAATAAATTTAAGTGAGGCTTTCTAAAATGACATACTTAAAATTATAGTGCTCGTGGAACCACAGCTCACTTTAATATAAAAATGTAAACGGACTTTACAGAAACGGATACCGGGGTTTAAATAACTTTATAACTTCCTACTAGAATCTGGTTTGAGTCTGACCTTGAACTCAATCGTTACGTCACCTCAGGAATGTTGTTGTCTGTATGAAGTGTGCCGCTTGTCCAGATGTTTTTGTCCGTGCGAAATTGCTTTAAAGCCACGGAGGCCTTTGACGCGTGTGACAGCTGGAGAGACTCACGCCTTCGTCAGGAAATGATCTCACTACGGGGCAGTGAAAGAATGTTTCTTTCTTCTCTTCGGATTACTGTGAG
Organism: Ceratothoa steindachneri; assembly: GCA_963969495.1. Lineage (NCBI taxonomy): Eukaryota > Metazoa > Arthropoda > Malacostraca > Isopoda > Cymothoidae > Ceratothoa > Ceratothoa steindachneri. The sequence continues at coordinate 10,716,041 of OZ018321.1, forward strand.
GAATAACTCGCACTAACGAGCGCTGAGTCAATGCTTGAATCCTTTGACTCAGGGGAGTGCTGGAGGGAGTTCACTCAGGGTTCTTCTTCAAGGGCGAGGACTATATCTGTGCTTTGGGATAAAACAGGATAGGAGTGTTTCTCTGACGAGAGTTAGTTAAACTTGTTTCTTAAAACAAGTTAACTTAAAGTTCGGTGTGACCACCAGGAACTGGCTCGAGGATGAGCTTCTTCTCTGTTCCGGTATTCCTTTAAGGGCGAGGACTATCTCGGTGCTTTGGGATACACTAGGATTAAGGGGGTTTCTCTGATTAGAGTAAGTTGAACTTAATCAAGTTAACTTAAAGTTCGGTGTGACCACCAGGAACTAGCTCCGGATGAGCTTCTTCTTAGTCCCTTCTCTTGGTAGCCCGCCCTCTTGCCGAGGACTTCGTAGCATTGCTGACTGACGCAATCTCTCCTATTTTTCCAAAGATATTTGACTTTATACGTCACGCCGAAATGGGGTAGGGGCAGGAGGGGTGATGCGTGGACCTGCCACATGAAGTCTCCTCCTCCAACGGTTTTTCTCAGGGCGTCGTACAGATGGCCAGGAGGGACCTTCTGACTTTAGGGCGACGCTCCTCTAATTTCGCCTCTGATGTGAAATTAAATACCCGCTCTTAGGGAAAATCTTGCTGTTTTAACTGTTCAGCTTTTCATCGGGACAAGGGGCGAGAGCGAGGTGCTTAAGAGTTTGGGCTACGGCGTCTACACTGCCAAGATGTTGTGGTTAGCGACCAGCGACTTACTTGTGAGGGAGGGAGGGGGGTCAATTCCCTTACAATATATATATATATATATATATATATATATATATATATATATATATATATATATATATATATATATATATATATGTGGTTAAAAAGTTATTTTTGGCAAACACAGTCTTCCTTAAAGCCCTCGGAAGGAGCTCTTCTCACATACACAACCCTTGTTTTACGTGTTACCTTCTCGTGAATGTGAGAAGAGCTCCTTACGAGGGCTTCGACTGTTGCCAAAAATCTTTTAACCACATAATTAATTGCGTTACTGCAATAATATATATATATATATATATATATATATATATATATATATATATATATATATATATATATATTCATAACTTTTTATGTCCATGTCCAATGAGATGCTATATTAGACCAATGGGAAAGAATCGCGCCCTAAACAAACTTCTGGTGCTGAAGTACTCCTGATGAGCTAATACACTTCCCGGTGGCAGGCATTGCCATAACATAGCACTGCGTTTCCTTAATTAATAACGATTTTATATCAAGATCTAATATCCTCAGTAAACAAGGAGTCATGAGATACCGGTCTTTTGGGTTCCTCGAGCAGTCGTAAATTGATTACTAAACATCTTTATCTGAATTCGAAGGGGATTGGATTTTGCTACGAGGCGTTTTACAGAGTACGGCGCTCACCGCCGAAATGGGAAACATGTTTCCCATTGTGTGAACCTTTTGTTTTCAGAGGAACTTGCGACATCCACTCAGTCTGGGATGGAGTTCAGATGCTAAATTATTATTGCAATTGTGCCACGAGAAAAAAATTATTAAATAATTTGCTTACTGAGTGGTGTTGGGCTATTATGGTTTTGAATGCCTAGTCTATACACAATGGATGAATGTTGGCTCAATTACATTTTTCAAGGAAGCTGTTGTCATTTATAGACCTAAGCATGATTACAATTTTAAGGTTAAGGGAAAAGTCTTGTATACTAGAGAGTCTGGATACATAAAAGATGAAAGATATTTGCATAATTGCGAGATATGGTACAATGATAAGCTAATATGGGCCGCTCGCTTACAAAATATATAAAAAGGAATATTTAAATCGGTTGAAGCTATAAAGTATTGTAATATATATATGAAATGTTATCTCAGCTGGATATTTGGCTAAGTTGTTACATCGTTGATCGTTTAGGTCAGCATTACCAAATTGAGAGGAGCCGAGATGAAAAAAAAGGGAAAGGGAGGTTGAATGAAAATTAAGGCATTCTTGGCACTGAGTTTCGGTCCTAATGTGTAAGTTAGATGCAAGTTCTTCCTTACGGACTTTTTGGATGCGTTAGGAAAAGGAGAAAGCGAGTTGTAGAGTTGTGCGTCTTTATGAGCATGAAAGTTAGTTTAAGTTGCGAACGTGCGTCCAAACTTGTCCCTGATTTCCCTCTCATAAGTAAACGTGTTTGTTGCATGGCATTACTTTGTATGGGAATGAAGGTGTCCTGATCGAATAATAGGACCTATGTGTTGATCATAGGAGGTAAATCCGAAATGAAATGAAGAGGTCACGTGTGCCAAACATCGCCTAAGAGACGTAGGTTCCCTCCGTACGTCATTGATGCGGGAGGTAATTACTGACATATTTTCTAAATGGCTCTAGGGATAATAACACAAAGATAAGTTATATATGCACAGGGACAAGTGGAGTGAATGTTGGTTTCTAACTACCTGGATATATTGCCTTTGCTAAAAGGGAAAACATCAGGGTCCGATGCATACGAGGATGAAGACTCTTTGCCCTCGTTTTCCATGGACTAATATAGACATGTTTTGTTGCTGTCAGCTGCAAGAGCTGGTTAAATAGTCCTGACTGAAATTCTAAGGCCTTGTCAGAAAGTATCTGATCTACTGCAGTAAATAAGGAAATGTAGACATAAAAAAGACCTTAACTATAGTGGTAAGAAAAAGACCGAGAATGTTGACATAAGCTTGTTTGAAATTGGTTATTGGCCAGACTAAATTGTGTATGGTACCTATATGTGGTAGTTATTTATTTTTGCCAAATTGTGAAACTTCTGACCTAATCTCGTACTTGAGTGCGTATAGTTTTCCAGAAGAATTGATCTAAATTAACTTCAGGTTGGATCGATCTCATATATGTCCGATATAATGCTACTAAACAAATACAAGCCTAAGAAACACAAACGTGGGATATGTCTTTGTTTATTATTTTGCTGATGCGAGTTTTAAATGTAATTTGAATCTCAATTGTGATTCACAGGAAGAGAGTGGTAGTTTTGTTTAAGGGAGAATATTGTTTATTTACTTTGATATTAGGGTGTTTATGTGAGTTGTGGTAGTCTGGTGTGATGGTTGATTTGGGGGTTGAGGCTGTCATGCGGTTGTGTTGGAGCCAGTGTTGCAGTGTGTTTAGGTATTGCTGGAATGCTCTGCTTACTGTGTGAACTGATGGGTGTTGTGTATTGATTGATATGTCATCCTTGTAGGTGTTGATTGTGAAACTGTCTGGTGCATGATTTGTGTGTTTTGTGTATCACTTTGGCCTTGTCTGACGAAGTTAAAGTTTATAGCCATTTTTAGTTGTTGTTAGCGAGGATGGTGTTCAAGGTGATATTTGTTTTTTGATAATTTGTCTAAGGCTTTGTTTATGTAAACGTCCGTGAGTATTGTGGGTGAGTAGAGTGTTTGTTTGTTGAAGTCGCCGTGTTCGTTGATTGAGGTCAATAAGGAGGGACGTGTTTAAGTGATCTTTTCGGAAACCGTGTTGTTTGAGATAGATAATACCGGGTTCTTCAAAAAAATTGATATCATTTTGCAATCTAATAACTTTGCCAGTTCCCGTTCAAATGACTTTAAATTTTAACATGTGTAGAAATAGGTTAAAATTTTATGTTTAATGTTTAATGTTTTTATCTTTAGAATTATAGAAATGCCATTCACTGGAAGTAAAAATGCGTTTTGCGTGTTGGAGTATACTCGAACACAGTCGAAAAAGACTGCAGCGTACATTTGTGATAGAGTTCTCTAAACAGTCACCAACGGCAATGCAGATTTGGACATGGCACAAAAAATTCAAAGAAGAAGGCTGTCTGTGCAGGGCAAAAGTATCTGGACGACCAATAACATCGGAAGAGATGGTCGAACGGGTTCGCCAAAAACCTTTGCGAAGCCCCAAGAAGTCCATAAGAAGAACAAGTCTGAAAATATAGATTGCTCCAACGACAGTTTGGCGCGTCCTGAGGAGACGCTTGCTAATGAAACCCTACAAGCTGCAGCTAGTTTAGGCCATAACGGCAGATGACAAGCGAAAGCGCAAACAATTTTGTGTTGATTTGCAAGAGAAGCTTTAAAAAGACGAGTTCAAGGAACGTCTTGTTTTCAGTGATGATGCCACATTTTATACGGATGGCAAAGTCAATAAGCATAATGTTCGCATTTGGGGCGAAGAAAATCCCCATGCCACAGTTAAGCACGTGAGGGACTCACCGAAAGTGAATGTGTTCTGCACCATCTCTAACAACCATCTTCATGGCCCATTTTCTTTGAGGAAAATGTGACCGGCCATGTTTATCTGCAAATGCTTCCGAACTAGCTAATGGATGAGTTCATTGCAAATAAACAATAAGACTTCATTTTTCAACAGGACGGGGCTCCATCTCACTGTGCGGGCTTATCTCAATGACAATCTGCGAGGGAGATTGATCAGACGTTCTGGTGATGAAGACAATGTGCTGTTGAAATGGACACCACGTTCACCTGACATGGCACCATGCGATTTTTTTCTCTGGGGCTATGTGAAGTGACAGGTATATGTCCCACCTCTTCCTGCAAACCTAGAGGAACTCAAGCACATAATAACTACCGCACTGGAGACTGTTACCAAAGACATGCTGCAGCGTATTTGGAAGGAGCTGTACTACCGACTTGACGTGTGTCGTGTCTCAGGCGTTGCGCATATTGGATATTTTTGAAATCGTTCATGGAATCCACATACCTTTGATTTTCTCATTCAAATTTGGAGAAATAAATCTTATGTTGCTTAATATTAAGCCTGTTTAATTTCCTTTGCCTTGACTATGTAGTTTCTGTGATATTTACATCTCAAATGATATAAATTTTTTTAAACACCCTGTATTTTGAATTATTCTTTCGTGTACTACTTTTCAAATGTTTTGATATTGTGTACAGTAGTGAGATGGGGTGGTTAGGGTTGAGTTATATCGTGGAGTTTCCTGGCTTGGATATCGGTATGAATTGGGCTTTTTAATAGATTAAGGGGATTGGGTTATCTAGCCATGAGTGACTCGGTAATTGCTAAGAATAAAGGTGTTTGATGTGTATGCTAGACATGGCCGGGCGAGTGGATTTAGATTTTTTGAGGGATTTGATGGCTTGGATCTGAGGCAAATGGAGCTGTTTTTTTCTGTAGATTTGCCTGTCTGTTGGAAGGAATTAATGGTGGGAAGTGTTTAATTAGGAATAAAATAAAAGCAAAACCAGTCTTTAGACGTTTATCAGACGCCAGCCAATCGACAGGTCAACAGCCACATCGCAATATCCCGCCCTAATAGGCTCAAAATGGCTGTAGACAAAACTGTTCGAGGACTAAAATAAGCGACCCCATAGCTATTGATAAGCATATATAATTCTACTTAGAGAATTTATTATTTATTCCATATCTATTATCATCATAACGCTCATCCTGTCAAGAGAGAAATCGCTCAAAGGCCTGCCACTCTTCTCCACGCTGCTCTTTTCTTACGACATCGCTCCCCGCAGCAAATTGTGCGGCACAAACTTGGGGGTTTTGCCTTCAATCAACTCACAACGAGTTCTTTCAATAAGCCAAGTTACCTCATTAAATCATTTAATTTTCTTGCATAAAGTTTATTTTTGTAAATATTTTTTTGAAGAGCGTTTACATCTATCCTGCAGTTTGAAAATTCAATAATAGATGAGTGCTATTAAATATATCGAATCACCAAATAGTAGAGTGATTTTCTTTAAATGACTCTACATATATAAAGGTTCGTCAACTACATTCCTTATTAACATGTCTCTGAAGCAGGGTTGGATCAAATACTGATTTTTATAAATCAAATACAAATACTTTTTTTCTGAATCTAAAAATACAAATATAAGTACTGGTTAAAAAAATACAATTAAAAATAAAAATACACCTATTCGAAATTTAAAAAATACAAATAAAAATACTCTTGAAATTATACAAAAAAAAATAAAAACAAATACTTTTCTCACTCAAGTTTACATTTTACATATCATAATTGCATTTTATGGTCATTAATGCCCGGAAGGTTTCTGGGCCGAGTTTTGCTCGCTCAGGAGTGTAAAAATCGCCGGCCCTTCTAAACACCCTCTCAGATGGTTCCGACGTTGCACAGCACCCTAGAATATTCTTGGCGAAATGCTTCAAAATTTTCAAGCTTTTTTGTATCACCCCAGTACCTCAGTGGGTTACCACCAAAAGGTAGATCACCTTCTAGGTACGTTTCAAGTTCTGCCATCACCACTGTAGTATCGATTGTTGATACACTTGCCATCATTTGCTCAGCTGGAGGCATGTAGGCAAAAAGGTCGTTTTGCACTCACGCTAACCTCGTCTTGATTCATGCTCATGGAGACGAAAAACTCACTGTCTTGAATTAATTTCTTATTCATGATACGACATTTTGCACTGCAAACAGTCGGCTATGAGATTCTTGTCAGTAGACTTGACATTGACAGAATGAAACTTTGTCAGTGCAGCTGATAGTTGAGGTATTTGTACGTCCTCCCGGACCTCCTCTCCTCATCCACGATTGAAGGGTTATCTGGTGTAACAACGTTGTTGTTATCCAGAAGGCAAAGTGAAAATTGAGAAGTTAGAAGCAATTAAATTTCACGTAATTATTATTTAGTAGATTTAAATATTCGGATTTTATATATTTACTGGTTTTTTTTTCATGTACCAATTCAATACAAGGTTATATAATAAATGAGTTATATTTAAGTTAAATTTAAATTTGGGTTATATTTTAATTCCTATATTATTATAAATAAACATATATACTTCTTTTTTTTGAGATTTACCTTATCATGAATCATATATCTGAGTACTAAAACAGAATGTTAAGAAAGAAAAAAACCCTAAAAATAAAATTGAAACATCACAGTAAAGAAACAAAAGTATAAAGTGGTTAATTACAATTCAAAGAAAATAAGAGCAATTTAAAAAAAACCCCATAAAATATTAATTGAAAAAAAAACAATAAAATACAATCAACAAAAGAAAATAATGACAATAAAGTGGTTAAAACAAACACAAACCTAATAGATTAAAAGTATCTTAAAAGATATATACAAATACGAGCATGTGTGAAAAAGAAAAAAAGATGAAGAAACCTGTTGATTAGCAAATTTAACTAGTACTTTAAGTCATTACCTTCAAAATTTAACTTAATAAAAGAGAAACAGAAAGGTAAATCAATAAGTTAACCCAAGAGAATATATCTTTCAATAATTAAACATTTAATTATCATATATAATATTATTATGTGTGTTATTACTATGATAATAAACCTACCGAACCATAGAGAGAGATTATCCTTTACACAGCACTATTCAAATAAAGACTAAATGAAAGTATGTACGTCGTTTACGCGCCGATCATTCCCGAACGTTCGAGAATGTTCTAGAAAATTCTCACGCGTTCGCGCAACGCGCGCACTCCGCGCGTACCAGATATAACCAGTTTTATAATATCTCGCAAATCATGGTTCTCTCTGACTCTCAGTCTCTCTCTCTCTCTCTCTCTCTCTCTCTCTCTCTCTCTCTCTCTCTCTCTCTATCTCTATCTCTGAGGTGGCTTAGCCTCGAAATAAAAATACAAATACAAAATACTTTTTCTCTGGATGCCAAAATATAAATATATGAAAATTGTATTTAAATACAATTCAAATACAAATACAATTGTATTTAATCCACCCTTACTCTAAAGATAACCAAACATGTTTGAAAGACATCTCAAGGAAAAATAAATTAAATAAATCTGAGCTCTCTTTTACATTTCTTAGAAATTTTGAGAAAGATTCTCAACAGACACATTGGAAGTGTTCCTAAAAATAGGGTCAAACTTTCGATACGTTTCATTTCTTAAAACGGGCCTCAAATTTCGAAAGGTTTCATTTCTTCATTCAACAAAGAATTAAGAAATGAATCCTATCGCAAGTTAGAACCCGTTTTTTGGGAACACTTTCAAGGTATGTGTCGAAAATCTTTCTTAAAGCTTCTAATAAACTGTAGCTCCCCTGATTCTCGTTCTTTAATTCCCCCCCCCCCATCCCCACCAAATCTTCCGTGGGAACCCGTACTCATGCAGGGTGTGTATTTTAAAATCTTGAAGTAAAGTATTTTCTCTACCTTATATTAAAAATAGTATTCATTTCTGTAACCTTTGGTTGACTGGGTTTGTTTTTTATTTGTGTAATTAGTGAAATGTGTAAGAGAGTGCAAACGAAAATGATTGGAAATAGTGTACGATAGCTTTTTTTGTTACGCCAGGTTGGTTCAGACCATTTTTGTAGCATAGGACTTCACGTCTGGAGGCGATAGACCAGAGTGACGGCTTCCAGCATCTTGTGGATATTAATAATCCTAAAAAAACTGAACGCTCGGAATGGACAGGATGACCTCTTCAGGCGTATCAAATGTCTTAGTGGCGCGATCCGCCGCCTTGCGGCTGCTCTTCATATGAGGAATTTTGAGAGAGGCTTTCTGGAATGCCCAACTTAGGCCGATCAATAACACTGGAGAAAGTTGTTCTAGAATGTCGGAAGGAATCTTCCTCCCCGACTATTGAGGATGGTGGTAATATTTTCGGTGAGGATTTGTGCCAGGAAGAAGATGGTGATTGACGTCAGAACGGCCGCTAATTACTTAAAGAAAATGTTATCTCGCCGGATGCCCAACCCCGGAAACCGATGTGTCTGAGACCCCTGTGAAAGCAGCGGCTTCAGACCTTTTCCATATACACTCCTTCGAGTCTATTAGAGGAGATAGATGCATTGCGTCGATGAATTCCTTTTTGTAGATATTCAGACCTTTTCCATATACACTCCTTCGAGTCTATTAGAGGAGATAGATGCATTGCGTCGATGAATTCCTTTTTGTAGATATTGTAATGGCATCGTTGTGCCCAGAAGAAAGGAGCTTCAGGATAGGGATGACGAAGTAGATGCGTCCTCTGAGGCGTAGCCAGAATTTTTTATCCAGATTAGTAATGTTAGATCACATGGTGACCCTTTTAACTTATCACGCATCTGATGAGCCACGGCGAATTATTGTGCATTTAATATGATGATAATCCCCAAATACTCTATAATAGTGCATTGAGGTAATGCAATATTTATTAAGATTATTAATAACGGAACTATCCGTGCTATAACTGAACATGTTGAGGATTTGATCTAGGCACCGATGATTAAAGCTCATCTAAGTAGGTGAAGGCCGTTACCATGTAGAATGAGCCCTAATAGTTCATGACATAACCTATGTACATCCGCAGTATGTATTGGGAGCCGGAGAAGCACATGAGCAAACTTTTAAAACGCCAAGTTCCCTTCGTATTTCTAATCCAGAAGTTGCGCCTTAGTTAGGGTGGCTAAGAATGTGATAGACCACATTTTTTGCCTTTTCTAGGGCGCGATGTATTGTGAATACCTGAATTTGAAGTGGCATAAGTTTTCCAGTTAATTGCTGACGGCTCTTGTGAGTCTGTTAGGCATTGGCACTGCAAAGAGGCGACGAGGGCAGCAGATATTTTGATAGTTCTATGATTAGCGCTTCAAGGAAATCTTCTATCCTCCCGGTCCACGCCGTTACTGCCAGTCTAGGAAGAGGGAGAGTCATAATAAACTTCTGTGTAGGTATTCTGATGGCTGGGTATATGTAGAAGGTAATACCTGGTGCACAATGTTGATGGCACCTAGGCTTTGTGCCGACTGAAGTAGTTTTGAACATCTATCTCTAAGGCGTTTGTCCTTCGATGTTTCCTGATTTACTGGGGAAGCCCGTCGATAACGGGCTTAAAAAAATCGATTAGATAGAAATATTCCTGACTATCAATCCATTCGTACAATACAGGTGCAAGAGTCATGCTTGGAATGATTCAAGGAAACATTCCACTGTGGGTTCATATGCCTGATTCCAAACATTAGTTGTGCTGTAACGAGTGCACCAAGTGATTAGCTAGTTCATAACTGTCCGAGTTTAGTATTTTGAGGGTAGTGATGAAAAATGGTTTTGAAGAATTAGATTACAGGTAAGTTCACCGTCATCAATTCACCGCAGGAAAATTGAACGACAGCAATTCACCGCATGAAAAGTTCACCTCTAGGAAAGTTCACTGCAAAAGGAGAAAAAAACGAATAATTCGAGGGCTAAAAAAATTAATTATCAATTAATCATTTTACAAATTAAATTAAAATTAAATAAAAAACAGAACCTTTAATAGGAAATATTATGCGCTATCCCTTGCAGATACTCGTGAATGCAATTACCTCCATTGAAATTGAGAACGAGTCTTTGAAATCTTGCAGCGGAAGCAACATAGGATTTTCGCCCCCTTTTAGGAGCTTCCCTGTCAATGTAGTGTTCAATTTTAATTTCAGTCAGCTTTTGTTCATTCTTGATGCATTTTGAAAACTTTCATAGATTGGGATAATAAGATGTCATTTGTTCCTCAAAGGCCCTATGCCAGCCTTCAACATTATTATTAGTTTTTGGTAGATTATCTCTGATCGACGAGTCGACATTACACATTTTATTAGGATATTTAGGGGATCGACAACGTTGTTTTCTGTGTGTCTGGAGCCCTATCTATGTTTCCTCAAAATTGTCGACAACGTCTTGGGTTTCTGGAGGGAAAACGTCATCATCACACAGCATTTCAGAATCATCGACGACTCTGTCAAGAGTAAAAAATGCTTCTGCACATAACATTTGCATTTCCAGAGCAAACTTTTCATCTACTTCATATTTTTACTTAATGCCACAAGCTTGGATTTTCCTCATAATACACTGCGTAAAGTGGAAAAAAACGTCCTCTAAGATTGCTATTTGGAAAGATTTTATGGCTTGCTTTGATCATTGTATTCTCGAAATCAGTGGTGATTGAAATGGGACTAGAAGAGGGGTCGAACCTTTTTATGCTTTCCAAAAACGTGTATGAATTTTGACTCTTGTCTAGCAATAAGGCAAACACTAAAGGCAGAGATATGTTTCCTTCCAAGCCGTGAATGGTATATAATTTGATTAAATAGCAAAGGGTTAGTTTTAAAAGTGCTGTCAGCTTACCAATGGTCGCTTCTTGTTAGTAATTGGAGATTTCTTGGGGTAGTAAATACCAAAATGCTATTTTCTGCTATTCCAGAAAAAAAGTATTAAAAACCTTCAGCACTCGATAATGTTGTGATGCCATTGATGAAAGTAATGTATTTTCGATGTTGTGATAACACTGGGCTAGAGTTATTTATCTAATATTTCGCATTGTTCTCTTTAGGTTATCAATACTTGCCTGCAGGAGCCTGACTACATTCCGCAAGAGATGATAAAATAAAGTTAGGAGAATGCGTCGTCTCCTCTGCTTGAGAATGAATATTTTCGCTTACTTCTTCAACCTCAACTTTCTGAGCATCACCAGAATGATTGAGATCACAATCATAAACTATATTATCATCAACTATAAGAATGCGTGCACGACGCTTAGTTTTTTGATACATTTCGCACTTCCAAAAGGTTTTACCATTCACTTCTCTCTCCTTAGAAAATAAGTACCCACCAATACACAGATTTTTCTTTCGTTTTTCAGTTGCACATACGTAAATTGCATCGTTAGGATGATGGGTACACAAAAGGATAAGGAACAACACAAGGCTATATATATATATATATATATATATATATATATATATATATATAATCAATAATGGCTTGGGAAAAATAATTTCAAGTAAAACTTTAGTTACTAGTTAGTTTTGGCTCTCAATTATAATGACGTCATAAATAACAAGGAGTAACAAGGAGTAACAAGGAAAGGAATTACCCTAGGGGACCTTATGGTCCATTCAAAGAGGGTACCTTTGGACAAGAAATCGAGCGGGCACATGGCTGCTCAATTGTTTTGCGTCCCTAAACGGCCACTTTTCAAGACTTTGTCTAGCCTTGACTTGAACTGGTCAACAGATTCGCTGTTGACAACTTCCACTGGAAGTGCGTTCCACTTACCGCAGATACTGTAAGTGAAAAAAATTCCACACAGATTGTGGTTGTACCGCTTCAGTTCAAGTTTGAAACCTTGATTGCGCGTTTTGTTCTCACTCAATGTGAAAATATCCCGGTAGTCAAAATTGTCGAACCCTCGAAGGATTTTGAAAACTTCGATGAGCTGACCACGCAGTCTACGGGTAAGTGGTGGTATTTATGTATATTGTTTTTTATTATTTAATTTTTATTAATTTAATTGTCATTTAAAAAGCCCTTTGAATTGCAATTTATTGTGAGAACTTCCAAAAACACTGGGCTTATCACTAATATTGGCTTAGAAAAAAATATTTTGGTTTACAATTATAATGACGTCATAAATAAGTTGCTTAATAGTGGTTGTCGTAAATTTTTTACTCCCGGAAACGAAAGTGGGAATTGTAAATAGACATTCCTTTTAATTAAGTTTGCTTGTTATATTAAAGTAAACTGGGAGTAGTAGTAATAATGATTTAGGTTAATTAACTTTTAATAAGTGGTCGTCGTTGCGTTTTGCGAGTGTATTGTTTCCGGGTGTACCGAGAAGCAGTTTTTTCCTTTTCGGCTACTACGACTCAGCGTCAGGACATAAATACAGACCGTTAAATATCTACTAAAATTCCCGCGAGTTGTCAAGTTTTGGGTTCATACAGCGTGCAAAGCCGTATGATAATAACTTAGCTACATTGATTTAAGTCTCATAAATATTAATGGATAAATGAGCCATTATCTCGCTCCAATATCAAGAGTAATCACCATTTCACAGGCTAAGTATATATTTAGCTGTCATTTATTAATAATAGCTACCTATTAGGATCCTTTAGGCATATTATATTTAGACACTGTGAATAGGGTATTTAATAACCACCTTATATTAGAGCAAGTAAGTGGAGACTTTTATTCTTTTACTAAGTTTATATTACAGCCATTATTTTTCATTTAAAATTTAATTTAATTATTCTTCTCGCAATTTCTTGTTCAAATTGTTCCCAGTGACCAAGTTCATAATTAAAAATTAAACAGGAAATTCGCGATAGTGGTATTTATGTATATTGTTTTGTTATTATTTATTTTTTATTAATTTAATTGTCACTTAAAAAACCCTTTAAAGTGCAATTTATTGTGAGAACTTAAAAAAATACTGGGCTTATTACTAATACTGGCTTAGAAAAAAAAATTTGGTTTACAATTATAATGACGTCATAAATAGGTTGATTAATAGAGGTATTCAAATAATTCCAGAATTAAAAGACTCGTTCTCAAATTCAATGAAGGGAATTGCATAATGCATTCAAGGGTATCTGCGATGGATGGAGCATAATATTTCTTATTAAAGATTCTGTTTTTTTTTAAATTAAATTTTAATTTAGTTTTTAAAATTATTAATTACTAATTAATTTTTTTAGCCCTCAAATTATTCGGGGTTTTTTCCTTTTGCAGTAAACTTTTCATGAGGTGAACTTTCCTATCGGTGAACTTTCTATGATGTGAATTTACCTAGAGGTGAACTTGTTTTTTATTTAAATTTTAATTTAATTTTTAAAATGATTAATAACTAATTAAATTTTGTATCCCTCAAATTATTCGTTTTTTTCTCCTTTTTCAGTAAACTTTTCATTAGGTGAACTTTCCTAGCGGTGAACTTTCTATGATGTGAATTTACCTAGAGGTGAACTTTCCATGCGGTGAATTGCTGGCGGTCAATTTTCCTGCGGTGAACTTACCGGATACCGAAGAATTAAGGGTTTAAATGGCTGTACTAAGGTGTGATGGCAAAGACCTAAGAAAATGGGTATTATAGCTAAAGGATTGGACGATACCGTTGTGAATAACACAGATTATTGAAAGACGTGTGAGTGAGCAAGCAATAGGCTCCTCCGAAGGCGATGGTGAATCGACTCAGATGAACACTAAGAAGTCACATAGGCGAAGTTAACTGTCCCAAATTCTTGCCTTTTGGATAAATCTGGATTTAGGACAAAAATTGCTACTAAGGGAACGTTGGTCAGGGAAGTCCCTGAGTTAAATGAATTTAACGTAGAGGCTAGGCATTCCTTTTAACGATTTCTGCATAAGTTAGAGCATGTCTGTAAGGTTTGCTTTCCTTTCTCCGTGATCTATGTACGTCGCTAACAACCACATAAATAAACAAACAGACACACTTTCACTCCAACTTATTTCGAACTTAACTCTAAAATTAGTTCATAGTACAGAGAGTAGCGTGACCTCGACTCAACCTTGCACCTCTCTGTAAACTTCCAACTTCCTTCCACTTCAATCATCTTCCTCCTTTACCGTTCTCCAAAGATGGGCCAAACACTAACACCAGGGACAAGTACAACAAATAATAACAATTAAAAGCTAGGAAAACATAAAAACCCCGTGGTCTGGGTCCCACGTTAAGCAGGTCCACAGGACAACTTGGTCAACTTTCAAGCCTTTGACTTTATTTCAGTCTGTCCTATCCTTACTTCTTTCTTCTTCCCCTCCCTCTCTCCCCCTCTCCGGAGCTCTTTTGCCTCGGCGCCTTCTGGCCCTGAGGGATGAGGGCGCCAGGGAAACTCGGGAAAACCAAACCTAGCCTCCCCCGACCGGGTCCCTCCTCGAGGAGGCACTGGTCGGTGGTGGGGGAGGAGGGGCACGGTGATCTAAATCTTTTTCTCCCACTTTCCCTTTCATTTCATTTCATTTCATGTAGGTCAGAATGAGGGAGACATTCGAGAAATCCATTTCAAGGATGTATGGTAGATTTAGGGATCAGGATGAAGGTTACGATACAATTAAGAGTAAACTAACGACGTGGGTGACAGTGACACAGAGGATGATAGTATGGGGATCTCCCAAGTGCAGTTCCTTGATGAGACAAAGTTGCATGAAGTGAGTCCCAGAAAATTCACTTTCCCGGGATTTAGAAGGATTTGGAGGGAAGATAAATGTCAGGATAAGATAGATGAAGGAAGCTAAGCCAACACCATAATTTCTAACATTAAAGATACCTGTGTACAGTATCACGTGACAGAATCTTCCTTTTCTCCAGTTAATCTTTCTGTCTCTTCCGTGTTCCCAAGTAATGTAGTTCTGATAGTTTAGTTTTTGCTCGACTGCTTCGATAGATTGACTTTTCCCGAAATGACGATTGATTAAGATAATGAGAGGGGGAAAGGTGACCCCAGCCTGGTAGGATATGCCTCCGAGGAATATGTGCGGACGGGAATAATGAGTTTCCTCCCCTTGGGTATCGCTCCGTGCGTGTACACTTCTGCGGGAGACGTGTAGGTAGAAGTGCCAAAATATTTTTTTATTTTTTTAATTAACTATAAAGCTCTTTATTTAATGGAGTTTCTTAATGGTCTTGGTGTTATATTTTTGTATTGATCATTACGCTGTCATTTGATTTTATCATTATATTTTAAATTTAGTTATATCATATTTATATACCATTGTAAACTCAAGTGAGGATCCAAAAGGAAAGTTTCCCTCCCTAAATCCTAAGCTATTTATGTTAACCGGTGTTAAGCCATTAAAAAGCCTAAAATAATCTTTCATAAGATATGTGACAACGCTCAACTACAGAGCCTCTTTTCTCTTTGGACGCTCAACCATTAACTGAGTTTGGTTGAAGATATGGGCCTACTTTTTTCATTGAGAATGCCAAAGAAGATGCAAGATGAAGGTATGTGTGAGTTCGTGATCGTCGCGATGAAGGGATGCCCTTTAACTTTCCATTGTGTTTAGCGCGGGGAAATAAGCCAGAAAATATGAGTGATGCGCATCGCATAGGAAGGTGATGTGGGGGAAGATAGATAATAAAAATCTGGTGCTGCCCCACTATCATCATTCAGTTCAACCATCTAACTTTTCCGCGAGGGCACACAACCATCCCCCCTGTCGAGACGGCATAAATACCTGAAGTAGTTTATTGGCTGGTCGAGGCATTGAAGATTCAATATTTTAAGATTCATTGTCTTTGGAATTTAATATTAATATCAGATTTCAGATCCGCAACTAAGTTTTAGTGACTCAAACTAGAGCGTACGAGCAGTAAACTAGTTTGAGTTGGGGTTGACTTTCACTCTAGTCTTATATTTTCAGTGCATTATAAATTCTTGAGGGGAATTAGTTACTTGCCTTACATTCTAAATATTATCCGATTAATAACTTCTCTCGTGTCTACTAATTTATTACTTTTGGCAGGTTTGGAGGGCATGGCTTCATTTTTTATCATTCTAAATATTGGAGCGAATGAGCAAGAGCAGGGGGAGTGATTTGAGTTAGTGTATGAGAGTTCTATTTGTTAGATAGCCACGTTGGTTGAGACATACTTAGGTAGTGGAGGTCGCAACAAAGGACGCAATGATAGTTTTGATGCAGTTAGACACAATTTTATTGTTTTAAAATAAAAAGGAGTTTAAATTATAATATTAATAAATGTGACCGCCCTCGGCGGCGAGCACACGCTCCAGGGTAGACCTGAAGGTCGCGTCCACGTTGCGGACGAAGTCCTTCCTCCTATTGCCTCACACGCCTTTAACGGAGGACTTCATCTCGTCGACGTTGCTGTGGCGGATATTGCAGACCTTGACCTCGACACGCGTCCACGCGTTGTAGGGCTTGGTAAGGACAGGCGAACTCCTACCTCAAAACTCAAACACCTACACTGTCCTGGTATCGGGATGAACGCAGGTACTAACGCTTGTCCATTGTACGCGGGACAGTTCATACACACAAACCTGTGAACTATTTAATTTTTTGGAGGAGGAGTCTTGCCTCCATTTTATTTGACGGTCGTATCCTCCTGCGCGGGTGCGAGGCTGACCTCCCCCTGACGCCAAATCGTGCTTCCATCTTTTTTTTTTTGCTTCTTGTTTTTTAGTCGCGTGCGACTGTATATCTCACTATGTTGGTCAGTCCCCGTTGTGCATTTTTTGTTTTGGTAATAACATCATAATTATTCGGCAGATTCTAAGGAAATTTGAAACCCTTATGTTGTTTTACATTCTCTTTCGAATGATATAATTCTCAAGGTCCTCTTAAGGTTAGTCCGGGAATTATTGAAATTTTCGAAGGTCGTAAGTTCATAAATCAGAATAAGTAAGAGTACTCGACTTTGGTCACCAGACCTGATTTTTAGTGTCATTTGCACCTTGTTTTGATCTAGCCTAACATTAAGCAATTAACACATGAGTGTTATTTAAAAGAAAAAATCACACTGGATCCTTGTCAGTGTACACACAAGCTACAAGTCCCAGGAGGGGGTTGGCTTCCCCCCCTCTGTTTGGTGTTGGTTGCATGCTCTGGTGGAGAGGTGGGTGGGAGGGGCTCCACCCGACCTCAGAGCGTGCTCCTTCTTGCTCTTATTTCGTTCTTGTTTTCACCATGTCGCTTAGTTTTAGGATATTAATGATAATATCACTGAATTCAGCCCTTGATAGATAAGTCTCTTTTAAATCACTTGTTTTGTTTCTTGTTTGGTTTGGTTTTGCTTCTTTTTGTTTAGTGTTTTTATTAATATTTTTGTGTTGTGGTTTCAATGTATCTTAGTGCTAGGGTCATATTTCTTTCACTGACTTAATCCCTTTGTGTCAGTTCCCAGATGGGAGCCATAAAAAAATGAGGATTTAACGCCCTTTCCCCCGAGTGATTTGGGAGAGGAGGCAAGCTTCCTCCATTGCTGTTGCCTTTTTTAAGTTCTATATTACTGTGGTCTTAGGTTATGTTGCAATTTCGGCCTCTGTGCCTTTACTGACTGCTGCCGGAAGAGGTTTAATTATTTTTTTTTTAATTCTTTGTCTTTTGCTGACTGAGAATCGATCTCAAAGCCCCCTTCCCACCCAAATTAACCTGCCCTCTACGTATATCTTGAAGAGGACTTTAAGGATATCACTCCCTTTACATTTTTGTGTCCTCTTAAAGTATGCACCCCTTCCCTGCTCTCCACGGAGGTTTTCCTCAATTGTGGAGGTTGGACAGGTTCTAGAATATTGCATGCCTTCCTCTTCAAGTATTCTCCTCTCTAGACTACTCTAACTATTTATACTTTCACTTTTTTATGAACCTTTCTTTGCTTTCAGGGAAGATGCCTGTGTTGGTTCTTAGTCTTGACTGATAATTGTACCCTTAGGCTCATTTTTCTCTATCTGGAATATTTAGAACACCATGGCCTGGATATAACGATCAACCCAAGCCCTGCCACTTACATACATCACGCCGCTTCAGTTCATCATGTGGCTTCTAGGTAAGCGAGAATGAGAGAAGTAATGCAAATGTATTTTCTTAAATCATTGCCTAATAGTGTAGATGATAATGTCAGGGACACAGGGGGAAATGCATGCAAGACAAGGTGAAAAGAAAAGTGAACTTGGGTGATTAATCACAGTAGGAAAGCAGAAATTGAAGCATTTGGAGGGAATGTGAATAAGAATTCAGATGAAAACGGGAAGTAAATGGAGTAAGTAATTTGATGGGTTATAATAAATTGTGGCAATGGAAGAGAAAACAACTGTAAATATGATTAGCTATGAGGGTGTAAACTGAGTAATCTATCAGGGCTCGGAAGCGATAAAGAGGTTGGTAGGTAGTGCAGTTAGACATCTGAAAAAGGATAAATATCACAACGAGTGTTTTTTCAATGTTTTTTTATGGTTTTTTGTAGGTGTTTTGTAGCACCTTTTGGCAATGAAGTCTGCCAAAGGACAATTATTAAGTGCCTTATTCAATCCTTCTCCAAGTCAGGTGACAGGCTAGACTTTCCCAATTTAGGGAGAAATAAAACCGGCTCCTCAAGAAACAGATGAGTTCAGTTCAGACTAGTCAAGCCAGAGTTCATTCCAAATTATATCAGATGAAGAAAAAAAGCCTGGGTCAATTTGAGACCTCTCCATCTCTCGCTGGTATCCATGGTACCTGACCCTCACTGCATTCGATATAATTAGTGTTTTCACAGAGCCTAATGTGAAGCAAGCAAATTCAGTGCAAGAATCAGAAAATTAACTCTCATTAGCAATTATCATCAAAATGAATGATTGCATATTTTGTGTGCTACTACATTATTTTACATAATTAGTGTCATTAAGCTAAATACTTTCTGCAACAATATACAAATTTCAAATTCCCTCCAAGTACTCAATGATTTTGCTGGTTTCGGAAATGCATCAAGCAAAGCAAAAAGTGACCATAGCAATTGGTATCACACCTTCCTGAGATTACTGTCATAGCCTTCATTATTGACCTGATTCCTGAAATATATACGTTTAACGAATTATTATAAAAAAATATTAAATTACTTAAACTTACCAAAATAATTTCAAAATGGCATTCATTTTCAAACTGATCGTTTTAAAATACAACCAAATTCCATTATTTGTGGTTAGAAAATTTCGCTTTTGTTGTATTTTTTGTCATTCACATTCTATTATCACTATTACTTTTTCCTATTTCTTTATTTTTATACTCTTATTTTCATCCTTCGCCACAAGAAGACTTATTTTCTCCACGGAAAAATGAATCAGTAGCTAATTAATTCTCTTCTATTCAATGCCCTCTCTTTCCTAAGGGCCTAGATTCTTGTTAATAAGCTAATATTTGACCCATAAATGTTTCCTCATAGGAAAGAAAACGTGAATTTTATAGAAATAAGGTTCGAATCACTGATATATTTTTAGGGTAAGAAAGCTATAAAGTATCCTTAATTTCCTCCTCGCGCTCATATCGTCGCATATTTCTCGGTTTCAATGACTAAAGTGACCTCCATGTTGAGAATTGGGCGAAGAATTCGCGTTAAAAATTTCCGCTTTGATTGAAAGAAAACGAATTATTAAAAGTTGACTCGACAAATTCGTGTGAGAGGGAACCGGGAATTCTCTAAGCTTGTTGGAAGAGGAATGGCCCAAGCAGACATTGTATACAAGTCGAAAGAAATATATAGGTGAATCCAGATGCTATGAACTGGTTAAGACAATTATGTGTAGTATATGTATTAAATAAATACGAGGAAGTTAATTCAGTACTTTTTAATAAAAGAGGAAGTAGGGAAGATGAGGAAGATGAAAATAGGTGGAAACGACATAGTCCAAGTAGGGTAAGTAAATCGAGACATTGAAGGTACGGAACTTTTCAAAACATGATCCCATTCTTAAAGGACATCGGTACCTTTGCATGTTCCACGTAGTCATCTTTGCTGAAGGGAAGATAATATTTCATCCATATTTGCTCCTAGAATGTGGAAGATTTGTCCTCGCTAATACGTTCATTCCCCTCCTTTTGTGCCTTCAAGTTTATCTCCAACGCAGATGCATTTTGTGAAGCTCCGTGGCTTTGTAGATCTTCATGCAAAAATAACTATTATTATCATCAATTACCCTCTCTTGATTCAGTGTAAAGTACCTATGGAGAGGAAGTTCATCCAATCGGCAATTTTATTAGTACATATATCTTACATATTCCACTCATGCTAAGGGATAGGTAGTTGCTCAGTAGGTTATATATACCAAGCCTTTTAAATGATTTAGTGGCTAGTATAGCAGAATGATTAACCTTTAATGACAGCTTCACAGATTGGTTAGAATGGCTGCTCCAATGGGTGTCTCCACTCTGGAGGCCTAACAAACTCGTATTCGCGACTCAAGTAATCGGAAGGGAATAAATTTGCTCTAAATTTCCTTTCATCATCGTCTTATACAGTACCTGTTTTTGTTTTTTTACTTTTTTCTCTCACTTTCAAACTACCGGAGAGAAAACCCTGCGGGTGGAAATGAATGTTAACCACTCCTAAAATGAAGGATTTAAACCTTTTGTTTCAAGCGCTTATTTAAATTTGACTCCGCACGATGTAATATCTCCTTTTCTTCTATCCCTGACACTTTGTTGTTTCAGGTCTTTCCAAACATTTAGATTTTTCTGTTTCTATTTTCGCCCTTTTTTTATCCAATTTCTGTCTCACGTTTGCGGTGAGGAGACTTTTCTGGATAAATAGCAAGAATTCTGACACCGCTTTGAAATATCGCCCGATTGGGTGATTTCTTCGGCATTCTTGACCCGATATAGGAAGACGATATCTCTTCTGGAATACGAAGCGATAATGATTTATTGTCTGAACAAAGAAGAGAAATGGAATAATGGCAGGGGGACCTTTAGTCATCAAAAAGGACAGCCAAAAGCATCTATCTTGCCTAGTTTGCGCTTTCTCCGTCCACCATTTCTTATCGACATTTCCAGGACGGTAAAAAATGTTATCAATTAATTCATGGAAATAAAATTGATTATTTGGGAGGTGCAGATGAATCATCAAAACCCTGCTCATGGGTCGGAAGATGGTAAGGAGGGTGTTTTTTAAGGAAATAATGCTCGCTTTCTCCCTTGGTCAGGAATGTTGAGACTTTGGGAGGTGGGAGAAGATAACCAATGTGGTTTGAGAGAGAAACACGGTCTGGCGATCAAGCGCTCGGGTTGAGCCAAATTTTTAGAATTCGGATTAGTGATGTGAAAAAGAAGGAAGATTGTTAGAAGAGTGGTTTTTGGTGAGCCAAAATTCTACTTCTTATATACAATGTTTGAGATATTTCATGTAGGGAGGCCCCGACTGATGTGCTAGATATGTCAAAACGATCCAAAATAGTTAAAGTCCCAAGTTAGAGTCAAACATCTTGTATCGGATGATTCTCTTAGTTTTTATTATTAATCAAGTATTAAAATCGTTGGAGTTTAATATTTATTTTTCCTTTTTCTCTTTATTGTTATTATTTTATTATTAGGATTGCTATAGAAAAATTATATCAGTTTTCACAATATATTGTCGAAAACATTAGCTATAAAACTATTAATGTGCTATAAAAAAAATACAAAAGAAAAGAACTAAAAAAAAAAACAAATATTTTTTATTTTGAATCAAAAGTGTAAGAAAAATAAAAAATGAAGAATCATTACTAATAAAATAATAAAAAAAACATGCACGAGCTTAAAGCGATAATACACAAATTCAGATCGAGTGTTATTATGGAAAATTAAAATTTGCAAATAACTTTACAAGAAAAAGGATATAAAAGGAGTCACTTGGTATACTAATTTATACGTAACGGTGATGATTGTACAACTTAGTATATCGGTTATACCACAGATACCCACAGAATCCCCACCTATAAACACCGCTTTAGACCTAATAAAAGTCAAGATTACCTTAAAAGTCTCAATAAAACGAAAGCTAAAAAGTAATTGAAAATTTTTGATGTAGTTCACAGAGCTCAAAACGAAAAAAACCTTAAAACTCGAAGGAGCAATTATTATAAAGCAAAATAAACCAAATTTGAACATAAAAAACAACGAATTTATGTAAAAACCCTAATTTAATTTAAAAAAATATGTAGCTTCCTTTACATTGTAGGCTTCATCCCCTCTCCCTTTCTCTCCTACCTATATAAAACGAGTGGTTCCCTATTAATTTCAGTTTCTCTGAAGATGTCAAATAGCCGTTGACAATAGCTCAGAATAAGAATAAGATACATCACAATGAAAGCATCGTCTTTTTGCTCTCAAAAATAATCAAGAAGTTGAATTTAAAAGCAAAAAAGAGCTTTCGTAAATGGGAAGTCGAATCTAAAAAGTATAATATTATTATTATTCTACTTTTCAACTTCAACAAAAAACACTACTAAAAAGTGAAATTGACGGTCTTAGGGCACTAAAAAACACCATCAGCCCTTTAAGCATAAACCCCGCCCCCCATTATTTAGTCCCCACCGAATGGTTCTTAATTGCAATGAGGTGCTAAGTGCTTTAGCATCTCTTCTAGTTAGGGGCAGAAGAACCTAAACAAGCCTCCTTACAAACCTCTTCCATGCACACCTATCATACATAATATAAATACAATTGTTCCCCATCCAGCACTTTCTCACTCAAACAATAATTCACGTGACCAATCCATCGTCGAAACAGCTCTTCTAACTCTTTGTACATCAAACACACACTCACTCTCGTATATTCCATTCACAAGTTTATTTACAAGAATTCTTTTTAAATACCCAAATAATCTTAGCATTGTGATGGAAGTCGAATGAAACGTGATCAAAATTATTTAAAGTCAATTTGAAATATATGAATATTTTTTTACCAAAAATAACGTAACCTTCACATTGCCAGAACATAACGTATGCTCCAATCTCACACTGAATGACCTATATCATTTTGTCCTCCACCGTCCTTCTAAAAACACAACTGATATCATAAGTCATAATCCCAACAGTTAATTTTACAAAGGTGTTAAAATTTATTTATTGTAGTACACACGCAATTTCAACAAACCGTTACCGAGATACTTCCGTGCTACCATTTCATTTTTGAATTGGTCTGGCAAGGTGCGGTAGTTTTTCCACTATCAATATTTTTATTATTTGTCTTGTTTGGTCATTTTTGTGTGAAATTTTTATTCATTTACATCAAGTACTCCAATATGCAATGGTAATATCACAAAATAAGCAATAAATGCTGAGTTATCCGTCAGGAAAACTTTTAAATATTCCAAATAGTGTCGACCACTATTCAGTTCATTTTCGGCGAACAAAATGAATAAAGGTCCGGCAGTGGGTCAGAAGAGAGGAGATGGGACGGGAAAGCTCTGGACGCCAGAGCCTTTACACTCTTACACCTTTTCTTCTATTCTATTCTATATCTCAACCATAATTGGGTCAATCTAATAAGCTATTCTCATTTCGACATTCTGGATAATGGCTTGTTATTTCACATGAGCTCAAATATTAATTCAAATGATGTTGAAACAACGGCAAAAGATAAACTAACAATGGAATTTGGAAATATTGTCTTTTAAGTCGAAAAAAAGAAGATTCAAAATATAATGCGAAAGGAAAGACACAATATATAGATAAATAGATAGATATAATAGAATGTTGTGATGCTTTTCAATCAAATACCCAATTTTTGGGCCTCTTTTCTGGGTCAGAAATTTGACTTTCTTAAGAATACAATCGAATGGGGTGACAAGGGAAAGATTGTCACAAAACACAAAACTTTTATTAAGTTTATAGACAGAATAAATAAATGAATAAATAATTGATAATTTTCAACTTCAAAAAAAAATATCGTATCTTAACTTAACGTAACCTAACTAAAAGAAGTCTTTCGAACATAGCCAAAAGTTTACAGGAAGAGGGCCTTCGAAAATATAGTCAGTGCCTGTTAGCGTCGGCGCAATGAGATTTTTTCCATCACCCATCTGGCGACTACCTACTAAGGCATAAATCGCCGTAATCATTTTATATCCTAATGCTAGGCGAGATTAAAAACTAAGCGAGCTAAAGACCCATTTTAAAAAAAATCCAAAACAAGCAAACAAAAACAAAGGCAAAAAAAAATCAAAACATGAAACATAAAAGCAATTAGAAGAAGGAAGGACACTTGGCGTTGCGGAGAAGCACGCCTTCCCCAGCGCTAGAACATACGACCATCACCGAAGAGAGTCAAATAAGATGGAAAAGGTCAGCCCTCTCCAAGAAGTCAAATAGTCCAAAAGTCTTTGTCCACGCACTCATTCCGTGTACAAGGGATAACCAGTAGCGGCACCGTTCGTCCCTGTACTGAGACAGGTCACGTGCGCGAAGATCCCCCAGACTGGCATATGCAGCAAGAATGTGCCAAACAGACTGGGGGACAACGCAGTCGTCATAATAAAGAGCAGGAGAGCGCCCCATCAAATGGCGGTGTGCCCTGCGAGTGTCGAGCCCAATTCGAAGACAACAAAAAGCGACCCGAGGCCATCGCGGCATGAGAACAGTCGCGGCGCGATTACACGCAACTTTAAGTTCTCTTCGTCCGTTCCTCTCTTCTTTACCTGCCATGTATTTGGTGTGAGGTAGAGCGAAACGGCTGGCGTGGTCGTCTTGTCTTGGCGGACTTTTTGGGACCCTTATTCTCCACAATTCACATCCCCCAACTCGTGGCAACCGTGTCGTCAAAGATACCGCAAATAAGGGTATGTTGAGATTCTAATGCTCAAAGAGCACTAAAAGCGCTTTGTGAATCGCTAAAAACCACACACTGGTCTCCGAATCTGAATCTGGCACGACGCGTTATCTCTCTTAACAAACAGTGTATTACACCCAGCTCAGTGATGAAGAGAGACGCTGCACTTTGTGGAGCCTCTCTGACTTCAAATGAAGGAGATAGAGCGTAGAAGCCGACCCTCTCCTGAGACTCGGGGCCATTCGTGTACACTGGCAAGGATCCAGTGTGACAATAAGTGCGTTCCAAAAAGGCCGAACTTAATACTCCCGACACTGTGGAAGTTGTTGAAGCAGAGGTTTTGTGACGTATAGCCGAGGGCAAGGTTGGCATTGATTAACCAAACTGATTTAATCAATTCATTTTTCTCTAAAAAAATCCTGATTTTTTTCAAACAAAATTGATTTTTTACATTTTTTCAATTAAAAATATATTATATTTGCCCGCTATCATAGACTAAGTGTTTCCATTTTCTTAAATGAATGTTAACTACATATTTTTAATTCAGTACATTAAATACTACCCCTTTCAAATTCATCTATGCTTCAAACCTCCCATTACAAGCAGTAAAACACTCTGCTTTTTTATAAATGATAAGTGTCTACGCCCAGGTTACTGAACCCCTAAAAGAAAAGAAATTGCTGGAAGATTATTGGATAAGGTATTTGAAAATGAAACTGAGAAATGCATTAAAACGCTGAAAGATCAAGTAGTTTGAATGAGTCTTGATTGCTGGAGTATTGTCATGAATGATCCTATAGTATGTGCTACTGTTGTAGTTCAGAACTGTTCATCCTTTGATGAACTAGGTGGTTAACATTTATTTAGTGAATACGGTTGGCGTATCAGGGCAGCCACATACTTCAGAATGCCTATTAAATGTGGCAAGAGAAAGTATTAAAGAGGCAGAAGAGAAATATTTGTGCACAGTTGGCAGTCTGGTAACAAATAATGCTGCAAATGTAAAAATGTAAAAAAAAAATGAAGACTGAACTGATGAATGATAATAATACTTTAATAACTTATGGATTTCAGCGCATTTCATTAACTCACTGGCTAAAGATTTAGAAATATCAAACATTAAAGAGCACATTGTCTAAATTGTGAAATATTTCAGAAATTGTCATTGCGCATCAGCAGCTTACAAAGCATCAGCAGGCGGTCGAGCCTTAATTATGCCCCAAGATGTGCGCTGGAATACATTTTCCGACTGTTTAGGAAAATATTTAACAAACTGGCCTTTGCTTATTTCAGTATGTGATGGCAAAAACCGAAATAATCTGGATAAGGAGATAATGAAAACAGGTATGGATACAAATTTGAAACGAAACGCTGAGGATATGGTAAAAATTAAAAAAAGAAATTCTGAACTGATGTTCATATTCATAAAATAAATGGCTATATGAAATTGCTTGTTTGTTTTTATCCTAAAATAAAAATAAAATAGACTAAAAATCTGAAAAGAAATAAAAAAAATCGATTAAATCAAGAATCATTGATTTTTTGTATTTTGTTGAATTCTTAAAAAAAAAAAAAATCACAATCCTGGTCAAATAAAAGGGGTACCATCATGAGTGGCGTGCTAGGCAGAACAAGAAGCGCAGGCATCGAAAATTAGGCTGTCATTGGAGGGTGTGCGGAAGGCATCGATCGCCAGACGGAGACTTGTTTGGTGGATTGAGTCCACCTTCCGCAATATATGATCGACTGCGGATCGTAAAAATTGCATCCATATTTAAGTTTTGAACGAACAAAGGGTCGGTAGAAAAGTAAGGCATTAGCTCTATCAGCACTCCAAGTGATGATAGTTATGGAACAAAGAAGGTTCTTGGCGCAGGTACAAGAGACCATAAGTCTGCGAATATGAGCATACGAGGTGAGGCGTCGGTCTTAAAAAAGACAGCAAAGAAGGTGTCGATCCACCACTTCCATGCAAACCCAGTTTAGGTACAAGTCCGGGTCGGGGTGGAGCCGTGGATGGCGGCAAAAGAGCACCGGCTTAGTGTTGGTTAAGGAAGATCGAAAACTGTGAGCCTCGGCATATCGAGAGATGCGATTCAATGCCCGTTGTAGTCGTCGTTTCAGAGTTGGCATCTGGGCGGCACCAAAAGAGATTGAAAAGTCCTCCACGTAGAGCGTAGCGAGAACATCTTCCGGAAGTACCGAGGTGATGCCGTTGATGCTCAGGGCAAAGTCTGTGACACTGAGGACACTTCCCGGTCAGATGCCCTCTTTCCGCTTCATTGGGCCAGAGAAGGATCCCCAACCCGCACACGGAATTAAGGATCCCGCCGAAATTCAGAAATAGAGATTGGGAGACATCCTTTATCCAGCATCGTGTGGAGAGTCTCCATGCTCCCATTTTGGCATGCGGCATCATAGGCCTTCTCCAGATGAAAAAAATACATGGCAAAGAGCTCTTTGCAAACAAAGGCCTCGTAAAGACCATTTTCCAGTCAGAGTAGAGCACCCGATGTGGAGTGGAACTTGCCCAATCCGCCCTGTGCATAAAGCAGATGACATCTGCTATGCAAGAAAGATGCTAGTCTACCATTTACCAATTCCTTCATCAATTGGTACAAGCAAGAGGTTAGAAATATTGGGCGGATAACGGCAGTGGTAAATAATCTCTCCCCTGTTTGCGAAAAGTGAGCACAGTGGCTATTTTTCAAGAGGCTTGGAGGATAACTTCTATCCAGATCCTATTGAAGATATCTAACAGAGATGACATACATCGTTCAACGAGGTGTAGAAGAATGATATACGCTATATTGTCAGGACCAAGGTCGCTGTCCGCGCATTATTAGCCAAGACATCACTTTCTCGCCCACGGAGAAAAATGACAGAAAATGAGTCCAAACAAATATTCTTGTGTTAAGATCGATTTACTCAATAGTGGAAGAAAATAGATGGTGAAAAAAAAGATGGAATGGAGAGGAGTTTGCCCCTTTGTGTACCTTTACTACTTTATTCTTCTGTCCTGCTTAATATATTTTTAGTTTGTTTAATTCGCTTCATTGCTTTTGTATTGTTCTTTTTGGATTTGTCTCTGTGTTTCTGTGTACTTATTTTTGCCGGTTTATTGTTGAGCTCTTAAACCTTTGTTAGCAATAAAGTTCAGCAATTTACCTTGTGGTTGTGTTGCTTATGCTGTTTTAATTTACGTTGTAGTGTGTGGATTGTTTATGTTCCTGTGAATTTGTTATTTGCACACTGGGAAAATGTTTTCCGCGGAATAGAGTTTGCTGCCAGGGAACCTATGACCGTGAATAGCTTTCTCCCGCAGTCTGGCAAGGGTGTTAATCTTGCCACCTTTCCTCTGGTTAAGAACAGTTATTTTTTAATATTTAGTTATAGTTCACCGATATAATCATTATTTAATCTTTATAAATATTCTTACATCTAATTCTGCCAAGCAAATATTCTTATGTTAAGATAATTATGCATAAATAGTACTCATTTTCTGTAAGTTTTCACAGTTACCAAGATGACTCTTGAATGGGTTGAAAAATATCTTGGCTAATAAAGAAATGGCATTTATCAGCATTTTCCTCACCGTTTGCTTCCTGAAGTGAAAGTCTTTGAAAAGGTTAAAAAGCTGCAGCTCAAGCTCAACCAACTAGCCATCGCGGACGACTTGAACAAATCATGGATACAACATGGTCTCCTATCATATATATATTGTAAGACAGACGTATCCTTAAATGATTTTTATGTATTAAAATTTGCTAAATATACATCCACTCGACGCATTAAATACAACCACCCAAATTTAAATAATGACGCGTCATCCTTTCCTTTTGTTGTCAGTTTAACTACAATGTATGGTGGTATTCAGTAAATATAGCAATGGTTAGCAATTTTACACAACATCGGCCATGACTAAGAGGCGATCCTCATCCACACCAAGCACATGCCCGATGCAGTATGAAAGTGACTATCAATTGCTATACTAACCAAATACCACCGGTGGGTATGTGCAGCTTAACTTAGAATTGTAGCATATAGCGTGCCCCAACAGGTGAACGAGAACTCCCTACGTAAGGCGAGGGCTAAAGGGAAGGTAAAATCGTCCTATTAAAAGATCCATTTTACGATTGTTTTATTGGTCTATTGGATACTGTCACTTGCTTAGCGTGGATAAGGACTTTGCCCAAGACATGCCTAAGATGAACATATGCCCAGCATTTTACTGGGCTGTCCGTATTTAAAGGTTTTTACATTTTTCGCCTCGTAAAAATCATTAACCAATGTGGTCAATGCTTATTTTAATATTGGAAAATGCTGGCATCAGTCCATTCATCACTTATGTTATTAGGAATTGCAATAAAAATAAATGACAGAAATATTAAACAAATATCAGCAACTAAAACTAAAAATATGCCCATCTTCCGTATAAACTGGGTTTACTGGATTTTACTCCTTTCGTCAAAGTTCTACATATTTTGAATTAAACCCTACAAAACTACGTTTTACACAGAAAAACCGCAAAAGAGTTTGGTTTTGACACTAAGTTGAGTACGACTTCAGATTCTGACTTAATTTACAGTATGGTATAATCATAATGATTTAATTAGTTTTTTATAATTAAGTTTAATTAGTAGATTTAGTCCTTCATCAGTAAATTTAAAGTAAGAGGAGTTTGATTCTTAATGAAGCAGGGAACGTCTTTTCTCAAATTATTTAAACAATACGCGCATCAATTTTGACCAATACGTTCACTTGATTAACTTTATGATTGGAATTTAAGACCTGATGGTTTGTAAATTTAAGATATTTTTAATTGATAACATGTTATTGATAAGTTTAACATAATTATTGTTACTTTATTTATAACTTTTAAACTTGTTTCCTTTAATTTCCGAGAAATCTGTATCGACCTAGGTAGGTTCCCTCTTATGTTCATTGCTATCCAGGGTGAGAGCATGGGAAATAATTTCTCATTGAAGAGAATAGAGCAAACCACCGCAAGTTACATTGCGGCGCTGGCGATGAACTACTGATATGGGAAGTTATTTAACCCATTCATGAGAATTTTATATTCAAAGGAGTAAGTTCAAAACCCAGAGTTTTCACCATTTTCATGAATGGATGAGACCATAATTAGTAACCTCATACAACATGTATTTGAACGAAAGTTATGGCATTCTCCCACAACTTCAGAAAATCATCAATATTATTAAAAAATACTATTTTTCTTTTTCTAGTAGTAAAATGTTTAGGGCAGCCGCCCGCCAACATATTCAATCCAATCCGATGACTCACCACAATCACTGAAAATGAAAATTTGGTATCACCGTTTTAATTATGTTTTTAGAATGTTATGCTAATTAAATAAATTTTACAATAACAGTCACGCATAATACAATGAAAACGTAGAAGTTCGGTTTTACCATCACGACCAACCCTAATGAACATGCTTAGGACCTGTTGGCCTGTTGGTAGAATTGTTTTTCAAAATTTAGATAGGGATAATATTAATAATAATAGGTGTTTTTTTATTTTAACATAACTTTCATTGAAAATAATTACATGTAGTACATGCTCTTTCAAATTTCATTTCTGCAACTTTATGAGATTTGCTCACAACTCTTCTTTTAGTCGTATTTCGAATCCTGTTTCTGTTCATCGCTGGCATTAACAATGAACATGTTTTGAACATGATCACCTGACCTCTTGGTCGCGGCGTCTTTTATATGAAAGGTCTTTCTATTTAAATAATACATTTCTTTCTATAAATAGATAAGTTCCCCTGATTTGATCTGACGGTACATTTTGTTTGGAAGTTAATTCAAAGTAGTATACGTATGGGAGTCCTTTCTGATATTTTATGTTGAGATTTTTTCGTGTACCCGCATTCGCCTGCCTGGTCTCCATCCCGTGATGATAGAGTAGCAAAATTTTAATAACTGGAGAGGTAGGAAATGAACACGCACTCAATATAGTTTTCTGGATGCAAACAACTAAAGGCGAACGAGAGAAGACGAGCATTTTACCTTCTCCCAATTAACCGAAATACACGGCAATTTCATTGAAAGAAGTAGCCTTCCGGATATATATTGAGAAAGCTGTGGGGATCTTTACCCAACTGGCCGTAGTATTTAGTGCTAGGAAACTCATTCGGCAGATTGCGTAAGCTTAGGACAAGTAGCGCTGCTGGTTCTTCTAAAGACGCCACCATGAAGGGTACCACCTCTGGACTTTTAAATTAGTCTCTTTCTCTGAAATCATCTACATCATCGAGAGTACTGAGCTTCTTAGAACAACTCTCGTGTCACACTTGATCCGTGCCGGTGGGCATGGTTGGCTTAAAATCCAAATAACAGATCGGCTCCCATGCCTTACCCTCCCTTTTTGAACCCGGCGGGACTCTTCCAGTCGCTGCCTTTGTATTAACGGCCAAGGTGGTTGAAATACACCGCTCAGTAACATATATATATATATATATATATATATATATATATATATATATATATATATATGGTAATAGAGAGCAACACTGGCTCAAATCGCATCCACAATCAATACATGAAATCCAAGGCACTTATTCATCAGGTCAGGGAAAAGGCTTTACATTTCATGGGGTATCGTAGCTGAAGAGCCACTGCAGGTCTTCTGTTAATACTACGACCACGGACACTGCGCCACACCTGGGCAACGTGTGCCGTGATCCGATAAGTTATGTTCCAGTTGTTTCTGGCTGATAGTAGGGTTCAGGTGAGGCGCAGACTCCAAACAATGGGCAGCGTGGTAGTGCTTTAATGCTGGCAGGGCTGCCCTTGAATTAGATGGGTTGCTTCTGCTGGTCCACAAAAAAATGTCATTGACCAGTGATGGTTCCCTAGTACAACTTGGTAAACATTTGCATTTATTCTGTGATTTCATGTACCGCATTAATGACAGGATATCTCAGCAGGATAATGAGTGTAATAAAACTTCGAGGTACATTCTGGAGAGTTCCAACAGACTGACACGAATACTGGCCTAAAATCAGCCACCGGGGATTCGGATGTTAATTAATTATTAGTCTAAACAAGTAAATATGAAAAAAACTTCTTTACATGGCTTTTCTTAGACGATGAAAGCGCGTTAGACTCACTAAAGGCCAATTTCGTTTAACATCAATATTGAAACAATGAATGAAAATAACAACAACTACATATACAGTCATGTATCATGCAACATCGTCATTTAGACTAGACCCGGTCCTTAACCAAATATAAATATACAAATAGAGGAGGATCACATTTCCCTAAAGCTGTTTACAGCATTGCTTGGGAATATTTTCATAACTGGAGTGAGAACAAAGGAGTATCAGAATTAATAAGACATATTTAAGTCATCTTTGCTTTGCTGATGAAATAGTATTAGTTTCTTCAAATCCAGAAAAATAATAGCCACTGATATCAGACCTATCACCTGCGTGTTTCGCAGTTGGAGTGGATTTGAATTTTTAAGAGACAAGAATATTGGTTAATAGTTTGTGGAAGATTGCGCAATTAAAAATGATGATCAAATTTTAGGAGACACGGAAGATTTACCGACAACAATTTTCTGATACGATTTTGACGAAACCAATTCACAGAGATGCGAAATTTATTGAAAAATATAATGTATCGAAAAATAAAAGAGGAAACGAAATTTTATAGACTGGGTGAATTTATTTTAGACAAACAAACAACGTTTCACAAAGAAATTACAAAAAACATTTTTAAAAACAGTTCACAACATTTTATTTAAAGTTCCAGGCGAATGCTTAATTAAAATATGAGAGCAAGGTTAGGGGCTAGATCTTGTAAATAATCTATGATATTTTGACTAGAATGGTACTGAACTACTTTTTTTAATGCGTGAAGCAGAGTCGTGGAATTATTTCTTTTGGGGAGGTGACGATCTCTTGGCCAAGTATAAATCAATGCACACAATTGGTATAGTTTAGATTAGGTTAAGTTATAAAAAAAATAACCATTGCTCGTCAGCTTCTTCGTACACTTTCTGACCCTAAAAATTTGTGAAGACATAATAGGATAAATCTATTAGTATTTAAACACTAAATTTTAAACTTCTGAAGTTGCCAATTAGATTTATCTTTGTTATGCCAAATCGTGAGTTGCAGATGATTTAAGGACAAACATTTATATTACGATAGATGTGTTTGTCGGTGAGTTTTGCGCAATCTGAATTTTAGAATAGACACAAGAATACGTATACTTGGACGATTCCACAGAGCATTAACTG
Organism: Ceratothoa steindachneri; assembly: GCA_963969495.1. Classification (NCBI taxonomy): domain Eukaryota; kingdom Metazoa; phylum Arthropoda; class Malacostraca; order Isopoda; family Cymothoidae; genus Ceratothoa; species Ceratothoa steindachneri. The sequence goes on from OZ018321.1 coordinate 10,749,372, forward strand.
ACAAGTTCCGCCTCTTTGTTGCATTTACCTTTTAGTTGTTTATGTTATATGCCCGAACGTACTTCCTTAATCACTCCCCTAAAGTGCCGAGTGAACTGCCAGACACTTCCCACCTCCTTTTGCTCTTGGTGACCACACGACCGCATTGAGAACCATCTTTTCCGAAAATCTTTCCAGAAGTATCAAGCAGAGGTCCTCTATGTGGCCCACGACTCTGAAGAGTGCCATTTAAATATTGCAGTAATAATAAAAGAAAACTATCCCTAGTCATAATAGTAATAATCTCTTCTATAAAATCACACAGAAATAACAATAAATAATTCGTTCATTTTCGCAACTAGCATTATAGCCTCTAGCTTGTTTATACCTTTAAGCCAATTTGTTTTTTCTTCCCGATTATAAAACCGATAAGTGAAACTAAAGAGGCCTTTGTTTCATTGAAAGTAGTTGACATTGCAACTGCTCTTAAAAGAAGAAGAAACACTAGGGAGAATCGAGGGCAATTACATTCATCGTTAAAAGAATGAAGGGAGATGAAAGAAATGAAAAAAAGTGAATAAAAAGAAAAGGTAACAAATACTAAACAGAAAACTACCCGAATAAAAAACAGCGTCATGTGATATAGTAGCTGGGAAGCATATTATAAACATCCAGGGACAATTTCGTAAGAAAGAGCAGTCATTTACAAGCATGAACTCAAACTCTACGGGTTTACTTTTTCTAAATTACCATAGAAGCTACTGTGAAAGTATTTCTTCTGGGTAGAACTTCCGCTTCTCGTTTTTAAACTATTTTGTTAGTAACTCAGAAGTTATCAAAGACTATTTGAGTTTTGCTTGTTCCCTTCTCTGCGACGAAAAGATGTGTTGATCCCGCCGGGGTTCTTTGGAATAAATGAAAGAAGGATTACTGGCACTCGAGTTCATATTTTATTATCTTTTATTTTTGTAAAACTTTGCTAGGTGCATTAAAGGGGCCCTGCATTGTGGTTTGGTGAGGTTTGCTAAAGGTGACCTTGTCATCCTTAATATCTTTTTCGTCCTTTTATGGTTTCCATTCTTTTCTCTCTCGCTATCACTTCTCCTTTCTTTTTTTGCCCCGTCTGAACTGACCTATAATGGGATAAACTGAATGGATATTTACAAATGCTAGTGCAAATGGCTTTATTAAACCGAAAAATACTCATTTAGTAAATAAAATGAGAGAATGTACAAGAAATGAGTTGATTTAAAAAGATGAAAAGATCGAAAGTATGATGAATCTATATCTAGCTATGGGTCAGAGAAAGACTTTTTTTTCTTTACAACATCCACTAACGAGTTTGAAGAAAGACCGTGTTTAATCAAAGCTACTAATCGGATCTCTTTGAAAAAGAAAAAGAAATAATTCCATGAATGAATGACCCAAATGTAACAAACTTCTCTGCCTCCGGATGTGCTGAAATTCCTTAAAGTACATGTACTTCTGGAAAACAAAAAACATATTTAAAATGCAAGCACATAAGAAAAAACAACAACACTAGGATCCCTGCCTGCATAGAGCATGAACCTGGATTCGCACATCCTTAGCGCTACACACAAATCCACATTTAACCAAAATATTTATGGTGTAACTTTATTGAACATTGAGACAAATTTATTGAATGCTAATCCTGGAAATGAATTTGAAAATTGACACTTTATAAATCAAGAAATTGCTGCAAAGTGGCATAGATTGTCGCTCCGAATGACAAGCTCTGACATTCTAAGCCATTTCTGGCGCATCGACTGATTGGAAATACGTTTAGCGAAATTGAAATGTGACGCATTTAAACGTGGCCGGAATATTCATTTATACGGAGCACATTCGCGAACTATTAATAAAAACTAATCGATAAAAGAGAGCCATTTTCTCAGTATATATTCATTGGCAGACTTCGCAAGCGAACTCGAATTCCGTATTCCCGAGTACCTGTTCTTTTCCTCCCAGTGTTTCTTGAGGCCACGAATGCACCTTCTCTACCACAATGTTGAGGGTTATGTATCTGATGCAGTTAATTTTTCGATGTTTAGTTTTTTACTAGACTTTTATTCTCCTCGTCTTTTTTTTGTTATTCTGTTTCTTATATTTCTTTCACGGACCTGTAGATACACCTGACAAAGGTATATAATAAATACTGTCGACTCTAGAACAAGACACTGTCAAGTTTAGTAATAGTAATAATATATGGAAAGTAGGTTACAAAATAAATTTGCTGACAAGTTCTTGACAACTGTGCTCATGGTGTTGACATAATTGTGTTTTCAAGCCATTTGACAACAGAGCCCTGATTTGGCAAGGATTGGCAAACAAAGTCCACTGATGAAGACTGAGTGAAAGTTAACGCACAGGCTTAATGAAAATAAGCGTAATTATTAGTAATATCAATCAGTAATATCACACAATCATGTTAAATAAAGATAATTCCCCCCCCAAACAATATTATTATCCTTATTTTTATTAATAAATTATTATTATAATTAATGTTATTTAAAAATAATAATAAAAATAATCATAATAATAATAATGTCAAAGGCTAAAAGATCTTTTAATCTTTAATAGTATAAACAACTCTCAAGGATTCAAGTAGTTTCTATTCGGCAGATGAATATTGTTTCACTAAAGTTACCATCTTGGGCGTATGTTCAGTATCGTTTCAGACCCTGAAGAAGATAACTCGTTTCTTATCGAAATTCTAGATCATTTTTTTTCTCATTCCCGCGGTTAACTGTATTGCCTCTTCAATCATTCTATAAAAATTGAAGGTAAACATGAAGATCGGCGGCGCGAACGATGGGACGCAAAGTATTTCGTCCCTGTTCCAATATGCTTCACCTTTTTGGAGTAAATTCAAGGGGACTGCTCGTGGGTTTTTTATCACTGCGGGTGGACCTAGCTACGATGATCCTGAGTTTCAATAAATTGGGGGGTCTGGGGGAGCACAGCCCCTTCAGACGTTAGAAAAATGTTCTAACGTTTTTATTTAACCAAACGCGCATGAATATGCATTCGCAGGTGAACGAAACATACACGCAAAAAAATACATTTTTTCACGCGCGCCGCCGATCTTCAGGTTTACCAAATTGAATACTTTGGAGGACTGTCACTATACTAAAATATTATTTCTACGCAATAAAGTAGATCACCAAACATCACAAACTACAGACTCCTCATCCTTCCCTCGTGTATCTATAAACTCTTCACACGACTCATTTCTAACAGACTGCAAAACTAGCTCGATTATCAACAAGTGAGAGAACAAATTAGCTTCAGAAAAAACTTATCAACGATAGATCACATACTCTCACCAGTTCATTGAGAAAACTTCAGAGTATAATAAGCCTCTATACTTGGTATTAGTAGACTACCAGAGCGCAATTGATTCAATAGAAACACCGGCGGTCATAACCATCTTGAAGAATCATGGTATAGATCTTTCTTCATAAATATCATAGAAAGCATGTACCAAAATTGCAGATCCGACATTAGATTGCATAAAGGTATAAATAAGGAGATCGTATCTCTCCAAAATGATACAAGTCATGTCGAGAAGAAAACTTCAGGAGGCTAAACTGGCAAAACAAAGTCATTAAGATCGATAAGGATTACTTCGATTACCTGAGATTCGAATATTATATTCTACTCAGAGCTTTTAACCTAGAATAGAAACAGTGTTGAACTTAACCATGAACGCAAAATGGGAAGAGATCCAAAAGTAAATCTTGCAACAATAAAAGCCATAACAAATCAGCCCGAGGTCGACATGATAGACATCAGAATTGACAACGAGCAAATTGAAATTGCATATATATATTTGGGTCAACAGATTATTATGTCACCTGAAAAGCTCAAGAATTCCCAAAGTAAAATCATTTTCACCTGGAAAGTATTTGAAAATAATAGTATCTAGCCAATGCATAATTATAACTATTACCTATAGAGCAGAAACTTGGACCTTGAACTTACGATAAACCTTAGAAAAACACAGAAGAGCTCATGAACGCATTAAAACTGGCATACCTTGCCGTTACCTCGGTGTAACAGACAAACCAAACTTTATGATATTCTGGGAGCTTTAATAAACGTGAAATGGAGCTAGTAAGGCCCTGTGGCAAGATTCCAAAGCAATAGGTGGACTAGAAAAATTATCGATTGGACTACATTTGATAAAAGATGACTTGAAAGAAGACAGAACAAAAAGGTAAAAAATAAGATGCTCAAAATCGGAAACAAATCGCACAAAGAGTGACAAAAATTCAGAAATATGAGAAAGGATTTCTCTCAACCATGACAGAAAAATGCATGAAATGATAATATATATGTATATATTTTTTATTCTCTTGTTTTATGACGCAAATTTATTGTTTATTTAGATATAGTGTAAATTTTACAATTTTAACTTAAAAATTTGCTGAGGAAGAACTTGAACATCGAAAATTGTACTAGAAGTTTAGGGTAACTAGTAATAATTATTTTGTTTGCTATTATCCTAATTAGCTTACATTCTTCTAAGCTCTGCCTTTGAAGACATTTCACTATACTCGGCAATAGGCCGATAGATAAATAGACAGCAACGACGCACAGGTAATGAAACTGAATATTCGCGTCAACTCCCTATGAAGTTAAGGTGCGATAACGCCAAATGAAAGAAGAGAAAATTACTCCTATTATGAGTAATCAAGCCATCTATATTTTAAGAAGGGATAATTAATTATAATTGAATAAGCCATTTATTACCAACTAAAAACGCCTGAAAATATTTTAAATAATTCATCGTAGAAGTGATTTTCAGGAGCACGCTAGGTAATTGATTGTTTCATGTTTTTCTTCGCGTATTCGGACTTGCGTGTAAATTCATATATTCGTGGAGAAATACTGTTCTAAGCAGGTGATATTTATCTTTAGCCCCTGGAAATTAAGCTCTGAAAAGCATAATTTATTTATGCCGCTCATTAGACGAACTTGTTGGCAAGCGTCAGATTGCGTTCTTTGGCTTGAAGACATTTCAGGGCAATACTATAGTATACTTTATTAAAGACCACATGATCGAGGGTTCATATATAATCAATTGTTTCATACATTCTGTAATTTACATACTTAGAACTATAAACCAAATAATTAATGTAATTATTTTTATTTATGGATTTCTAAATGATATTGATTTTGAATAAGAGGGCGGTAGTAGCCTTTTTATTAGTTTCAAGAATATATTAGAGGTTCAGACTTTTGTCGCATCAGTTGTTTTTAACTGCGACAAAGTGCGTCTAGTCGTCGCTTTTTTTCAAGAGGAGTAAAGTTCAATTTCCTTTTCAAAAGGAGTAAAGTTCAATTGTACCCATTTACAGCCATAAAATGACCTATATGGCCTTGAGACATATGTTTTTTCACTCTGGAGATTTCAAACCAGCCATCGCATTTGGCACTGGGTAGCACCATCTAGAGGCGGAAGCCTCATTTAGCCATTCAAAGGCACTTGTAAGTGATTTGAACCATGGGAAACCTTCAATGCAATAACCATTTATCATCTTATCACAAAACGCTGAAGGTTATTGAAGGAACTTTTCCTCTTGTTTAAAAAATGCCAGAATTATACATTTTAATAATTTCCCTAAAAAAGAGAACATTTACTACGGAAGGCAGTTTAAAAACAAAACGAACCTCCCTTCTTCCCCCCCCCCCCTCTACACATTTTCTTTCATAGACCGCAAGTTTAGAAATAGGTTAAAGTTCATCTCAAGCAAGTCTCTACCGCAGTTTTACCCAAATTTATTCCTAAATTAGGAGTTTTGTTGTCAGTTTAACTACAATGTATGGTGGTATTCAGTAAATATAGCAATGGTTAGCAATTTTACACAACATCGGCCATGACTAAGAGGCGATCCTCATCCACACCAAGCACATGCCCGATGCAGTATGAAAGTGACTATCAATTGCTATACTAACCAAATACCACCGGTGGGTATGTGCAGCTTAACTTAGAATTGTAGCATATAGCGTGCCCCAACAGGTGAACGAGAACTCCCTACGTAAGGCGAGGGCTAAAGGGAAGGTAAAATCGTCCTATTAAAAGATCCATTTTACGATTGTTTTATTGGTCTATTGGATACTGTCACTTGCTTAGCGTGGATAAGGACTTTGCCCAAGACATGCCTAAGATGAACATATGCCCAGCATTTTACTGGGCTGTCCGTATTTAAAGGTTTTTACATTTTTCGCCTCGTAAAAATCATTAACCAATGTGGTCAATGCTTATTTTAATATTGGAAAATGCTGGCATCAGTCCATTCATCACTTATGTTATTAGGAATTGCAATAAAAATAAATGACAGAAATATTAAACAAATATCAGCAACTAAAACTAAAAATATGCCCATCTTCCGTATAAACTGGGTTTACTGGATTTTACTCCTTTCGTCAAAGTTCTACATATTTTGAATTAAACCCTACAAAACTACGTTTTACACAGAAAAACCGCAAAAGAGTTTGGTTTTGACACTAAGTTGAGTACGACTTCAGATTCTGACTTAATTTACAGTATGGTATAATCATAATGATTTAATTAGTTTTTTTATAATTAAGTTTAATTAGTAGATTTAGTCCTTCATCAGTAAATTTAAAGTAAGAGGAGTTTGATTCTTAATGAAGCAGGGAACGTCTTTTCTCAAATTATTTAAACAATACGCGCATCAATTTTGACCAATACGTTCACTTGATTAACTTTATGATTGGAATTTAAGACCTGATGGTTTGTAAATTTAAGATATTTTTAATTGATAACATGTTATTGATAAGTTTAACATAATTATTGTTACTTTATTTATAACTTTTAAACTTGTTTCCTTTAATTTCCGAGAAATCTGTATCGACCTAGGTAGGTTCCCTCTTATGTTCATTGCTATCCAGGATGAGAGCATGGGAAATAATTTCTCATTGAAGAGAATAGAGCAAACCACCGCAAGTTACATTGCGGCGCTGGCGATGAACTACCAATATGGGAAGTTATTTAACCCATTCATGAGAATTTTATATTCAAAGGAGTAAGTTCAAAACCCAGAGTTTTCACCATTTTCGTGAATGGATGAGACCATAATTAGTAACCTCATACAATATGTATTTGAACGAAAGTTATGGCATTCTCCCACAACTTCAGAAAATCATCAATATTATTAAAAAAATACTATTTTTCTTTTTCGGAGAGTAAAATGTTTAGGGCAGCCGTCCACCAACATGTTCAATCCAATCCGATGACTCACCACAATCACTGAAAAGGAAAATTTGGTATCACCGTTTTAATTATGTTTTTAGAATGTTATGCAAATTAAATATATTTCACAATAAAATTCACGCATAATACAATGAAAACATAGAAGTTCGGTTTTACCATCACGACCAACCCCAATGAACATGCTTAGGACCTGATGGCCTGTTGGTAGAATTGTTTTTCAAAATTTAGATAGGGATAATATTAATAATAATAAGTGGTTTTTTATTTTAACATAACTTTCGTTGGAAATAATTACATGTAGTACATGCTCTTTCAAATTTCGTTTCTGCAACTTTATGAGATTTGCTCACAACTCTTCTTTTAGTCGTATTTCGAATTCTGTTTCTGTTCATCGCGGGCATTAACAATGAACATGTTTTGAACATGATCGCCTGACCTCTTGGTCGCGGCGTCTTTTATATGAAAGGTCTTTCTATTTAAATAATACATTTCTTTTTATAGATAGATAAGTTCCCCTGATTTGATCTGACGGTACATTTTATTTGGAAGTTAATTCAAAGTAGTATACGTATGGGAGTCCTTTCTGATATTTTATGTTGAGATTTTTTCGTGTACCCGCATTCGCCTGCCTGGTCTCCATCCCGTGATGATAGAGTAGCAAAATTTTAATAACTGGAGAGGTAGGAAATGGACACGCACTCAATATAGTTTTCTGGATACAAACAACTAAAGGCGAACGAGAGAAGACGAGCATTTTACCTTCTCCCAATTAACCGAAATACACGGCAATTTCATTGAAAGAAGTAGCCTTCCGGATATATATTGACGAAGCTGTGGGGATCTTTACCCAACTGGCCATAGTCTTTAGTGCTAGGAAACTCATTCGGCAGATTGCGTAGGCTTAGGACAAGTAGCGCTGCTGGTTCTTCTAAAGACGCCACCATGAAGGGTACCACCTCTGGACTTTTAAATTAGTCTCTTTCTCTGAAATCATCTACATCATCGAGAGTACTGAGCTTTTTAGAACAACTCTCGTGTTACACTTGATCCGTGCCGGTGGGCATGGTTGGCTTAAAATTCAAATAACAGATCGGCTCCCATGCCTTACCCTCCCTTTTTGAACCCGTCGGGACTCTTCCAGTCGCTGCCTTTGTATTCACGGCCAAGGTGGTTGAAATACACCGCTCAGTAACAAAGATCACGTGACATACCCTGTTTGGAGATCGAATTGTGATTTACAGCGACTCACAGAGCTCACTTTATGCCTTTGAGGCTTTGAAATATCCGCACGCCCTTAGTCGTTGTATCTGTGAGGCCACGACTGCTAAAACCCGGGAGAGTGTCGCGCTAGTTTTCTGCTGTGAAGATGGGAGATAACCAACTGAAATTTAACAAACTCGCGGGATGCAGCGCCATTTGTTGGAGCACTCCCCTAAAGCTTACTGGGAAAAACTGTTTGGTCAACCAAACTGTTCGCCACATTCTCGTCGAATGTCACAATCTGGTGTAAGTTTGCGCGCAATGCTTCTCCTAGTACAGATACAAGAGGATTCACTACAACTTGCCCCTAGAATCTGTGGCTGTTTTGTGCGCGCCCCCCTGAGGTAATTACGTTTCTGAAGAAGACGATCCTCCTTCTTATATTTAGTTACTTGAGGCGGAGGGAAAGCTCATAACCACAGAAGTGAAATCCTATGAAAGTCTCTGAGTTCTCTCGGGAAGAAGAAACACGAAAGGACATTAATCATACAAACGATCTATATGGATATAAAAGTATCTCTGATCAAGTTATATAGGTGAACAATAGCTACGAGGGGCGGCCAATAAGTTTTGAAATTCGGATATAAGGAAACGAGATATGAGGAAAAGTGTTTTATTATTTTTCCATATAACTAACCTCGACTTCAATGCACTTGTGCCACTTGTCCCTGAGGCTTCAAATTCCCGACAACCAGAAATCTCCCGACTGCTGTTCAATCCACTCCTGGACGGCGAGCTGGACATCTTCATCGTCCCCAAACCGGCGTCCACGTAGTGCAACCTTGAGCTAGCGGAATAAAAAGTAGTCGCTAGGGGCCAGATCTGGACTGTAGGGGGCATGGTTGAGCTCCTTGAATCCGCACTTACGCAGGGCAGCTTGTGCAACTCTGGCCTTGTGGACTTTGATGACGTTGAAGTCGATCATGGGGCGTGAGGTTTCTAGGGACCCAACGGGCAGAGACTTTGGTCATGGCCAAATTGTCGTGGATGATGTTTATAACACTTCCATGTGATATTCCAAGTTCTCACTCGATTTCTTCGACGTTCTCTCGGCGATTTTCGGGGATCATCGTCTTCACACGGGCCACATTGTCCTCGTTGGTCACGTCTGACGGACGTCCTGGACGGGGGTCATCTTCAAGGGACTCACAACCATGGCAGAACTCCCTAGTCCAGTGAGCAATGATTGCATAGGAAGAGGCGGTGTCGGTGTACACTACAACCATGCGTTCATGGATCTCTTTTGCATTCTTGCCTTCCTGGGTCAAAAATTCGATCAGTGCGCGGTGCTCAACCTTCTCCATTGTTAAAAAATTTGTGACTGACGATCTACAATCAGCTACTGCTTCTTAAATAGACGAGGCAGGAGCGTGCGGCTGCAGGTCCTGACTTGTCATAACTTGTTCTAACACTCTGTTTTGCCCTACCGATTCGCAAGACTTATTGACTGCCCCTCGTATGTTGCTCCCTGCCACAAGGAAAACTAGATACGTCGATCTCAGCTAAGGGAAATGCGATACTGGCAAAAATCTGACTAAAGCCAAAGACTCCGCAGGTAGAGAAAATAGGTTGCTTATGTGCTGGAAGATTGACGCTTAGGTAAGCTCTAGAGGAGTGAAGATATATGTAGTTAGATGAAACAAGGACATAACGATAAACGGAGTGATCAATTTTGCCTTACACATACATGTATTTAAAATAGTCTGCTTCAAATTGTATATAGCAGAGTGGATAAAAGACCATGGCATCCTGGCTTGCCATATGAGAATTCCACTATAAACTATGGAAAGTCAGAAGCCTTTGAATATTCTGGCCTACTTCAAGTGTTATAAACTGGAGGACCCTAGAAGGAAGAACTGCTTGAATAAAAAAATAAAAATGTCCAGAATGCAGACAAACAGGCCATAATTGAAAACAATTGTAATAAATTGACTAAAATATATTTAAACTACTGTGGGTAACACGGCACAATTCTAATTTTCTGCCGAATAAGAAAAATATTACCACAAAACGCCGATGAAAATAAAAACAACGAAGTTTACGCAGGATTCGCGAAAGCAACCATCAAAGAAGTAATAGAATCAAGTACTATTATTATTATTATTATTCTCAAAGAAATCTCTGTATATAGAAATATTATTTTGCATCCCTTAAGCCTATTTGGCCAATATAGGAAACGTTTGAACTTATCTACACATGATGCTAAAAAAGAACGGAATTAAAGAGATGTGGTTTGCCGATAACCCGCCATCATTGGAGATATTAAGAATCAATCTAACTAGAAACGCACACGTACTAAGCACAAACACGACGAAAGAAACTAGAGAACGAATAAAATGAGGAACCAAGGCCAGCACCGAAAAGGGGTTTTCAGGAACATAGATGGCAACGATTAGGAGTCGAATACGAGGGTAAACTACAGTCACGAGCAAAGGTTTTGAGACTATTATATTATTTCATATATGAAAATAATAGAACTAATAAAACGCTGAATTTTGTTTTACTATGTTTGTGTCATAATTATTATAATGATGCTAGCGTATGTGGGGGGGAGGGGGTCTATTTGTGCATTTTTAAACAAATTTGGAAAATGATTTTTTAGTCGCAGGCGACTCTACATCTCACTATATCGGTCGGTCGGTCGTTCCGCGTTTTGCTTTTTTATTTGGAGGGGAGGGAATAACATTGTAACTATTCGGCCGATTCTAACGAAATCTGAAACCCTCATTTTGTTTTACATTTTCCTTCGAATGATATAATTGTTAAAGTCCTCCCAACGTTAGTCCGGGAATTATTGAAAGTTTTGAAGGTCGTAAGATCATAAATAAGAATAAGTGAGAGCACGCGACTTTTGCTCAGCAGACCTTGTTTTCTAGCACACCAATTTTTAATGTGTTGTGAAATAAAAACCTTTTTCTCTTGCACACTTTCTTAATTTTTTGAGTGAAGCAAACAAACGCCGGAGGCTTAGCGAAAAAAAACCCGTAGGGCGGATTTTCGCTAGTTTCATTAATAAATACAGTCAATTGATGTGCGCAGCCAATATTTATAATGATGTCCCTTGTTCTTCAGGGTTACTTCATTACATTTTGGGATGCTGGAGAGCAAAACTTGCATGATATATCGAGTGATATTGCTTCATCTTTGTTCAATAAGTACCCGTAACCGCTCCCAATTGGATGACTTCCGTTAATCAACCGCTATTTTGATTATCGTCTACAAATTCACTTTTGGGTTCAAATCTGGCGAATTTCCGATTTTGGGCCAAGGTCCCAAAAGTTCGATTTTGCTTTTAGCCAAGAACTTTGTTATTATTTTTGCTTCGTGACGAGGTGTGCCATCATTCTTAAAAATACATTTTTCCTCACTAAATTGGTCATGAACTGTTGGAAAAGGTGCTGATGAGGCACGTTTTAGTACCATTTTGAGTTCATGGTAGTGTTCTTGGGCGAATCTTTATCGTTTCAGTTTCCTTAGATGAGAAGCAGTTCCAGACATAGAGTGTCCGTATGTTTTACCGTGGCGACTACATAGGACTCGTGAAAGCGCTCCCTTTTTATCTTCGTAACGAGGGATCTTCCAGAAGCTCCAAACAAGCGGAAGGGAACTTCATCAGAGAATATCACTTGGCCTCAGTCTTTAACAGTCCATTCTTTATATTTTCTACACATGTGGAACCTATCCAGAAGATTCTTCTGGTTGCGGGAGAGATGCAGCTTCTACGCAGCCCTTCACACCTGCTTTTTAAAATCGTGAACAAACTTGGCACTAAAAACAACCTAATCCATCAGCTCGGACCTTTATCAGGAGAGGATCTCGATGTTCATTTGAAGCACTTAGGCATCCAGAAGAATTCTTCCCAGGAGTGTAACCAGGATTTTTAAAGTCATTAACGATCTTAAAGATGCAATACCCTTAATAACTATCTCCTTGCATTTTAAGCTACTTTAATGCAGAGCAACAATGGTTGGACGCTTTTCTTTAGAAAGAACCATTTCTGGAATCGAAATAGATTCAACCATTTATTTTTACCAAAAAATATTAGGAAATGGATTATGATTGCACAACGTCATTCATTAAACCCATATTTATCATAATTTTACCCTTTTGATCGAATAATAATAGAGGTTTTATATGAATCTCTTCAAGGGCACCCGGCCAGCGACAAGGAAAAGGCTTGACAGAAGGAGTGGGTGTTCAGAGTCCGCTTGAAAGTGCCTGACGAGGAAGAGGAGCGTATCCCGGCAGGCAGCCCATTCTACAGCTACGGGGCAACTAGAGAGAATCCACGATCACTCATGCATTAGAGACGAGTGTGAGGAACCGAAAGCAAGAGAGCGCTTAGCGAGTGAAGAGCGGTTTGTTGTCTGGACACAGCCGAGAGAAGAACAGGAAAGGGGGAGATGCGGTGTTTAAGATTTTAAAATTTTAGGAGTATTTTAAAAGTAATTCGAAATTTAATGGGTAGCCAGTGCAGTTAGCGAAGGGGTGTAACGTGAGAAAATCGTCGTCGACGAAAGAAAACTCGAGCCGCAAAGTTCTGGACAAGTTGGAGAGAAGAATTGTAGGGTTATATACGATTCATAACCGCTAACTCATCACTAACCGACTCATCGTCAGCCAACTGATCGCCAGCCATTTCATCGCCAGTTATTGTTTTATATTATAGAAAGGGTGTTTAAACTATAAAGAATTAAAATGAAAAAAACATAAAAATATGTATTTATTTATTAAAGAAGCATATACTATCGGGCATTGCAAAAGTCCTGTTACACTCGTTACGAGGCTCTCACATTTTTATTGATTTAATACATAAATGTGTTTAATTTTAAAAAAATAAATCAATGCAGCCGATCTGAGCTGCAAGCAAGCACTCCAAGTGAGACCCGAATACTGCGTATACGTTGTGGACCAACTCGTTCCTTATGCCGATCCACACGCGGTTGATGGAGGACTTCAGCTCGTCAACGTTGCTGTGGTGGACCTTGCAAGATTTGCCTTGGACATGCGTCAACACACTATAGTAGAGGAGATTGACGCCGGGCCACTGCGGGAGTCAAAAGTCCTTCGGCCTCGATTACTCTTGCACGATATTGGCGTGTGGGCCGAGACATCGCACTGCTGAAAGACGTATTCCACCTTATTCGTGATCATTCTCCCCCAGGGAAGGACTTTTGTACCCAATATGTGCCTTTAATCGGCAACGGTGAGCTTTTAACTAACCTCGAACCCCACTGTTGGCATATTATCGCCCTTTGAAGCTGCTTCTTCGTTCTTCCAAGCACATCAATGTAAACGTCCGCATTGACCTTAGAGCCCTGGGGAAAATGTGGTGGCATAACAAGACCCTCTTTGCTGACCACTTTCAGAACAATCAAATTGGCGGTATATTTGCAGTTCATTATCGTAGGCTCTTCCGATGGGTCTTCTCACAGCCAACGATCATTCAGCCGGTTCACTTTCCTCTCCTGCACGAATATTTTCTCGTTGAAGGAGAAAGAAAGAAGGTTGGCGCCATCGTGCTTGATTTTCTGGATAAGTGTTTGTGGCTTCATTTACGACGATCCTTGAAACTTCAACAGATGCGAATGGTAACCCATGTCCTGGTACACTGTTCTATCCAAGTGGATCCCTCTGCACCCTGGTTTCCTTGATCACACCCAATTACTTGGCAACTTTGCCCATGGACTGACCAGGCGACTAGTTTCTCGTTAATGTTAGTATCAGAGCGACGATTGTGACACTGTTATCCGGCAGTAACTTAGTCATTATTCTCAGCCTCATCATATTTCTGTTTAACTTTGTAAACGAGGTTCTTCGGGTATAAACATCACAATCTTCTTTGTGCTTCTCCCGGCGTTTTCCGACTTCAGCTGGCATTCTTACTAGAAACCGCCTCTGCTCTTACCAGCATGAAAGCTCAATTCGTACTGAGCGTGTCCAAGGTCAACTAACCTAAATTGGTGCGATTACACCAAAAGAAAACGAGCTGTTTAATAAAGAACGAAAAAACTGGTTGATCAACACTTACGACTCTACGAAGCAAAGATCCAGCCATGCAATGAGTAGAGGATGAAAGGACTGAACATAATAGACCCGGTACATATATAACCATCGAGGACAGAGAAAATGCATTAAACTGTTTTAAATAGAAATGACTGGTAGCCCACATAATTAAATAAGAAAAATCTTTCAATTCACGAGCTTTATACTAGTCAAGCACTAATTTAACAAGATCTGCTGACAAAAAGTCGCGTGCTCTCACTTATTCTGATTTGTGACCTTAGGGCATGCAAAACTTTAAATAATTCCCGTACTAACCTTAGGAATACCTTGGCAATTATGTGATTCTAAAAACAATGTACAACAACATAAGGTTTTCAAATTTCGTTAGAATTGGCTGAATAGTTATGCTGTTATTGCCAAATAATTCCCCAGATAACTTTGGGAGGACTTTAGCAATTAGATGATTCGAAATGAAATGTAAAGTAACATAAGTGCTTTAACTTTTGTTAGAATCAGCCGAATAGTTATAATTTTATTGCTAAAACAACGTAATTCCCTGGTTACACTTGGGAGAACTTTGGCAATTATATGATTCGAAAGAGAATGTAAAACAAGATAAGGGTTTCAAATTTCGTTAGAATTGGCCTTCTGTTCCCTCGGTACAATAAAATTAAGTATTTACTGACCTTGGTTCGGTTTAACTCTCACTAAGACTCTTCACCTTTCTATATAAAGCTCTTAATTAACTTGGTACGGAACTTCTTGGATAGATTCGCAACAGTAGCGGGTTCCCTACCTTCAATCATCATTGATCGTTAATAAAACTCAATGTCTTTTCTCTCATTTCAACAAAGAATTTTAAAAACTTTTCTTCGAGCTGAATTATGGGAGCAAGGTTGGTGAGGTGAGAAAAGCGTGTCTTCGACACTTAAAGCCCAACCACGCACCAACCCCAATGTTATAAGAATAGGGGCGCTACCAGCGGTGTCTTACCCACTGCCCTAGTTCCAAGAAGAGGGGAGTCACTATCCATGTATTGCCCTTCACACACCGGTGCCTCCCCATTTCAGTTTAAAAAGAAGCAAATTAAAATGGAAATGTATACAGAATAAATAATTCTTCTGATTATGGACACAATAAGAAACTAAAGAAAGAGACTAAGCATCAGGAAACCAAACTATAAGTTCATCCTATAAGTTATGCGGCATGTTGTTGATGTTTTTTTTACTAGTCTACTATACTAAAATAGAAACATAGATACCTTTATATCAGCCTAACCAAAGGCTTACATTTGGACATACCTTAGTCGTCATTTTATGGGCTAATGATTTTGTATTATTATTGTTAATTAGATGCGCTTTATAGGTAAATGATGGATGTCAAATGTGCACATTCGCAACATTATGATTTGGGATTTAGAGAAGGCAACTCTGTTAAGTTAACTGAAAGTTTGAGTTAATTATCCGCTGGTGGAACAATTAGTGTGAGCCAATGCAAATATGGTTTCCACATATTCGCTTGAGAAACCTTAGTTCCAAAGATGAACCGCGATCTGGACGACCATTGAAATTTGATTTTTTTTTAAATAACAATGGAAGAAAATCTTATTATAACTGTTGAGTAATTGTCAGAAAAATCTCATTGAATTCATTTATATCACTGTGCACCGTCATTTAAAGGAGATATGCAAGGTCTCAATATTGGAGCAATGAATTAATACTACACGACCTGTTAGAGGTAAATTGCAACAAGGAATCAACATTTACCTATCTCTCCTTTCTCGACTATAAAGTAACCATTTTTTTTAGTAGAATTGTTACCGCAAACAAACAGTGAATTATGTACAATAACATTAAACGTTCTAGAGTGGACTAAATGTTTAACTTTTTAACCCAAGCCAAACTATAACCAAAGAGTTTTATAGTGCTCATTTTGACCGTTTATTTACAACACTTGAAGAAAAGAGGCCAGAATTAATCAATGGATGAAGAGTGTTCTTTCATTAAGACAACGAGCGATCGAATGTGAACTATTGAGTGTTTTTTCCATACTCACCCAACATAGATAGCCTCATCAATTTAGCAAAACATTCAAATATAATGATGTGAATAACAGAAGAGGTCGAAACAACCTTAAAGAACTTTTAAAATCAAAATAAAACAATTTTTACAAGCATGGTATTGAAAAGTTAGTAAAAATATGGAGACTCAGGATAGAAACTTATGGAAATTATATTACATAATAAATTAATAAGTAAATATGTAGTTATTTAAATATAAATAAGTCCAAAAAGTTATTTGATTTCTAGCCATAAAATTAATGATAAACAGGAATAGAATGTCACATTATTTATGGGATGACCTTAATCTAGATCCAATCAATAAAATAAGAGAGAACAAAGCAAATAAAATTTGAAAAAATTAACAATAATATCGATCCCTTACAGTCATGGCAAAAAGGTTTGCAACTAATATATATTTTTATTTTTTCATTCGTTTTTTTTTAAATTTACGTGATAGGAATAATTATTCTGATATTTTAAATGTAATAATAAAAAAAGGCATTATTTCGGTGAATCCAAAGTCGCGCTCTGATCCTTTTCTTGTACTAGGTTTCAGTCTTGGAGTTTTGTTAGTCGATCAAAAGTGTAAAATGATGAAAAATATGGGTTAAATAAATGATTTTGTAAAGTTGTAATCTATTTCGTAATAATTTTTGCTAAAAATAAATGTTTGAATCTTTTTCAATTCCAGAAATAATTATTTTCAAAGTAAGGTGTGCAACCATTGTTGCACACTGATTACACATCTGTGAATGTCTTTTGGACGCTCATGAGTGTCAAATAAACAACAAATTCGCCTCCTAGAAAGGTTCCAGGTCAAGGATCGGGTTGTCATCAGTACCAAGTTTGCTCACGAGTGAAAAGTGACAGTTGTGAACGCTTCAGCGGGCCACAGTGAGAGGAGACTTTTCCATAAAGGTCTCCTCAAGACAAGAAGGGCTGCGATAAAGCCTCATATTACCCAAAAGAACCTTACGGATAGGCTCCAACTTTTTAAGAAATATAAAATTTGGACTGTTGAATAATAGAGCAAAGTGATATTCCCCGATAAAGCTCCCCTCGACTCGCTTGGAGTTTCTAGTAGAACCCTCGTTAGGGGAAGAAAATGGGAGCTCTTTCCACGAGTAATGCGTCGTGCTTACAGTGAAGCATTCAGAAACTCTCCATGTATGGGTCTGATTCTCGTCTAAGGGAAGTAGAGACCTAACAATTTTGCACAAGAACACTGCCGTGAACTCAAAATGGTACCGAAACGTGCTTTATCAGCAGATTTCCCAACAGTTTAGGGCCAATTTGTGAATAATAACTGTATTTTTCAGCATGATGGCTCAACGACGAAGCAAACGCAATGACAAAGTACTTTGTTGGAAATAACAACAAACCTTTTCGACCTTAGGCCGAGAATTCGCCCGATTTGAACCCAATAATGAATATGTGGGCGATAATTATCAAACTGGCTGTTGATAAACAGAAACAATCCAGTTGTGAGCAGTTGCGGATCATTATTAAACTAAAACGGAGCATTATAATAAATTTGGTCTCCAGCATGACAAAAAGAACTGAAGAACAGCAGTCTTGAAGAACAAAGGACATCATTGTAAATATTGACTGAGCGCATCAATTGTCTGTATTTATTAATAAAATGGGTTTGAGATCTTAATTTTTATATATTTGACCTTCAAATTGTGATTTAAAGCCTATTAAAACACAATCCAAGATTTGATTAGTTCTATTAATTTTCTTATAGGAGAAAAAATAGTAGTTTCACAACCTTGTCCATGACTGTAGACGTTCAAATAAGCTTACCAGTTGCTAGCAACACATAAAAAAGCTTCGAGAGTAGCAAAAGAACTCTCAAGATTAAGGAAGCACCGATATACTCGTATGTGTAAAGAAGAAAAGTTAAAATAAAGAGGAATAATAATCTGAATCTAACCAACAAAAATTAGACAACAAAGCTGTAAATTCCCACAAAGTTACACATATAAATAAGAAGTAAAATACAAACAAAATAAAATGTCCGTCAGTCTGACAACATTCTATTTCTCCACTATAAATATTTCTCCCTTTCCCCAAAGAAAAACTATCACAATTTAATTTTATTTTGCATTTTTCTGTCCTAAATAGCCTAGTTTCTACTAACAACCTACTTATCTCATCATCATGTTCAATTCCTTTTTGCGCTTGATCATCGCTCATCCGTCTACTGGTTAAGGAGGCAAGCTTAATGCAACTGGTAATAACGACCCCTTCGAAAACACATTTCACTTCCATCTGAGGATGCCTTAAGGAAGGCCAAAGTTCACTGCCAATTACATGATCAATTTTTAATAAAGTGTAAATAAAATAAATCTTCTTCAGCTGATTTTTCATCTCAAACAAGTTAGAACGTTGCAAGATAAAAGTTATAAAGGGGGTGAATGAAATAAAGCTCTAAGTTTTTTTCCCCCTGAGCTTTCGGATTCAACCTAGAGTCATTCCTCGGAAAAGCCACTCCTCATACCACATGTTATAGAAATGTCATTTAAACCCATAAAGACATTCGGTCATCTCACCAACGTTAAAGGGAAAGTGGACGAAAATTAAAAGTCATGCATTGTATACAGGGACACATGCAGTAGCTACCCCGCCAAATACATGGGACAAACAGGAAACAGTCTCTAGACCAGGATCGACCAACTAATGATAGCCTCGAGAAAAACTGATCCATTCTTGGTCAAAGCATCTCATCGTGCTGTTAAGCGAAACAAGATGAAGTGGGAAGGAACCAGAATCGTCGGTAGAGGGTCAAACAAGACATATATGTAAACCTGGTTCTTAGACGGACGTTGTATCAGTTTTAGTCGCGTGCGAGTCTAGTCGCAGGCTAGTAATCTACATCTCACTATGTGGGTCGGTCGGTCCCCGTTTTGCTTTATTTTGCTTTTGTAATAACATTGTAACTATTCGGCAATTCTAATGAAATTTGAAACCCTTATATTGATTTACATTCTCCTTTGAATGATATAATTGTCAAAGTCCTCCCAAGGTTAGCCCATGAACTATTTTGTTTTAACAATAACATCATAACTATTCGGCCGATTCTAACGAAGTTTAAAACCTTATTGTTGTTTTACATTCTCTTTAGAATGATATAATTGACAAAGTACTCCCAAGATTAGCCAGGCAATTATTTTTTTGGCAATAACATCATAACTATTTGGCCGATTCTAACGAAATTTGAAACCCACATATTGTTTTACATTCTCTTTCGAATGGTATACCTGTTGAAGTCCTCCCATGGATAGCCCGAGAATTATTTGGCTTTAGCAATAACATAACTATTCAGCCGATTTTAACGAAATTTGAATTCCTTATGTTGTTTTGCATTTTTTTTCTAATAATAGAATTGTCAAGGTCTTTGCAATATTATTCTTGGAATTATTTAAAGTTTTGAAGGGCATAAGGTCTTAAATCAGAATAAGTGAGAGCACGCGACATTTTGGTCAACAGACCTTGTTTTAATCAACACTTCATTTTTACTATTTTATGATCTATTAACTTGTTTTACACTATTATTTTGTTTTACATTATTATTTTCATTTTTCTCGTGTTCATATGTGATCTTCTTTGAACTATTTTTAGTTATTATTTTCAAATTTGAAGTTTCCGTTTCGTAGTTTCATACATCCTTTATCAGTTTTTCATATTTTAAAATGATTATTAAACATTTATTTTTATTATTAGCTTGTCTTAAATTTGTTTTATGTTGATAATTCATTTTTTTCTTTGGTATTCATTTATCTATTTGGATTTGTTACTTTCCGAGTTGCTGTTCCTTAAACGTTTCCAAATTTCATAACTCCTCTACCTGTTTTTACCTGTGGCAAAGCGACCGGTCAGGGCGTCGCTTTTTTTTAAAAGGAGTAAAGTTCAATTGTACACATTTAAAACCATGAAATGACCCATATGACCATGGGACATATGTTCATTCATCCTGGGGATTTCAAATCTTCCATCGTATTTGGCGCTGGGTGGCACCATCTAGTGGCAGAAGCCTCATTTAGCCATTCAAAGCACTGGTAAGTGATTTAAACCATAGGAAACCATGAATGCAATAACCTTTTATCATGTTATTACAAAACGCCCCAGGTCATTGGAGGGATTTTCCTTCTTGTTCCTTTTGCCAGAGTGAGCTCATCTTGGCTACTACTTTACTGACACCAAATCGGAGACTAATGACAAGAAAGTTCGAAAGTTGCCTCATTCTTGATATAAATTCGTCTAAATCAACACTTCCGAAAGCTTAGGAAGAAGAATAAAACGTTTAGCTGATTACCCTAAATTGCTCACGAAATGTATAATACAGCATATTATCATTATGCATAGGCTTTTAATTAAAAAGTTTAGTCTCAGCCCTGATTTTGTTATGCCTTTATGCTTCCTTCGAACAATACTAGCTATGAAAGGGGAAAGATCTCCAGTCATTCATAAGTAAGAATTGAAATTTTATTCCCTTTATTCAAATCTACTAACCTCGGAACAGTTTTAAGTGAAATAATTGCAATGCTAATCAGGCGATTGATACCAAAATTGCAGAGAGAATAACAACTAAAGACAATTTCGATTCGTTTCAATATCAGCGCAGGGAAATTCTAAATTATTGCCTCGTATCTTATCAATTACGATGCTCTCAATTTATGCGGGTGTACAAATAACCTCGATTCTGTTGCTAGTAACGCAATCTCGGAAAGCGCATCTGGCCCTGCAATACCGGCATACTTGAGTGGATGAACGCAGTGGCGGCAACTCATGCTAAAGAGTGTTGATTAGTATGCCAGGCTCAAGTACCTACTTCAACAGCTTTCATCGACGTCTTTCGCGTTTGGCGTCGGTTTCCATATGGGTGTATTTAAGTAATACTCGTTCGAGTTCGAGTTTTTTTTGAGCGAGGAACGAAATTCTGTGCAAGGAAATGAAAATCTCTAACAATGATGGACAGTAGTAGTACTCTACCTTGAAACGTAGCTAGCAGTACTGAAAGGTAATTAGTATAATTCAAATGGTATAATTTGTATTAATATTTTTAGGTTTTCAGAAATTGTAAGGAGAGATCTGTAAAGAAAGAGTGATGATAAAAGAAGTAAAAATGTAGCGAAGATATATAACTACAGTTGCAAAAATATTGTGAAAGATATAGGCATATGAGCTGCAATTGCAAAAAACCCCCTTAAATTCTGGGTTTCAAGCCTCAAACAATTCGACAAAAAAAAACCCCTCGAGTACGACAAATTTGAACCCCTTTAGTTGGGTATTATAAAGAAAATGAATGAGAACAAAATATTGTGAAAATGTAAGAAAGGATAAATAAAGATAAAATGTCTAAGAAATAATAACTTTAAACTGTCACTTGAAGGTGGACTTTCAACCTTGAGGATACATTCAAAGTAAATCCTTAAATGATTGCTAAACACAAAGAAAACAAAGACTGAAAATTAAATGGAAATATCGCATACGAAGGAGGAATTGAAGACGAACTCTTTCGCTTCATAAATTCAGGATTTTAAGGGTTTTAATACAGAAAAGAGGGATTTTTTTCACTCAGTGATGAAATAATGAGAGGAATGAGAGAGATATAAGAGAAGAATATGGATTAATACAGAAAGCAGAAAGAACAAAAAAGATTAATGCAAAGACCACAGTAGCAAATCTCCTTAAGCTCAGCTGCTGGCATCCATCAGGAGTAAAATAATAATAAAAGTCCAGGTAAAAGTTCGAAAAAAAGGCACGATTTTCACAAATAAGAACTTAGAGAGCACATCTTAAACGAAAAGGTTTTGAAAATGAGGCCTAAAGGATAAATTGATTATTCGTTGAAGGTTTCATAACCTGAGGTATCCAAATGAGTATAATTTAACCTTTATAATAATATCTCCGATGACTTAATTAACTACTAGTCTTAGCTAAATATTTAGTTATTCTATACCTCCTGAAGCTTTGAAATATGGTATGTTTTCGACACACTATCAATTAGCACTGAGAGTTTTTTAATGAGCCCAAATCGTAATTCAATTAGTGTCTCGCCTAATTCTTCAATTCCTTAATTTGGATAATAGTTTGGGACATTCTGAGATCCACTTTTGACTGGCCTTGAATGGACTCACTAAGGAAATAACCCACAATTCTCCTTCTTCCAGAATTATTAACTACTTAGGGATTCTTGAGTTCTACGACAATTTTCTGGTGTAAAAATCATAGTTTTAAACAAATAATATTGCTCCTACATATTAATAATGCCATAGATTTGAGGCTTACTTATTATAAAATAATATGTGTCTACTTCTTGAATTTTCCTTCTAATCATGCAAGAGCTAATTCAGAGTTGAGCATTATTTAAATTCCTTAATATCAATCATTCTACAAAATACCTGGCAATATTATATGTAATCTAACCTACCTACATTTATTATGAATGATATTTTTTTATATTTGTTATAGGATGCCAAGCATAGCTCAAGTTCTAGTAGATTAGAAGGTAAGGAACTCGATTTCCACGCCTGACTTCTACGTTCGATTCCCAACGAGAGCGGACGTGGCCATAACATAGTTCATTTTTTAATGAACCATGTTATGGCCACGTACACCTCTTTAAAGATCGTTTACACAAACTGGTTTATAACACTTATGCTAAACTATCCACAGAATCTTTTCCTTTTTCAAAAAATCCGACTTAAATATTCTAAAGAAGCTTGGTCTAAACCAAGATCTTCTTGCAACTAGACCAGATAAATCTAAAGATGTTGTCCTCATGAACCGTTCTGACTATGTATCCAAAATGGAAACAATTATTTCTGATGAATCTCAATTTCAAATGGTTAATACTCCACCGTTTTAACTAATCATTAGTATAGAGGAGCGAATCATCAGAACTCTTAGGTCACCTACAAACCAGAAGTTGATTTCCGAAGTAACCTACCAGTCGCTTTATTCTTCTGGTTCTTCATTGTGTTCTTTATACGGTCTGCCCAAAACTCATAACGCTGGTATTCCTCTAAGACCTATTCTGGGCGCTTACAATTTACCTAGTTATAAAATTGCTAAATTTTTAGTTTTCTTTCTCTCTCATTTAAATCGAAATTAGTATACTTTTGATAATTTTAAGCAATTTGTAAATAAACTCAAACAGTTCGGTTCCAACGGTCAGCAATGACTCTACAAACATTCCATTAACTGGGACCATAGACATAAATTTAAATAAACTATTTCCTTATCACAATAGCTTACATTATGAATTTCCTCGATCTTCGTTTAAAACACTTCTAGAATTAGCTGGCAAAGATTCGTTTTTCACTTTTAATAAAAACTTATACAAGCAAGTCGATAGTATAGCCATGGATTCTCAATTTGCACCAACCGTCTTTAACATTTTCATGTGCCATATGGAAACCAAATTTTTAAATGATTGTCCGAAAGAAATCAAACCTAAATTCTATAAAAAATACATAGATGACACTTTTACATTATTCCATACCTCTGCTCAATCGGAACTTTTCAAGAACTTCATAAACTCATAGCATCCTAACATTTCATTTACAATAGAACCAGAAACAGATAACAGTTTATCGTTTTTGGATGTAAAAATACAAAAGAATCGGGGGTGCTTTGTATTTTCTGTTTTCCGAAAGCCAACGTTTAGTAACCTTGGTTTAAACTTTTACAACTTCTGCACCTATCGATTCAAAGGTAAGGGTATAACACATTTCTTCTTGAGTCACTTTTCACGTTGTTTCGTTCAAAATTCACATTTTTTTATTATTGTATATCAATTTATTGCAAATTTTATGCAATTTCTTATGATAGAATTATTTTTTAGCAACATGACTAGAACATAGTGAAAAGTAAGATAATACAAAACTGTATACATTCGTGAAAGAATTTTCTTAGATATTTAAAGTTCAATATAAAAAAAACTACACCATTGATTTTTATATCATTTTATTGCAAATTTTATGCACATTTATATAGTATATATTTTGTTTTAGCAACATGAGTAGAACATAGTTGAATAATGATAATGCAAAATTTATGCATTCGTGGAAATTCTCCGTAGATTTTTAAAGTGAAATTCTAAACAAAACACCAAACTACACTCTGCGAATTTAAATATTTGCTAAAGAAAGACGGCATCGGTGAAATGGCTTATATTTTTAGCATCATTCGAATATAGATTAAACTAAATTCCAGGGCATTCAGAACACCTCTACTATTCACCTAACACCCCCCTTTTCAACAGAGAACAAAGCCTATAGTTGACTATGTCCGAAAAATATATGTTTGAGTCCACCATTAAATGAAATTTTGATTGAACTAAAGAAAACAGATTTCAAATAATAACGAAATCATATTTGCATATTCTGTTCGTGAATTGAGTCAGCTTGCTTAGTTTTAGTAATTCTATAGCCATTTATATGATATCAAGTTTCAAAGATGGGAGTTCTGAAAGGCTCCCCTGTATCTCAAAAACGGTGCTTTAGGTTATTATGATTTTGGCAGGAATAAAAGGGCTTTCAATGAGCTTTAATTTCATATATGATAGTCTAACATAGTTAAAGGTCGAAAAATGAATGTGGCATCCCCTTAATGCTTGTAGAACTGTAATTCACCGTTCTTTCAATATCTGTTCTAACTGGACCCTATTCCATTTGGAAATGATCAAACTTAAAAAAAAATTAAATTAAACAACTACACCCCCCATATTTTTTTTATAAATTGCAGTAGGAATTTTGTAAATAATGTCTTTATACCTATAAATAATTATAATGTTCCAGCAAAAAATTATACATTTCCTTTCCCTTTATGGGATACCAAACTAATACTTTTAGGAAGGAATTGTCGAATATTTTGAAAATTAGTTTAACGACACTTTTTGTAAACCCCTTAAAAATTAGTTCTCTGTACACTGTAAAGGACACCATTCCTGACATTTTGCGTTCCAGAATAGTATATAAATATACTTGTCCTAAATATTCCTTGGAAACGTACATTAGATGTACGAAACGTCTTCTCAAGGTTCGCATTGATGCTCACCGTGGGGTCAGTTACAGAACAGGAAAGGATCTCTCCGTAAAAGAAAACTCTGTTGTCCGATCTCATTCCTATTCATGTAAAATACTTATAGATTATGATTAATTTAAAATATTATCTGCATCAAAACCTAAATCTGACTTTCTCATAATTGAGTCCCCTTTAATTAAATACAATCAACCTCAGTTAAATATGGACTCTACTTCCACACCGTTATATATTGCCTGATTAATTTTGTTTGAATTTTTTTAACTAGTTACCATTAATTAATTACCACTTAAAGAACCAACTAGTTAACTTTTTTTGTTTTTCGACCAACCAACTAAATATATCAGAGAACCAACTAATACTAAATCACATCTTTCCCGGTAGTATAATTTTTAAATTTCATTCATTCAGCTCACAGCTTTCTCCGAATCAGGTAACAAATTTTAGTGTATTTATTGAGGTTTTCCTTTTCTTCCAATTGTAACCTTATTAATTTCGTTTTAATTTATTTATTTTTTTTAACTTAATATACAGATTTTTGTCCATTATATTGCATTTGATATCTTTTGAGGTTTTTTACATCCTAGTACATTTTTGGCCTAAAGCCATTAATTATCATTGTTCTCATAATATATATATATATATATATATATATATATATATATATATATATATATATATATATATATATATATATATATATATATATATATATATATATATATATATATATATATATATATATATATATATAT
Source organism: Ceratothoa steindachneri (assembly GCA_963969495.1). Taxonomy (NCBI): domain Eukaryota; kingdom Metazoa; phylum Arthropoda; class Malacostraca; order Isopoda; family Cymothoidae; genus Ceratothoa; species Ceratothoa steindachneri. The sequence goes on from OZ018321.1 coordinate 10,775,749, forward strand.
ATATATATATATATATATATATATATATATATATATATATATATATATATATATATATATACATCGTGGGGCAGAGAGGCCGGACGTTTTTGAAAAATTCACAAAATCAACTAAAAAGGTAGTAGACCATTTAACAAATTAAATAACTACCTACTACTATGCAGTATCTAGTCAAAGTCTCATTAGACAAAATTGAAATATTAAAATCAAATAATGTGCCGCTGGTGTTGTCAGCCCCCCTGGGGCTGAGTAATAGACATTTCAAAAACGTCCGTCCTCTCTGCCCTACCCTGTATATAGAAATCACAATAACATGTGACACGGTAGATACGTAATAACTCACAGCTAAGGCAAGAATCATACCCAAGCGATTTCGTCCTTTTTATAAGACCAAACAAGGATTCAACATAGAATAGACTAAGAAAGAAGGGAGAGAGAGAGAGAGAGAGAGAGAGAGAGAGAGAGAGAGAGAGAGAGAGAGAGAGAGAGAGAGAGAGAGAGAGAGAGAGAGAGAGATAGCAAACGGAATAAAAATCATATAAATTCTTTTACCCGTTTTAGAAAGTGAAAAATAGGTGGGGTTAGAATAAATGCCTTGTGGTTAGTGAATTAGACTGACAAGCGAAGCGTAATGAAGTAAAAGTGATCGAGAATGAATTGTGACTTTTATGAACGCGAGTTAAAGAATCATAATGAAAAGAATACCTTCTAAGAGCATAAGGGTGATGAATAATTTCTTAGAGGCCGCTGGAGCGATAGGTATCAAACTACAGTTTAAATGTTGAAATTTGCGGAGTTTATGCGTGTCAGCCGATGGGAAAGAAAGATGTCGCTCATCACAGTCCTGATCGAGCTTCCGCAGAGGGAGAAAATCAAATATGCTTAGCTTCCTATTAGATTAATCCCCAAGCATTCGGAAGTATTTTAAGGCTGGAGGTAGAGATACTGATCCCAGAAGAGATGGTCTCGGGTCCAAAGTAAGAGGATCTGGGAAAATGTTCACATTGCAATATGGAATAGCACTTTGATGCAATTTATGAAATATTATAATGGGTTTCACGTTGAAACAAATAAACATTTAATTTTATGCAAACGTTACAATTAAACTTAATAAACATGCAAAATTACAAAAACAATGGTGAAAGCCTATAAATAATGACAGACCCATTAAAGTAATTGAGGAGAGTTCGTGCTTAGTCTTGGGAGTGATTAACTAATTACTGTTCAGGCCTAACGTTAACTTCAGGAGAGCAGTAGTTTTGGTTTACAAACCAAGACTACTGCTCTCCCGAAGTTCAACGTTAGGCCTGAACAGTAATTAGTAAATTTTATACAAATACAGCCCGTCAACATTATACGAGATATGTCCTATAACGTATAAGAATAAACAGCCTCAGTTATATTTTTCAAAGTTAATGTAATTTTTCGTTAACTCGAGGAACCTAAGTACCGTTTTATTAATAAGAAACAAAAGAGGAATATAAAGTTTTAGGTTTAACAATTATAAAAGTCTGTAGATACGAGTGTAGGTAATAATTACAATCAATGGTATCTATATATTTAATTTAAATCAAGTGAATGGAAGATTTGATAAAGGCAACTTGTGCCTTGAGCAATAATAGGAGCGTGGCAGGCTTTGGCAACTTATCCCAGCAAATAATTCATATGATATCAAAGAATAACTAATAAAAATATCCTTGTTTTATTACTGGTAAAATTAATATGTGTAGGGAAAAACAATGGATATGCGATAAAATTAGAATGATAAGAACTGCATTTAAATCCATTTAACTCTGTAATTATGATCAAATTTAACTAAGGAAATTCTAATAAAACAACCTTATTAAAATACTTGTATATACTAGAATAACAACTGTAGGATTCTATAACAATTTAGAACATTGAGGAAAAAAATCAATGTACATAGAATGTATAAATTTAGTATCGTTTGAAACTCAGGTTGAATGTACAGAATCAAATTCATTCTGTAACCCATGTCATGCTGCCGCGAGGTGTGCTGTCCCGAGGTATAAAAGGGGAATTAGAAAGCGCCTCATTATGAAGATAACAACATCAGAAGAATTTTCAAGTTCCTGCCGAATAAAGCTTATTGAATCAAGCGACGGAGAATTCTTTACCCTTAAACAATTCATAATCACCGTTACCCAGCCTGGAATCAAGAAATAAGAAAACTCTACCACCTGGCGTCAGTGCCTCACGCAAAAGCCGCTTCCCAAAGAACCGAATCGATAGCCACGAAGCCAAACCAGAACCATATCTGGCTACCCAGGAGTGGTACCAAACACTCGGTGAGAAATCACCCTTATAACAAATCTACTCATAACGGGCACAACCCCTATAAATGCTAGAATGGGACTACCGTTAGGATGCGTGCCAGAAATTGTCCTTCTTCCATTGACAGAATATCTAGCTTTCTGAATGAGAGAGGGAATACATGAATGGATTGTGTTCGTGGACTAAACAAAATTTAATGTATGAATCTTGTTGAGAAATAGAGAAACATGGGAATATTCCAATTTACCGATAGATCCCCTTGAAAGCCGAAAATTAAACCATTAAATAATTGGCTATGTAGAAATAATGTCTGATAATATATTTGATTATTCCTTATACTGAAATAAACTAAATGAAATATCGATGGGATGTGCTTGACTAAGAACAATAAATTAAACATACAATACATGATACCAGGTTTTGCAAAAGTACTGTTACATTCGTCGTAGAAGAATAAGGTCGAAGGGTGAGATCATCGCGCCCTTCGGTACCCACGTGGTCTCGAGATCGCCGCATGGAGCGTGGGAAGCGAGGCTCATCTGCGGCGAGGATGCGGTCCACGCCGTTTTATTGCACCCCAGCTGTATTTACTTAGGGGTACATTTTCCTTGTCTCGCATGGTCTTATAGCCAGCCTCCTGCCCTCGCGCATAGATCGAAACTCTTCGAACATTCTAAGCCAACTTTATCTCGGTTCCCCGAAGGAGTTCCTGCCTTCCCCCAATATTGCGGAAGTCGTGGAGACTCTCGACCAGGAAATCCACGCCACCAGCCCAGTGGAGCGTCTATATAATCCCCCGACTCGGTTCAGCAGGGAGCAGTGTAGTACGGTAGCACCGGAGCACAGCAACCCAGCTTAGCACTGTTTCGCCTAACACCGCGTACGAGCAAAGGACATGCTCAGCCATCGCGATCGGAAATACCGGCGACTTCGATTTGAGGACGAAGGCTAAATCGACATCACTGAAATCTGCCATAGTCAATCGGCGAGTATCTGACGACGAACTCCCTCCCCGAAGGCCAAACTACGTGTGCTTCCTTGTCCGCCTTGTGAGGTAACCCAGCTTCCCCATTGCAGTCATCGTATTCCGACTGGCCCTTCCCTTCAACGAACACGTAAGCAATTGCAATCGATGACGCCTTAGATTATTCTATAATCTGGTCTACCCAAACCGTCCCATCTTTTGTGTGAGGTCCCGGATTAAAATCCCCCTTTTAATCTCCGACCTGAACCCGACCACTAATCCCATATGTATCCCTCCTGTGAGCTGTCCCGTGCCGACATTTAATTTCATATGTACGATCATTCCCTTTAAACTCTGTATCTGTATATATTTCAATTATATTTATTTGTTAGTAAAGGTATATTTTTGTTATCGTCTTTATCTTGCAACCCTGAACGAGTACCGGCTACCTGTTGATCTTTGGCCAACTTGCACTCTAAATTATTTGTTTTGAAAGGACCCCGCAATTGAAAAGTAAACCAGTCCCACTGAATTCTTAACTATTCCCCTTTCACGAACCAGCTAGATCGACTCTCAAACAGACTTCGACAAAACCCCTAAAAGCATATATAGAGAGAGAGTCTGGACATTCCACGACATTCGGATATTTTCTCTTTTGAGAGGTTTACGTATGTGATAGAAAAAGTTCCGTCAAACCAAATTAAAGTCCAAATTTTCCATAACGTGTCATTAAAACGTATTTTCCGTTGTGTTCAAGTGTGTCGAGGTAAAAGCTAAAATAATCGAGATATCTGCTCTCCCTCACGTGGGCCACAACAGGTCCGACATCGCCAAGTGACTCAACCTCAGCTGAATGACCGTACGCAGAGTGGTTGAGAGGCTAAAAAATGGGGAAGACTACAAAGATCGACTTCTTTCAGCCAGACCTCAAGTTGTCAAGCGTTTGTCTGAGAGATTGGCCTTCGAAAGTTTTTCCAAAGTTCAAAATGACCACGCTCGTGAAAAAAAAGCATCTCTTTGGCCACGGTGTCTTGTGCAGTCAAGAGGATGACTGCAATAGCTTGAGGTGTGTGGAAAAGCCTATGCTCACCGACTGTATTTTAGAAAATTATGTGTTGGAATGAATGAGAGTGTTGTCTCTATAAAAAAACATTCTCCTTTCATTCCCATTATGCCGGACTCACATTGCAAAGGAATATATTTTGTAGCCTGACGAGTTTAAATACGTTTTTGTCTTTGTAAAACCTTGCAGGGATCGTTGTTAGGACCAGAGAAAACGATACATGTTTGGGTGTCTCTTAAAAATACCTAAGTGCAATTCTCTAAATCCATAGGTATTGATGATTCTTGCTGACATGGAGGTTTGGAAATGAGAAATTCAATGGAATTTATTGCTTCTTAACAATGCTGTAAGGATTTATGTTGAGGGAGTCGTTGTCTCTGCAGCAAATCGATCACCTGGAATGCGTAACAAAGTGCCATATAGTACTTGCGCCGATGAATATCCGGTAGCTTGTTTAGGTGCCTTTTGCATTTCAAGTAATACCGCTTGGAGGTTTTGTGAACGGCCCACAGGCGATCCAGTGGCCATGAGAGATCATTTTATAGTTCCCAGCCCGGAGTTCCCAGATGCGTTTAGAAGGATAAGTGAAAGATACTCGTATGTTCTGTGGCGGTGAACTCCTGAACAAATTTTGATCGAAACTGTAATCCATTGGCAGAGGTCATCTGGACTGGTGCAAAGAAACGTGAGGCGCAGTAGTCGAAGAATGCGTCAAGTCAACTCAACTTGTAACACAATTTAATATCAAATTAATGCTCATGTATTTAATAATGATCAGTTGAGTCAAACGAGAGGTGGTACTTGGCAAGATAAACAATTAGATGGACATAAGAGAATCTAAGTCGCAATTTCGGTGAAGGAAGTGTATTGAACTGATTGAGATCGCGAATGAAAAGTGACTTTTACAACATACTTCTTTTTTTCTTTTTTTGTCTTTTTTGTGTTACTTCCTTTTTATTTTTCACTCTTTTTATTTGCCTTCTTTTAGGTTACTTCCTTTGGCTTGTGTGCTTTTTTACTTCCTTTTTACCCTTTTTGTTTTTTACTTCCTTGTCTTTTTTGCTCTTTTTATTTTGCTTTCTTTTTGTTGTTTCTACTTTGGTATTTTGCTTTTTAAACTTCCTTTTATTTTGAATTTCTTTTTGTTACTCATTTTTGTTACTTCGTTTTATTTTGCTTTATATTGAACATTTTTGTTACTCCCTTTTTCTTTTGCTCTTTCCCTCCTTTTTGTTTACCCTTTTCTTTTATTTTTGTTTCTTCCTTTTCCCTTTCTTTCCTTTTTTCTTTCTTCTTCCTTTCTTTCTTTTGTATTCTTTCTTTTTTGTTTGTTTCTTATTTTTTCCTATTTTCCTTTCTTTATTTTTTTTCCTTTCATTCTTGTCCCTTTCTTTCTCTTAATCACTTAATTTCCTTGTTATATGAAGTTACCTCGCGGAGGCTTATTTCAATCCTAAATGTGAAACAGCACTTTCAGGTTATGACGTCATACATTTTCTGGTTTATTTCCTTCCGTATTCGACCGGAATGTGATTTACATTTCCTGTGTGGAGGGGTGCGACTCATCCGGACTGGTTCTTCCGTGGAGAATGGCTGACTTTGCCGCTGGCCTTAGTGTTATTAGGAGAAGGTGAGCTTAGAACAGCCCAAAATCTGATTCGGAGTTGACTGCCATGTGTCTCCTAGACGCTTAACGACTCATTTACTCTTCCTACCTTTATGACCCTTAACATTTAGTATTTCTCCCCCTATCCTGGTGTCTATCTCTCTCTCTCTCTCCATATATATATATATATATATATATATATATATATATATATATATTGTTTCCTTGTTCAATCCCTTAATTTCAGCCCTTTGTTCACGAGGTTCCTTTTAAATTTCGGGGCATCGACGCTTTCTAGGTTTTGTCTATTTTTCTAAATATTTGCATTTGCGACTCTGAGCATCCTCTCAGTATTAAGCAGCCATAATATTCTCCTTTTTGAATACTACATATGCATCTTTCACACATTAACACTTCCTCATCCGCACCACTTTCTTTACGTCCCTCCCTAAAAAATATTTTTGTGGTCAATGCCCTCATAGGCTTTTGTTTCTTACTTTGGAGTCAATAAAAAACAGCTTGTTCTTCATCACGCTCATTTTTAACTTTCCTAAACTTTACCATTTTTAATCAACATCTAGTTAGAAACTCCCATTTGGCAAATTGATGTGTAAAAATCTGTCAATTTTAAACGAGTAAAGAAAAATAATGGAGTAACCAGCGAAATCATTTTGGATCCAAGCAGAAAAATGAATAGGCAGTGACATGAAGAAAAGATAATGTAGATATATATCAAAGACCCTATTACATCCTAATACTGAGTCCACCAGGACGTAATACTTCAGAACCAGCCCTGATAAAGAACAGGCAATCAAAAGTATGAGCTTGAACCCCCTTTCAAGGGGCCCAAGAAGGATGGAAAAGTAAAAAGAGACAGAACCGCTTAATTAGAAGGTAAAACTCAAATTAAACAATAATAGTGAAATATTTATGACGACAAAGAATATTCCGTGTACTGAAGTTCTTCAACCACAAATGCCAGACTCAAGTGAGCTCAAAAGAACAAACACCCTGCAAATTCGAACTTAGCTCTTATTTTGGGGAGTTATGCACATTTTACTCTCTTAAACGTGCTGAGATTAGTTAATACAAAGTATGCTTTCCTCGTAGTATGTCTCATTCCTTTAGATATGAGGGCAATCCTTATCGGATCCTCACAACTATTTATTTTTATGCCGTTTAGGAAAGGAACAGGCGCGGATCCAGGGAGGGAGCTAGGGTGCTGAAGCCCCCCCCTCCAATTTCAGACCCGTTTATGTTTCTATTTCTTTTTTAAGCCCCCTATGTATTCTGCTATTTAGAAAGCGTTATTTAATAATATATAATACACATAAAAACCATCTTTTAAACCTTTGCGATCGAATGTAGCTTATATGATACATGTATAAAATGCGGGTAAATCTAAAAAAAATGATTAAATTCAGTATTATACCTTATCTGACCTTCAAAAACTACAATAAACCACAATTCCTAATTTTCAATGTGTGAAAAAATTCGGATCTGAGAGAGTTAGTGTTCACTCATGTGTGGGGTATTGTTATTTATTATCAATGTTGTGTAAGAGAACCATTATTAATCATCAATGCCCTTTCCTCAGACTAATCATGGGAAGGAATTCAAGTTAGTCTCCCCAAAATTTTTATCCTGGATCCGCCACTGTTTAGAGGTAACAGGTATGTGCGAGGGGGGTGATGTATCATTGGTACAAGTGATTCGTGAATGTTGTAAATTGTCAGTGTGAATAATATAAAAAAAGAATGAGTTGAAAGTATACTATTGGGGGAATGGTGAGATTATAATTATGGTGTTTCTTTGAATGCTTTTTGATAAATTTTTAATGTTGTTGGTTCGTTTATTTACGCTTGGTTTTATTATTATTTTTATAGTCTTCCTCGTTTTTTTATCACCTAGCGATGTGAGCCCCTCTCCCCATGTGGATTTGCTTTGTTGCGGAAGGGTAACAGGTTCAGCTATGTGTACATTCTGTCTATAGAGAACCAAGTAGTCTCTTCTTTTAGATACTACGATAATATAATTTCCACGCATCTCCATCTTTCATCACTTTCTTTTAAACACATTTAAAAAAAATGTTGATGAAAAAGCTCTGTTAACTTTATCTTATTTTTCGCCACTATTCAACAAAAAAAAACAACACGCAAACGCTTATGCATAAGGATTGAGTAGATGTGAAAAAGATTGTCCTAGATGGAGTCTAAAAAATCCCTAGCTTGCGACGCTAAAATTCTCTAGATGTTGAGAATGCGAAGCTAAAATTCTCTAGATATCGAGAATGCGACGATGAAAATGTCTAGATCTCGAGATTCTGACGATGAAAATTGGAGAGATTTACTTTATCTGCCCCAACCTATCAACTACACCCTCCACTTGCATCGTTTAACTTCTTTTCCTTTAGAGTAAGGCCTTCTGGCGGACACCGACGATGGCATGGCAGCTGAAAGAACAAAGAAAATCGGATCACTCTTCTAATTTTAAATATAAAATAAAAAAACAAATTTAAAAGATCCGCGAGGATGAAGGGAGAATAAGGGGCAAGCTCAGGTGCCCAAGGGAAGGCTCGCCTCCTTACTTGAACCCTTCATCCGAACGCACTCGAAAGGTGGATCCTCAAATGCAGACCAAAATGAGATGAAGGAATGATGTAAAAGGGAAATCACTTTTTCTCTCACTTTCCCTCTTCTTCCTCTAATTTACGAGAGTGCCACAGTAATCTCTATTTATTCCCCCCTTGTGAAACCATTTCCACACACCATGTCTCCTCTTGCCGCATTTAGCGACCACACACATGCATCTACCAAATTCTCAGAACACACACACACACACATTAAGTCACTTAAACATGCACCTTGTCGCGCAATCTTCACTATAAATCAGGGCCACCAACTACATAGTGCCAAACTCAGACGTCTATTAAGCCAATGAGGCAAATGACTGGCATAAGAACGGGGGGGACGAATGCTGACAACACATCCAAGTCACAAACGTACGAGAAAATATAATAGGCTCACTTTGAATGCAGCAAAAACTAGAGAAAACGAGACATTTAAACAAAATTGATACAACTTAGAAATTGTAATGAATGAATTAAAGTTTAGTTCCACGAGTCTTACTTCAAGTTCGACTGTAATTACTATTAAGGAAGAACTTAAAGGAGAAGTAGAAAAAAAATGGATGGGTTTAGTTCAATAAAAAGGTAGACACAGATGCTCTCTTTGCTTCATAAAGTTTATTGACTTTCTTTTCTTTTGATTTCTAAAGTAACTCCCTGTAGTAAGAGAGTAAGAATAACTTGGGTCTGTCAGCTTGACTTCGTAGCAAGGACAAGATGTATTTGTGCATACACATTGAATAGAGGAAAACATTGAGTGGGGAACCCGTTCTCTCGTAATAATGCAACAAATGCCACAACTTACTTTAAGGCACTCCATTTTATATCCAACATTTTCCCAAGTTTATTTCATGTCCCCTGTTATTTTAACCCCATTTATTGGGTAGTGTGGTTATCATAAACGAATAAAGGTTCTAAAATATAGACTATAATGATTTACCAAACCTTTAACTGTAAAGAAGGGACTGAACCACCCATAAAGCCAGATAAATATTGGCATAGATAAAGGGAGCCTAATTTATGCACCGTTTAGGAGGCTCATAAATTAAAACTGACGCAAAATTAACGAAAGTAATCATAAATAAAGAGAGATTTGAATATCGTGCCAAGTTTTAATGCTGCGAACGGCGAGGCTTCTCACGTTCCTAATTAAAGACAGTCGATATCTATTGACACACATCGATGAAGGAAAAGTGATTCTGCCCTGTGATAAGATAAAAAGGTTTCAAATTTAACTACTTATTCCTATCTTATATTTGCCTCCTCTTTTTTATTTCTTGTTGTTTGCTCTAGTTGATTTATTTATTAATAAAATCTTACATAAACGTCTGCCATTTGTATTCTCGAAATTCGGTTTCTACACAAGACGTTCAATTTTTTCTTGATTTTCCGTTCATCCTAAAGAGACGAGATTTGTTCACCTGAAAACAAGATTTATTATTTTCATTTGAGAATTCATGTTTTTTCGTCATTTTCATGAGGCCATTGAATTTTAATGATGATAGATTGGTTCAGACACTTTCACGAGTAGTTGCAAGTCAAATACCGTTTATATATTGCTTCATAACGTCCCAATTGGGACGTGACCTACAGTATGTTAGGCACTGTACAGCCACAAATCGCAGATAGAAAATGAAAGTTGTAGGTAAACTACGTAAGCTGGGGCTCGATTAGTTTAAAACCCAGATTCGAACCATGTTCCGTATGTGAAATATTTGGAAATATAAGGAGCTTCTGGGATAAAACTAGGAACGGGTACCGCACTAGTAATCATCTTAACCCTCCCTGAACAAGTAAACAGACTCAAACAGAAAGAAGACCTTTGAAGAAAACCCCCGACAGACAAACATCCTTGTCATAAGGAGTAAGGTAAACTTGTGGCTGAAGCAGCATTTCAGTGGCGTAAGTGCCCTCTTGCTGCTGCTGTTGTCATTTTTAACAAAATGAAAACCTATTAAAGGTTCTTCGTTAGAAAGGTTTGAAAGGAATTTGGTTATGTAAACGCTGAAGTTAGGAGTAAAACTCGAAAGGAGTTATATAGCCAGAACAGCCAAAAGAAGAGGCTAGGCGAATAAACTTTGGGATGAAAAAACAAAAAAAAAGACCATAAATACATAGTAAAGAGGTGTTATGTATAGAAAATTAGGGACTAAACAAACAGAAAAAGGAATAAATATAAAACAACCGTTGTGGACAAATTCGAGCATGATTTGTTCAATCGCCATTTATTGGTTCTGACGACCATTTAGAGAATTAAAAAGATGATTAAAGGAGGAATGAAGAATTTTTCTCTCTTAGACGAATCTAAACTAGGAACAATTTATGATTTATTTATAAAAATATTTCTAGAAATAAATGCTAATAAGCATATTAAGCCAAAATAAAATTTAAGATTGCATCAAATAAACAAATCAACATAATAAAAAAATGCTATGGAATTGGAAATACGAATAAATGCTATAGTCGTCGGTATTGAAATTGATACTATGTATTACGCACGATAAACGACTGGAGTAAATATTCCGAAAGAATACGGCAGGAGATTACCGAGACGAGAATTTGGAATGGATAGGTCGTCTATCAAAAGGAGCAGCCTCAGGTTGAAGTGTTGGTGACAGCGTTATTCTTCCGGGGCAAAGGGAGCTGACCGTCAGGGATCGAGATTGCCGTCGATAGAGTCTTTCGATGATACGTCAGCCGTGATGTGATAGCGATCTCGACTCTGACGCATGGAACCTCTCCTACTCTGTATATGCCTTTCTGTTGTTTGCTGATGTCTGCCTCTTTTGTGCCTTATCTTTCCGTAATATCCCTTTAAAAGATTAACGCGAAAGGGCAAGCAGAAATCAGTGCAATCATAGTAGAGCCAGACGAAGCTGCTTTGGTTGCCTTCTTTAATCCAAAGCCTCCGATGTTAATCCTTTTATAGCGGAAAAATTGCCTTCTGATAGTGGCGTAAAACTGTTTTATTGTTACGGTGAGCAAGCTCATTTTGAGGCGCCTCGAAACGGATCACTATAGACTGTAAAAGTAAACTTTATCAGACCTCAATGATGGTGCAGGGAGGGGGACATTACCCCTCCCCCCAGGAAGAAATTCATAAATGTGGCCCGGACAGAAAACAAAATATTACAATAGAAGAAAGTAGCAAAAGATATGAAGATAACACGTGATAATATAGCACACGATGGGAAGATGAGAGAGGGTACACGAACAGATTGTTGGCTTTAAATTAAGAGCTGATATTTATTGGGTACCAAACAACTTATGTCATAGAAATTTTAAATGCATCTTCCTTCCTTTGATAAAAGAACGAAAACTTATGCAAAGGCTTGGTCTCCTTTGAAGAACTGCCCAATCTGCAACACTCGTTGAGCATCAAGTGAAATGTGGGCAAAAACATTGTACACACACTTATAACGAACAGAAATTGTCTATATATTTGTGGAAAAATAAAAAAAAGGAGATATGGGGAGAGACAGGCCGAGGATTAATTGATGGAGACGGGCGGGGACAACCAGAGGCAGACATAAAAAATTTATTATAAAGAAATCAGGTAATGGCTCCGCCACTCCCCACTACGGGGGAAGCTTGCGCTTCACTACTAAGATTAAAATTTAAAATCTAAAAAAAAGCAGCCATGGTTAAATTTTTATAAATTTTCTGAACTTCGCCAATTATAATAATTTTAAAAAGGAACTCTAAACTAAATTTCCCCCCTTTCAAAATATCACGTCGCTAAAATATAGTTATAGAAGAAGATATATAAAAATAAATTTTCCGAACTTCACCATTTGTAATTCTTTGTGTTTTAAAAAATTCACAAAATTTTGATACTTATATTTATTTCTGAACTTCACCATTTTGTCTTTTGATATTATAAAAGAATTATTAGAAATAACTTTGATAAAAAAACATAAGTCATAACCAAACTAAGATGAAATTATTATTCAAATACTAAAAAAAATCCTTTCTTAAACTATCGAGTTAGTGATGATGATAAAGCGCATATCGACCAAATACAGTGAACAAACTGAAGCGGTCTGGATAAATAAATGAGATGCATAATGGGATAAATAAGATTTTTAATATTTAAAAGGAGACAATTAAAAAGGGGCATCTCTTGCCCCCACATAATTAAAAGGGTGGTTAATTTGAGCGAAGTAATAATGTTTTAGCAGATACTTACCATAGTAGCCGAAAAAAGGGACTAATTGGGAACCCAGGAATAGGATTGAAAAAGGAGAAGGAAGAATCTGATGGCAACACATCGCGTATCGTCAGTAGGAAACGCCGAGAGGACAAAGTTGGCGCCTTCATCCTCTAGGTTCCTTCTCCCGCAATTATCGCCTGCCAAAGTGATCTCTAAGCCCATGCTAGAGCATTTATTGGATGGGCCTGATCCGATCCCTCGCTTTCCTCTCTCCTCATGTCTGTCAAGTGTCCGTAAAAAGACTGGTCCTGGTTCAGATACCCAATCACCGCCAAGCCAGTTGTCACGTGAAAATGTGACTAATTAGCACATGATCTTATTTTCTGGTGCAAGCAAGAGAAAAATTGAAGGGGAACAACAACAATAAGTGCAGAAACAAGGAAGAGCTGAGGAGGGAAATAAGGCATTTATCTTATTACCCTCGTTTCAAATCAGACCTTGATGCATCAGTGAAAGGGGCCCTTAATGACAAGGCACCGCTAGGCAAAGAAATAAAAATAAAATAATATGAAAAAATTATTAAAAGAAAAGTATTATAATCACAAAGACATTTACAAGGACTTAACGTAAACATGAGGCTGAAATGTATCGGTATTTAAAACAATATTAATCGCAGATCTTTTCGAGGTCATTGACTGATCTTTTTGTAAGCCATTGTCATTAATTTAACAATAGACAAACCAATCCAGATTTAAGTAACACATTAATATCTAATCGTTGGCTTAATTTGGAACATTACTAACGTTTAAATCTGATAGTTAAATAGTTCTTCATATAACCTATGTTATTGCATGTGTCACGTCAGCCAATCTACAAGTAAGACTTATCAAGAAAAGAATAACGAAAAGTAAAATAAAGAAAGAGAGATAAGAAGCTCCAAATTCATCTTGGGTGGTGGAATTCCATTCCCTAATTATTCGGAATTTGTTTCCCTTCCCCTCGAGAGGCAGCGAATTTGGCATCGAAGAGTGCCAAATGAAGTCGTGTACTGACAGACAGGTCATAAGAGCCTGGCAGGGTCTCATTAGGGGAGGGGCTGTGAGGGCTTATTAGCTCCGAGAAGATTACTGTAAAAGTGCCTCCACCACGGATATATTTTCTTTTTCTCTCTCTGCCCCTGCCCCCCTCTCCCCCCTTCCCTCCCCCTCTTCTAGAGGAAGGGCTACCGAAACATCAAAAGAGCTTGAATTTTAGACGATCGATTGTAAGAAATGTGGATTAGGTGCCTCTGAGTATGAACAACCTCGGCTGAGATCTCAAATTTATCAATAGGTGGAAAATTTCAATCGAAATGACGATTGTTTTTGCGCTTAATTCTGTAACAACTTTGGCGCCATCATTTGTATTCCTAAAAAAATTAATCTTAAGTTACATACAAAAGGAAATTTCTACATGCTCTTATTTCATTTTCATCTCTTTTACAACATGGCCATAATGTAGTGAGTGAATCAAGAATGAATGAATCGAAGTAGTAGTTGTAGTATTAGCCGCAGCAGCAGTGGTAGCAGTAGTACTAGTAGTAGTAGTAGAAGCAGCAGCAGCAGCAGCAGTAGTAGTAGTATGACCAGCAGCAGTAGAAGCAGTAGTAGTAGATAAAGCAGCAGCAACAACAGTAGTATTATTAGTAGTAATAACTTGCTCCATCTGTGCCCCGCATCGGGGACGCGAGATTCCCTGCCCAGGTAATGAAATGCACATAAAAATCAGAATTAAAATCGCTGTATCGGGGAACGATCCCCATTGGAAAAGGTGCGTATGTGTGTCTGTATGTGTGTGTGTGCGGGGGGAGATCAATACTGTGTTTTGACCATAACCAGCGACCATAGAACCCTTAGTTGTTCCATGTCAGGAGTATGTGGATAGGAGATAAGAGTACTCCATCACCAAGAGTTAGAAACAGAAAAGAGCCTATGTTGAGCTGCGAAGGCAAGAAGGGAATGATAGCGATGTTGTGATTACCCCTTTTCGCTATGAGGGGTCTGGATCTACTCAACCCTTTTGTGGGTAAGTATTAGCCCTCAGCTAATGGCGCTGCTGAAAGTTTTGTGTCGGATTTTTGAAAATAATTGAATAAAGAAAATATTTTCTATTATTTTGTTGGGTAGTGTATATATATATATATATATATATATATATATATATATATATATATATATAGAGAGAGAGAGAGAGAGAGAGAGAGAGAGAGAGGGATAGATAGATAGATTCTTCTGTGAGTATAACGCATTTAATAATGTCTGAGGAGTTGCTTCATTAATGACCGACTTCACTATTTCCTGGTAATTCAGTCTCGCTTTTTTACTAGTAGTTATATATTCGTTAGACTAGAAACAATAAATGCAGTTACTTGCTTTTTTCCTATTTTTCTTACGTTTTTGGTAGCTAAAATGTTGTTGCAATATTTTTTTGGAGTAAATTAAGCTACTGATGCTAAATGTATCGCCCCACTTTCCTTTGGACCACATCAGCGAGGCCGATGAAGGGATCCTGTCGACTGGGCCATTCAGGATTCTACTGCACTTGCTCAGGCTTGGATCCAAGATAAGTCACTTCACTATCCCTGAATCAACTGAAAAACATCATGGAAAAGAGTAGTTACAACCACAGCAGACGCTGCAAAGCAACCACGAAATCACCCATGCATGTAGCAAAGTCCATTGTCTTCTGAGACAGGGTGATGCCAACGAGTAAGTATGTAAATGACTTCAACATTATTTATACCAAGGCGACAACTTGGGACTAAATTTCCAAGATGTGCCAAGTATAATGTTGCGGCTTCAGCAACAATCAAAGTTTCTTTTTGGGATCCATGAAAGGCGGTTTATGGGGCCGGTTTTACGCAAATTTGGGGTGCATGTAGAGGATCCCCTCAAATAAAGGCCGCCGCATTTGTACGTATTCTGTAAGAAAATAATTATTTTCGCAGAAATATGATCTCGACTTCATCTTAATAATGATGAATTTGCATTCAAGTTCGCTCCTTCTTTTTCCTTTGTATTCCCCCACAATGTCTCATTTTTTTTCTTTGTTCCGACCTTCTTTATTCACTTCCCTTCGCCCCTTCTTCGTTTTTTTTCCCGCTCCTTTATACATTTTTTTTATCTCGAAAGAGAATCTTTTTATGACCTCACTTCCAATCGAACAAGGGACGGGTTGTGGAAGGTAATGAATCACTCCCTCTCCCAAGCTTCCACTCAGTATCTCCAACCTAGAAATTGAAGTCAATACTCTTCTTTAAAGGGATTCTGAAAGGGAAAAGGGGGGCCTCTGCAATTGATTTCGAGGTTTTATACCACCGCAGATGCGAAAAACGTTAAAACCATCGTCATTTCTAACGAAAGATTAATAACGTTTAGAGGTTATCCCTATTGAATTCTTCCTATTTGGTTGCTGGCTTCGAAGATACATCCCTCTTGGGCTCTTCAGTGTTTTGCTAAATGTGCGAGAGGGCAATTCCTAAGGCAATTATTAAATTAGATTAATTACTGTTTTCTAAATTTATCAGCGTACTTACGAGTATTATGCGAGAAAAATCAACCAAATCGCGTTCGTTTGTTAAATGCATTAAGTTTACTTCGATATGATCATAAAATATATATGCCAAAAAAGTTAAAACTCTTGTTAACCGGTTACATAAATTTACAAGCACAAAAAAAATCATAATTGTATTGCGCGAACGCACATCGACCTTCCCCTCCCACACACATATCAGGTCAGTCCATAAATTGAATTGTCTACGACCCAAAACTGCATTTAATAATAGAGTTTATTTAAAACCTAAACGAGAATGAAACGCAAAGATGTATTTTTAGTTTGCTTAATGAGATATTTGATCTCAATCTTCCTCACGCTAAACTGAAAATACCTTTGAAGATAGCAAGAAAATTCCGAGACCTTTCTGCCATGTGTGCGAATATGGATCGCTTAAGAAAAAGATACCTTGAGAAAAATCAGAATTTGTCGACGTTAAGATAGGTTTAGGCAAGTTAAAATATAATAGACCACTGTTTCTCAACCTTTTTAATTTTGCAGAACAGTTGGATGAAATAGGGTCGTTAATGGTATAGGCCTAGTAGTGTTGTGATAGAAACGTCCTCCCTGCATAGTTGAAAGAATAGACTGGATAGATTTATGGATAAGGATGACAGTGGGAGTGAATTTGATGATGGGACCAGGAGCTGCCTTGTAAAGGCTATTGATTCAATGGCCTTTTGCAGACTACTACTGTTCTTATGTTCATAAATAATTCAGGAGATCTCTTTATAAAAATGATTATATCTTAATTAACCTTATTTTCATTCATAAACTTCAAGATATTAAAAGAAACAATATATTTTTTTAGGATATCTGGTATAGACAAACAATAAGAATTCTTTTGTTAAGTTTATTGACAAACCCCCCAAATAAGTTTAATCCAACCGCTTGTCCATAAGACCTCATAAGGTTGTTTTCATTCACATATTTTGTAATAACCATAAGTGCAAACACAAAAGTTGAAAGTAATGGCCATTTAAAAGTTTTAAACGATATAAAGAATTCAAGACATTATTTTAAAAACCATTAATTTCTTAAGAATATGACGTAGGTGTAGAATAAAATCACGAAAAGTAAGGCTTAAAAAATACATTTTTATATGTTTATCCTATTTATCGCTATCTCTCACGGCAAATCGGTTGAGAAGCTATATGAGATCGTGGAAGTGACCAAGATACTGCAAGAAATGTGGATTCGACGATAGAGGAGGAAGGTAGAATTACAAAGACATATTTTCAGGCGGATCCATAAAATGAATTCCAATTAGGGACAAATGGCCTCAGACCTACACGAAGGGAGCAATCAATTTGAGATAAAATGTCAAAATGCTCATTTGATAAAATATCGGGTAAATTTATTTAAAGCGAGGATTCTTTCTCTCGACGGCAGTCTTTTCTGCAAAGGGTTGGATTAATAACGCAATCAACTTTAATAAAAATTTAGTATTACAGAACCCAACCTTGCCTTTGGTTATTCTCGTTGGTGTTGGTGTCGCAACTCAAGCCAATAACCATTTATCTAAGACGGGGCTCTGTGGAAACAAGACACGATTGGTCACCCAATCAGGGAGTGGATTTTGATTTCAAAGAAACATGTCTTTTTGTTTCATGTGGGTATAGTAGGTTAGGTTTGGTAGGCCGGGTCTTTTTCTGCTCAACAGCTTTATTTTATATCTTGCAGATACAAAAGAAAATGCCTGAGAGAGGCGCAATTCAAGCCAGGTGGCTGCCGAGAGGTTGTGGGGTCCGCCCTGGGTCTGGCAAAATTAGTGTTTTCCTATTTAATTTTGCTTGCTCTTTAACTTGCATAACCCGCATACAACATATCACTCACGACACTGTATCATGTACCGAAAATACTTCACTCATATGCTCTCAATGGACGCGAAAACATTGAAATTAAGGATTCAAAATAGCCAAATTTACATCAGTCTCTTCCTAGAAACTGCTGAAGGGCTCTCCAAGAACGGGTGGCCTTCTTCTGAATCATGAAGTGTTCTCTGCTCGCTGGTTGTGTTAGAACACAGTATTACGGCTCTCCCTGTACCTCCCATCCCTCTAAGAGACTAACTGGACCCTGGAGTCCTCGGGCTTGCCAGTGATTCTCATCATGATCTTAATGTGAATATCATTATTTTGTAAAGATATCTTGCCTTCGATTGAAAAAGGACGGGTGGCGTAATTAATTACCTAAAGAGCTAAGCAGGAAGGTTATTGTTTAATTACAATCATGTCATGAATAGGAAGCCCAACATCTACTAGGTTCGTTATTCTTGACTTGGGATCTTTTTTGGGGGGGGGGAGAGGGTCTCTATTCATCTAATGAGGATTCCTCAGGGACATTTTCATAACCTCCGACGGTAGGATTAGGATATGTTAACCAATGGTACTCTAAATTAACCTAAGTTAACCAAAAAACCATCAAGGTCGGGGACTTAGAAGTCAAAACTAGGTATTTAGCGTAGTAGATATTAGTTATTCACCAGAGGTTGAGTATATGAAGGTTGTTGAACACAGAGACCAATTGGAGATCGGGTATGTTTTCTTTTTCATTTACATGATATTTAAATGGGGGTCGCTAGTCTTGACATGGTGATTTTTGCGTTCAAGAAATAAAGAACCTAGGCCTGGTCAAAACATGTACATTCAATTCTCAACATGGACGAGCACTCGGTCGGGAATGTTTAAGTCGGGAAACCAGTGCCGAGAAGCAATCTCTTTTTAAATAAAATCAAATAAGAGAGAAAACGAGAGCTGTACAATCCGCTATTTGAAATGTGTGATTTCAATGTGTGTTCGCGTTCATTGAGTGCAATTGAATGGAGTATTACTTTTCAGTATACGCTACAGTATCGTGCGCTACAGCGAATACTACGTATGACAAATGCTGATTTATTTTACTATATATTATAAATCGCCATAACTCAACTCAATGAAAGCCCTAAGATTGGCATTGAAACAGAGAAATATATTTGAACACGAAATAAATACTATTAAGTTTGAAAATATAGGGGTTTTTGTCAAAATCATCTAGAAAAATATGTGAAAACAAAAATAAACACAACAATGAGCTTGTAAAGCACTCAAAACACGAACTTAAGTGTTTTGTTACTTACGTCAACAGTATAAGAATTTAAGTGAGAGTACATCATATATCAGATGTATGAAGGAATTTTCAGCTACAAGTCCTCATTCGTAGAATGAACTTGAAGGAAAATTTCGTTAGTGGTTTACAATCGAAAACTTCTCATGGCTATTCCCATTAAGCGAATAAAATGATTTGGGCCAAGAAACATTTCTACCCAAGAATCACGTGCTAAACAGAGGAAAATAATTGAGCATGTTTATAAAACTAACAAATCATGCGAAAGATCTGGAAGCAATCAGATCCTGAGGTCCAGATTATTCGGATGAACTAATGTAACCTCGTCATCAGTCACAACATTTGACAAATGGAGGAAGAGAAGGAGAGAAAGAATTCAAAGCAGGCGTAAGATGTGGACATAAAAATCAGTGATAACCTTTTATTCGCTAAAGATTAAAAGGAATAATGTCACGCCATGTTTAAAAAAAAAAAGAAAACATGATTTTTGTAACTACCGTCCTATTATCTTAACATCAATTATTGATTGCCTTTTAAAATTGCTAGTTTAAATGGATAGGAGATTACCTCGAAGTAAGCAATCTCTAAAGAGATCTTTTGTGTTTGATTCATGTTCTTTGGCCTTTATTTTTGTCAATTTCATCACTAATGCAGCTTTTTATGGTGACCCGAAATGTGTATTTTTTGATAAGTCCTTAATTTTAAAGTTGGTCGTTAATGTAGTTGGCAGACTTCCTTCACTGGCTCTGAATGAATCATAAGATCTTGCTCGTCTTCCTTTCGTAGTATTTTCTATTACCCCTTTCGTTTTGCCTGCAAGGAGATGCTAAGTGTAGCATGAATAACCACGTTGCAGCTGACATCTGGAGCCTTGCGTTTACTCCATGCCCAGACGCACGAAAGTAGAGTGCCCTTCTTAGTCTTTTGATCATTTCATACCCTTCTCCTTTCGAAAAGGTACCTGCAAAAATGAAGCCCATTTGAAGAATTTGTAAATTTGAATTCCTTTCTTATTCATTATATTGCGGTATTTACTTCCCTATGCAGATGCTTGTATATGTAGATATAAACCAAATATAGATATATAATCCGACAGCTTCATATACAGCATGGAAGGTGAATTCGCAACGCAATAGAAACTTTATTCCTAAAAGGAAAGGGTGATAAATGATAATGACATCGACAACTTTATTCCTATCGATGGGCTTAACTATCCCTGCCAAGCGCATTATAAAGCCGGATTGGTTACGATAGAGTGAAATTGGATTTGATAGGCTTACAAGCAGCATGCCCCAAACCCAATCGTTGGGGATGATGATCAAAGCATCGACATATTACCGTCCAGCTATCACTCAAGTGTCCATAGAGAACCTCCCTGGATTTATCATCTTCCCGCATGACTCTTCCTGTGCAAAACCTATGTACTTTTCTGTCAATGTGTAACGATAAAAATAAGCATGTAAATAGGAAGGTTCGATACGACAGTAGAAGATTCTACATCAAGGTTTTTGAAAAGATATTCGTTGAAAAATAGCGAAATTACTGAATGTGAAATTGTGTGCAAGTAACGTATTCCGAGAGAAGAGAAGGGGGGAAGATTGGGTGGTAAACTTTAGAACGTAGAAACATGGTGGTTAGTGAGAAAAGAACGACGAACACAAGCAGCAAAATAATGCAATGCCAATAAACACCTACGCAAACTTTGGGCTCATATACGAAGGCCCTCACCCACCTACTCTTATAGGTACAGAAAAGTGAATAACTACACGTATGTATTAGAAAAAATACAGGAATGTGTATGTATGTATATTTCTCAACAAACTATATTCTTCGGAACTGAAAAATGACTTAGGACGAGTGGTAGATGAAATTAGAAATGGGTATCTTTTGATGGTTTTAGGCGCTATGAATGGAAGAGTAGGTGACATGATGACATATGGGATAACTGAAGCTTTAACTACACATTAAGAGAATGAATATATATGTAGAGAGAGGATGGTAGAGTACTGTGCTGAAAGAAACTTGTGTGAGGCAAATACTTTCTTACAGGGAAATGCTGTCCATAAATATTCATGGTGTTGCCTAAAAGAGAATACGAATGTAAGAGCATGATTGATATGTTCGTAGAAAGAAATGATATGATATGGTGAGGGTTTTATGCGAGTGTTGTGTAAGGTGTATGTGTGGGACTATCCGACCTCATGAGGGTACTTTGTCAGGTTGAATAGTTTGGTGTGGGTAGGAAGGTGACAAAGAAAAGGTAGAAAAGAACTGAGAATAGAAACTGATAGGCAGTTGTATCAGGAAGAAGTTATTTGAGAATGTTTGAGATTAGGAGAGATGGAGTAAGTATGAACGTCGAAAAAGTGCAAATGTGAAACAAAATTAAAGAAGTGATAGTGAATTGTGCAAAATTATGTTGTATGCGTCTGTTCTAGAACTGGACGGAAGGGCATAATGGTGAATGGTAGAATGAAGATTTGAAATGTGCATTGGAAAGGAAGCACGAATGGTACATTCAGATCCTTCATAGTACAGATGAACGTGCCATGGGGGGGGGGGGAAGGAATTCATGCAAGTAGGTTGAATGAAAAGTGAAACGAGTGATTAACCAGAGTAAGAACGCATCAAGTATTTTATTTGGCGGAAAGATGAATGAGGATTCATATGGGAACAGGAAATTATTTTGGAATGAAGTTAAAAAGGTGATAAAACAAGTTCAAAATATTTGTGTAACCATATAGAATAAAGATGGTAATGTACTTTTAAGCAATAAAGAGATCAAAAGTAGATGGCGAGAGTAATTTGATAGATTGTTTAATGATAGTATGGAAAATTGAGGATTGTTAATATTATTAGCTCCGAGAGTGTAAGTTAGATGCTGTATCAGGGTACAGAAGTAATAAAGTATACAAAATTTCGGTAGTAATGTGATAGATTTGAAATATGAGAAATCAGCTGGAGTAGCTAGTAGTGAGGATGAGAGCCTAAAATGTGATAGTGACCGTGGTATTTGTTGTAAGGCATCAGAAAAAAAGTGCCAGAGTTCTAGAAGAATGATATAATTTCACCGTTGTATAAGGGGAAAAGTGAGAAAGGTGAATGCAACAACTACAAAGTAATGTCTGTTTAGAGTTGGAGACAAGGTGTATGGAAAATTTTTAATTGGGTGTATAATTGATATGGCATGGATTGATAGGGGTTAGAGAGAGTGGGTTTAGAGTTAAAAGGCAAGATGTTGGTCAAGTACTTGCACTCAGAGGTTAGCTAAAATAACAAGGGATAAGAGAGATGAAAACATTATGTTAAGTGATTAAAGCGGATGGAGTAGGTGCTAAACCTCTAGGCAGTGTGAAATGTATGCATATATGTTTGAAGTAAGGCGTGTGTTCGAGTGAAAGGTGGCGGGAGTGTGAGTGGTTTGAAATTCTTTAAAGGATAAGGCATAAGTGTGTGATGGTCTCTTAATATCATTAGGAGTGTAATACTGAAATGTACGAATGGGAATACTGAAAAAGATAGTGATAAGAATTAAGAATAGGATAGGATGGGCTTTATTTATTTTGGTATAAGCTGTTGAACTGGTGTGGGTGGTTGAAAGATAGAGTTATTTATAAATGTTGATCGAAGCGTTTGACATAATGTGTGTGTGAGGTCAGGGCTTAAATCCAATGCAGAAAAGAGTAGGGTGATGATGTCTGGTGGTAAGGATGGTGTGGGATGTATTCCTTAAACAATAAGAATAAGAAAGTCCTATGGGAGATCAAACATTGTTAAATGTTAAGAGTTTTAGTGTGTGGTGTGCCATGAAGCTGCACGAGAGTACGCTGATGTCAACGTTGGTTGATCGGAATGAGAGCGGTGATAAGAGTGAGAACGACCCAAATATACAGCTGGAGAAGGATGCTTGGTGTGACAAAGAGGTGGATCGAGTGAGGAACGACTGAGTGAGTGGTGTTGATGGTGTAAAAATAGGGTGAGAAAGAAGTTGTGACTGCGTAGTGTTCTGAGGTGGTACGGGCATGTAAGAAGAATGGAGGTTAAGAGTAAGACTTGTGAAGAGAACATTTGTGACTGTAAGGGTGTACGAAGCGATATATTTTTAATATATATTGTAAGAACTGACATATAGACTTTACTACACTCCTTTGCTGGACCCCCCTTCCTTCCCTGCCCCAACTACTGTTATGTACGCCGGTGACTTTGTACTTGGGTCACAGTGTGAGTTTCTGACTACTTTGATCCTGGCGAGACTAGATATTTCTAGTGTCATAATAATCTAACCTAGGCTAGTTTAAGTTACATGTTACAAGTTTTCTGTTACATTATGGTAAAATAGGAAGCAATGTATAAAGAGGTCTAAAAATGTGGAACAATACTCTCAAGTGTTGTTTTAGTAAATTCAAAGTTAAGGAGATTTAATTCATCTTTCAAGTTTAAGATTAAAATCATCCAAGTTCCTTCCTTTTTATCACATTTGCAGGGCTTTTAAAAGAATCTCAGTCTGAAAATTCTGTGGTTGAATTTCTTTTCTTCGTTTTAGGAAAGAAAAGTCAACACATTCTTGGTTCCAATCTGTTACTTTTTATTATTTGAATTTAAAATAATGAATACAAAGAAAATTCTCCAACTCAAAGGGGTAATTTTACTAATTGCTAGAAAATAAGAAAATCGAATGAAGAGAAAGAGTAAATAACTACACTGACAAATATTGCTATTCCTATTTGCTCGTTAACTGAAAGGATTAAAATACAAACGGTGGGAAATATTGTTCAAATATATCAAAATTGACAAGGAGAGTTCCTTATTGACATCGATGATGTCGAACCCTGGTGTAAGTGGGGTTCAGTCAAAAATATTAGGAAATTATGACAAACATCTAAAGTGGGATACCAGAACTTCATTGTTTCATGAGGAAAACAGCCTCAAAGCTATTTCCTTGAGTGGTCTAGTGAAAGAAAAATGCAAAATTTAGATGTTCCTGAAAATTTTAATTAAAAAATTACAAAATGTCATGGAGGTCTCAGAAGTGACGGGTTAAAGTGAAAATACTGCAAATTTCAGGTTGTTTGGATGAATATATTAAGTCACATCCAATATTTTCCTTATTTTATCTTTTATTTATTAATCCGTTTTAATATTTTATCTATTTCACGTCTTCTTCCTCACCACTCACCCCAATTATCTTGATTAGATTGGTTGTATTTTGATTGATGTTAAATGTGCATATTTATTCCATAGACTTAAAATCTGAATAACCTCTCTGACAAGATTTCATTAGAAAGGTTACCACTAAAAATATGTCTGGTTGGACTAGCTATATATAATTACTTCTAAAGGCTAAAATGGCAAGATAAAAATTATAAGAGGAAGGTTTGAGATCTAACAACGGAGCCCAGACGAGTTTTCTCCGGGACCATCTTTTAACTCTACGAATTAAATAGTCTCGTTGCGCAGTCAATTTCTTTCATACTCATCTGCATATTTCTATGGTAAAAAAGAGTAAACACTTTGGTATCTATCCATTTCATCTTAGAGAGAATAATCAAATGTTCGCTCGCTTGCTCATCTCTTCTTTAGTGGGAGTAACGAAAAAATATTTCCCCCCCAAAATCAGAATAACCAAATAAAGAGGCCACTTAAGGTAACCGTGACTGGAGATCGCGCAACTCTCCAAAACAAGTAGACATTGACAAAGTTAACCCTGCTTTTAGAGGTATCATTTTATAAATCATCCGATTTCAAGGCCGAGAATTGACTTTATAGTTGAATCTAGAATTGACCTACGGAAAAAGTTCAGTATATGAAAGAGAAGAGAAGATAGGAAAGAAAAGAGAAAGGTTCGAAAGGACAACATAAGTGAAAGGACTATTTTTGTATTTACCCTGATTGATTACGAACAATAAGCTCATAATTTAATATTAAATTAAAACCAATAAGTGCATCACCGTTAGAAGGGTGGGGAAAGGAAATTCATAAAGAAAATGACAAATGCAAGGGAAGTAAAGATATGTGAAAGATACAAGACCAGAGTGGGGTCCATGTTGCGCTGAGGACGATAAAAAGGGGTGCACAAGCCTCTTAGAGATATACAGGATGGCGATACTAACAAGTATAAAAGTAAATCTCGAAAATAATAGCTTTTGGTGTGTCTTAGACAACCTTGAATTTTGCCTTGTTTTTCGCTTGTTTGTCCAATTGCTTGTCAGTAGAATTAAGAACGAGGGACTATAAGAAAAGTAGTCTGCAAATGGCTAATTAATAGCCTATACGAGGCAGCTCCTGTTCCCATCACCTAGTTCAGTCCCGCCTAGCATCCTAATCTATAAATCTATCCATTATATTCTTAGAATTCCATAAGGAAGACGCTTCTATTACATCACTAGTGAGCTTATTCCATTCATCTACCACTCTATTTGTAAACCAATTTCTACCAATCTCTTTCCTAAACCTATACTTTTCCAGCTTAAACCCATTACTACGTGTCCTATACCTTTTACTAAAAATAAGAACCTTACATATGTCTGCCCTATTATAACCTTTTACCCACTCGAAGCCTGCAATCAAGTTCCTTCAATCTCTTCTCCTTTCTACCATATGTAGATTTAGTTTTCTAATCCTTTCACCATAAGGTAAGCTCTTCAGCCCATAAATCATCCTTCTTTGCACAGATTCAAGCAAACCAATACCCATCCTATAATAGGGTGACCAAAATTGCCCCTCATGTAAAACTGAGGCCTAACTAATGCTATGTACGGTCAAAATGACATCAGCACTCCTATTACGAGTACTTACATTCTTCCCAATAAACACCAATACCCTATTAGCTCTATTCCTATCACTTATGCACTGCTTTCTAGGCCGAAGGTCAGAACTTACAGGAACAACTAAGCCTTTTTCACATTCTCACTTTCGTAAAACTCTCCCATTAAATTTATAATTATTCAGTGGATTACAGCTACCTAGACCTTGAGAGATCCTTATGAAATTTAGTAAAGGTTGAACATTTACGTCAAGCGGTAGAATTCGTTTTTATGTGTTTAACATAGCCACTTCCCCCTCCATTTCTTTACACTTAGGATGAATAATAATTATTGAGGAAAATAAGAAAGAGGGAAAACGGCCTAAAAATAAAAATGAGAAATTAATATAGGAAAATATTCTGGATGAAAACGAACGCCATATCAAACGTCGCCATCTTTTAACGTGTTGCGATGAATGGCCGATAGGTTCATATCAACACACAGTTTTAAAATAATGCATATGTAATGACGGTTGTATGATTATAACAATGTTTAGCAATAAAGGGGTGAGTTGAAGTTATAGGAGGCAATAATCATTAAAATGAAATTAAGATGATTACGGTGAGAGACAAAGTCTGCAACATTCTGCTGATCTAATGCGTTACTGTTCAAGTGCGTCGGGGCGTACGCTCGAGCGTGGTTGGAATCTCGTGAGAAGAGGAAAAAGTTACTTGTGGGATTCGATCCGTAAGTCAAATAAGTTGGAGATGAAGTATGAATTACATTATGTGCAATTCTTGTGTTATGTTGTAGCTTGAATGAAAGGTTGATTTGTCTTATGGGAGTAGCACGTTGTACGAGTAGTGTCGGCATGTTGATGAAAGGCGCAGGGCTAAATTGAACTGCAGGGTTCTCCTCAATGGTGCGAGAATGCGAGGTACTGACTTAAGGAGCGAAGTCATGGTCGAATAAAATGTTGGATATCATGAATTTTGGTTGATTCGTTCTTATGTAACGCAACATGTTTAAAGAGCGGTGAAGTTATCTGCTTTTAGTGGAGTAAATTTATAAAGGGAGAGTTCCCCCCCCAACTCTGGAGGCGATATCCCTTCAAAAAGCATGAGCGAGCGAACTTGGGTCTTTATAACGAACAGCCAGCACGTTATATCCGACTGAATGGTTGATTGACACTTGTGATACCGACTAAAGGATAGAAGAATAAATATGCTAGAAATAGAAAGCGGCTTTCCTGGTATAAAATCATATACTGTCTTGACTTTTGTGGAAGCATGGATGCATTTTATGCCTCATAAAGTTTAGAACACATGGAATCCATGTGCTAACAGCTAGAATGCTGAGGCTGGAGTGGACATTTAAAATTCCTAGTAACGAATTCATATAAGAAGAACAGACACTAAATAATATGAATTTACTCTTATTGAGAATGTCACTGGACATTATTATTATATCTATAACTGTGAGTCTGTTGAGCCTTAAATGTATGTTTTCAGCAGACTAAAATTTGCTTTTAGTAGCTAATTTTAATTGCAAATTGCAATACACTGATTATTAGTACCTCACACTAAAAATAACAGTTTGGGGCATTTCTAAGGATTTGTTTACACCTTTTCGGATTAAACTAAACCGATATCTAAATCAACAAATCTGTGATTCTGGGAGGTTGACTCGTGATTTGAATTGTTTTAAAATCATGTTATCTCCTGATTCCAATATTTGTCTAAATATGACTGCATTTCTACCTGGTGGTCCTAAAGTAATTGTGCAATTCACCCTGGATGTTTGAATTCACAAGGACTTTAGAACCACTATCTATATGTAATGTGAACATACGATTGTCTGGACCTAAGTACATTTAAATAAGATTCTAGCCTTTTCCACCTTATAGAAATAAACATATGTTTCATATCTCATCATTTTTCATAATGTTACTTTTCAGGCATTGACGTTAATTCAGGGAAAGATGAAGATTATTTTAATTTGTATCTCTAGGGTAATACGGGCATAGGTGAAAAAATCCCTTAATTTGCTAATTAAATAATTAATAAAACACATAATCAGGTTGTTTTCTAAGAATTGTCACTTGGACTCCAATTCATTTTCTTATAGGTTATTTACATGGAAACAAAGGCAATTTTCGTTTTAAGGAGTATAGATTTTACTTAACAGAGGAAATATCTTTTGTGTACCTTTTTCTCTATCCAATCTTCACCGAAATAAACTCTCGGTCTCCTAGTAATTGACTATTATACAAATTTGCTGACTCAATATGCCCAATCATGGGATTTCCACCGATACGAAGGTCAATGAAATACGAATGAGGAATAAAGAAAATGACAAAATCACCTTAGAATGATAAAATATCGTTAACTTAAGGCTCAATCGTTGAAATATATGCCCTTAGAGCTTACTAGTTTCCACAAGAACGCCTGCGATGCCCCTAAAACCAGGGCAAACCCTACCTTATTTTTCACCATCTTTTTTACCTTCTACTATCCTTTTCAAAAGAGTGTTTATACCATTTTTTTTTTTTTTTAGTTTCCACACCACGGTCAGCTCATGTGAATACAATTTAAACATCCTGAAATCTTTTGATATTTGGTGTAATATTTTTAAAAAAAGACTAAAAATCCTTAGGTAATATCCTCGTTTCTTGGTGGTTGTTGCATTATTTTATTTTCTAAGTGGTTGGATTTTTTATGTATTCGGCAGAGAAGGAAGTACATGTGTTATTCAGATCAACAAATCCAATTGAAGATTCCTTAATTGCAACTTTCAATAAAATCAAGATATTATGGACAAGGTCACGAAAGGGCACGAACGGTCACTGACACAACCATTTTCTCAAAACTTGCGTTCTTATTATATGTGACGCAGTTTTATATTATATCCTTTATTTAAATACCACTGATATAATTCATGTATTCATGAATATACATATGCATTTACATAGTCCTCTCATTTCTCACCAGAGGCGTTCTAATTTCTTCCGAGCCATTCTAGGCTCCTCACTGTGCGTTGTTCTGAGAAGTCTAAACTCCTCCCTCCTCTGACTTGAGGGTATTTACTGAACATTCTTAATTATTCTTGTTCTTTTTTCAAAAATATTATTTATTCATTTATTTGTTCTGCTTGTCTGGTTTGTCTGTTCTCCTATTATGTTCTCGTCGGCCGCCGTTGATTCCGTTTATATTTTCAATAAGTCAGTAAGACAGCTTTCTCGTACCCGCGGGGCCGGATTTAGTAATTCACTTAAGGTTTTAACGGAATCAGGCAAATAGTCGGCCTGTCAAGATGAGATATTGCCAGTATTTTTTTCTCCGCCGCAGTAAAACCTGTTTTACTCTTTTTTTTTTAAGGAAATGATAATAACGAAATAAAATTGAGCAAAAAGATGTTTGTATGCTTTTCAACCGATATTAACGTGGTATTTAAGAGAGTAAAAGCAAAGTGGCAACTATAGTAAATGTGAATGCTGTTTTGCTATTGGGCGAAATTTATGTTAATGGCGAGGGCGTTTGTATGCCAGATATTGCTATATTGCAAAAATCAAGTAATCTGTTTTTATTTCCTTAATGATTTTTTTGTCTTCCTTTAAAACCCTAGCGCCGAAAATCTTGAAGGTGAATAGCCATTTAACGTTACCTGTTACAAAAGAAAAGGTTAGAGAGCCAAGTATATATTATCTTTTCCGAAAAGCTCGGCATCTTGCGAGAATTGTAACATTTGGAGGTATTAGTTAATTTATCACTATTGCATATGCAGACCCAAGTGCCATCATCGGCACAATTTTGAACTACTTGGGTTAATTAATCCTTACTAGACCATTTGTCCAAATATACGGAAATAATTATATATATATATATTATATATATATATATATATATATATATATATATATATATATATATATATATATATATATATATATATATATATATATATATAATTAAAAACTCACAAAGTAGCACGTGAGGAAAGCAATAATATGAAAATTAACCCACATGAATCCAAGAACTTTCAAACTATATTTGCAAGTTCATTTTCAAGGAATGAACTTGCAAATATAGTTCGAAAGTATTTGGATCCATCTTTTCATCCCCCTGTGGGTTAATTTTCATATATATATTTATATATATATATATATATATATATATATATATATATATATATATATATATATATATATATAAATAACCATGAATCACTCTTGTCTAGAAAGAATTTACTTCAAAAGCAAACTACCCATGTGGTTCAAAACAAAAGTATACAGCCAATGCATACATACTCGTAACTATGAACTATAAAGCAGAAAATTGGAACCTGACCCCCAAAACATTAAAATTTAGATCTACACAAAAAGACCATGAACGCATTGTGATGGGAATAACTTGGCATGACAGAAAATTAGCCAATTGGTTACGGAGACAAACCAAATTTCAGGATAATGTGGAAGCAATAAAAAACGTGAAATGGAGCTTGGACCCCACTGGATAAAAGACGGCCGAAAAGAAGACCCTAAAACAAGATGGACAGATAATCTTCAGAAATATGAAAAATTGGAAACAAATTGCACACGTGCGACAAAAATGAGTATTTCTCTAAAGAGTAAGAGGAATATATATATATATATATATATATATATATATATATATATATATATATATATATATATACATATATATATATATATATATATATATATATATATATATATATATATATATATATATATATATATATATATATATATATATGATAGAGAAAACACTGTATTGGATCCAAAAGTTTAATTTACAAGACTAGTTTCACAAT
This sequence comes from Ceratothoa steindachneri, assembly GCA_963969495.1. Taxonomy (NCBI): domain Eukaryota; kingdom Metazoa; phylum Arthropoda; class Malacostraca; order Isopoda; family Cymothoidae; genus Ceratothoa; species Ceratothoa steindachneri. The sequence continues at coordinate 10,806,728 of OZ018321.1, forward strand.
GTAGTTTATCATAACCTCTTCAGTCGTATACTGAGAATGCAATTGTTACAAAAGTCTATAAATATCGTATAAATCAGAAAAAAACAAAAATAAAAAACCACAAAGAAACACAAAACGGGGGGAAAAGGTCATTAATTAGGGGGCGCGAGTCTAAGATTGTTGACTAAGCTGTTGATCGTTGACAGTGCGAAATACTTAGAGATCCCCAGGCGCCTCATGACTGCCCTCAAATTACTTAATTCTAACAAAAATATCATCCTAACAAAATAGGACAAATCTGACCAAATGGTGGTGTTAGACAAACATTCTAGTACGAAAATATTACAGCATTTACTCATTGATATGAACATTTACGATAAATTATCTTACGATCCATTGAATAATAAAACATCTTCAACAAAACCTACCAACCCATCACTGCCCCGTATGTATGGTCTGCCGAAAACCCACAAAAGAGGAACGCCACTCCGACCCACTATATCGTGTATCGACTCTCATGCATACAAACTCTCGAAGTGGATAGCCTCCCTTCTTGCTGACGCTGTTGGATTGACCTCTTCTTCACACATAATCCATTCCTCTGATTTCATTGAAAAAGTTAGGAAAATCAACATAAAAGAAAGCCGCTTAATAAGCTTTGATGTAGACAGCCTGTTCACTAATGTCCCAGTTAACGAAGCTCTTGATGTTCTATCTAAGGTATTAGATAATCAAAAATCAAACCTCGCTCTAGGCAAAAATAAAATTATAAATCTTGTTAAACTTTGTGTTACTGACAATGTATTTATCAACGAAATGTTTTTTCCCGTCAAAAATATCGTTTTAGCATGGGTAATCCTTTATCGCCCATATTATGTAACCTTTTTATGGAGCATTTCGAAGTATCATTACTCCCTCTGTGATTACCCATCATAATTTTGTATGGTATAGGTATGTATAAATAGTTTAAACTTATTTGACAATTTCTTTAAAAATATTAACGACCTCCATCCCACGATCAATTTTGAAGTAGAGTGGTAAAATGATAATTGTATATCCTTTCTTGATGTAAAAATTCTCAGTCATTGACAAAATTAGCTTCACTGTGTACCGAAAACCAACCCATTCTAACTCTTACGAGGGGCGGTTAATAAGTTTTTCAATTCGGATATAAGGAAACGAGATATGAGGAAAAGTGTTTTATTATTTTTCCATATAACTCCCCTCTACTTCAATGCACTTGCGCCACTTGTCCCTGAGGCTTCGAATTCCCGACAACCAGAAATCTGCCGACTGCTGCTCAATCCACTCCTGGACGGCGAGCCGGACATCTTCATCGTCCCCAAACCGGCGTCCACGCAGTGCAGCATTGAGCTGCCGGAATAAAAAGTAGTCGCTAGGGGCCAGATCTGGACTGTAGGGGGAAAGGTTAAGCTCCTCGAATCCGCACTCGCGTAGGGCAGCTTGTGCAACTCTGGCCTTGTGGACTTTGACGACGTTGAAGTCAATCATGGGGCATGAGGTTTCTAGAGACCCAACGGGCAGAGACCTTGTTCATGGACAAATGGTCGTGGATGATGTTCATAACACTTCCATGTAATATTACAAGTTCTCGCTCGATTTCTTCGACCTTCACCCATCGATTTTCGGGGATCATCCTCTCCACACGGGCCACATTGTTCTCGTTGGTCACGTCTCACGGGCGTCCTGGACGGGGATCATCTTCAAGGGACTCACGACCATGGTGGAACTCCCTATTCCAGCGAGCAATGGTTGCATAGGAAGAGGCGGTGTCGGTGTACACTGCAACCATGCGTTCATGGATCTCTTTTGCATTCTTGCCTTCCTTGGTCAAAATTTGATCACTGCGCAGTGCTCAACCTTGACCATTGTTGAAAAATTTGTGACTGACGATCTGTGATTAGCTACTGCTTCTTAAATAGAGGAGGCAGGAGTGTGCGGCTGCAGGTCCTGACTTGGCATAACTTGTTCTAACACCCCCGCAAACAACCATCCCCCTTCCTCTGTTTTGCCCTACTGATTCGCAAAACCTATTGACCGCCCCTCGTATATCCATTTCTTTTCTTATCATGATATTAATATTAAGCGAGCCGTTGCATCAGGTATGTTTTTGAGAGCACTTAAGATATGTGACCCTTGCTTTCTAGAAGACAAGATTACATATATAACCTGCAGTTTCATTGAATTAAATTATCCCCTTCAGTGATCAATGAAAGTTTATCTAAAGCAAAATCTACTCATTACCGTCCCAAGGATAAAAACAAATTTAGTAATACGAAGTGTCTATCCCTCCCTTTTTCTTGCCTTCTTAAAGGAATGAACAAAGATATTTCTCCAGGCCTAACCACATTTAAATACCCTTTTTCTATCCTTAAATCTTTCGCTTCGACCAAGCCTGTGGATCAGTCAAATGAAGCAGGTGTATATTTAATCCCGTGTGACTCTACAAACTGTCCCTCTTTTTACATAGGAGACTGGAAGAACCTTAACAAATAGAATTTATCAACATAAAGGTGATGTCAGACGAGGCAGTACCACATGCAGTATTTTTAAACATAGTAGCAAATTCAACCACCAAATTGACTATTCAAAGGCACAAACCATATATAATTGTAAAGATTTCTGTAAAAGAAAACTAGCAGAATCTATATTAATAGGAGAAATTCCCAATTTTAATTTGTCAGATGGGCAATTGAAATGCAGCCCCCATTCCCGTAACCTCATCGTAAACAGCTTAGTAACGATCTTAGAATCGCACCCCCTGATTAATGACCTTTTTCCCCCGTTTTGTGTTTCTTTGTGTTTTGTTCTTTTTGTTTGTTTCTGATCTGTACGTTATTTATAGACTTTTGTAACAAGTGCATTCTCAGGAAACGACTGAAGAGGGTATGATAAACTACATACTGAAACTAGTCCCGTAAATTAAACTTTTGGCTCCTATACAGTGGTTTCACTATCATATACCATAACTCGCCATTGAGTTCTTATATATATATAGTACAAGAGAAAGAAGAATTGGACGCGAATGAGCAAATGAGACAAGAAACCTGAGTTTTTTTCTGTCTTCAAATTTATTTGAAAGGCAGAAAATAAAAATGGCGTAGCACTGTGGTGGTTGTATTATCACCCGCAGAACCTGTATTTTCTCTTTCTTTGTATATATATATATGCATCAACTTCTCGTGGTCTTCTCACTACTAGATGTCCCATACATCTCCGTACATCAGACAAATTAAACACATGTTGAAATAAATGTTTTCTACAATCTTTTGTACCTAGTAATTATTATTGTACAATTACAACTACAACACGAGTTGTTCTGAGAGAAGTTCATGATTGTGAGAAAGGCGGCTCCATTTGGCTTTACAAAGAAATGTGAATGATATACATTATATATTTGTAAATAAAGTGTATTCCTTAAAAGACACACGAGGCGTTTTCGATGGTAAATTTTTCGCCATCTATTCGATATCTTTTGATCCTCATACTTTTTCGCATTTCCGAAATTTAAATAACACTTCAAAAGAACTCATTTTAACTCAATGAAAGAAAAACACAATCTAAAAACACAATTTTGCTTTCAGCGCTTTTCAACTTTTAGCTTATTTCACTTGTGTCTTAAGGTGAGAATAATACACGTTTGTTCCTTTTCATGGTATTTTTCTACTCTATTTTATTGCAGTTTGGAAATGAAACTGAAGTATGTACTTCAATATAGCGCTCTGGTGGACATCACATAATATTCCTGTGCCGGTAGCGAGATTCAGAAACGTCCATTTTCATCCCTCGACATTCACTTTTTCCCCTCGTCAGAATGTTTTTAGCTTTTTACCGACGTGGGAAAGGAATCACCATTAATTGTATAGAATTTTTGACCCATGAGAGCAGAACTTGCAGAACGGGGAAGGCTTAGGAGAGTTACGCCACATTTTCCCTACCTACACAGATAGACTCTTCTTTGGGTCATTCGGCTCTGACTCTTCCAGATATTTTCATATTCAATTTAAATATCCCGACTTTCTTTAAAAATCTCTATAAAAAACAATGAAAGATGCCTTCATTATTTTTTGACTAGTAGGATTTTAATAAACTAAAAATAAATTCTACGGGAAAAGCCATTAGCAGATAAAAACCTTAACATTTAAAGGTTTAGCGCAAACAGTAGCGATCCTTCTACTCGTATCTTATCCACCGATGTTTTTAACCTTTCATTACTTGTTCTTTTGTTTTTCGCATTACAGTTTGCCATAACTATACCCAATTATGGGTGTAAAAGAATGTTAAACAACTCCCTCAAAAATATCGCAAATCTTTTCATTTTCATTTTTTAGCTTTTTCACTAACCCTTATATCCATACTCCCCCCCACCACCCCTCGTCTACATCTTTATCTATCAGCTAAATTTCCTTGACCTTTTTATAAGTTAAATTTTCAATTTTCCTCTTTCATATAAATGACTTGGTTCCCAACAGCAGCACTAAACCATCCTCTTTAACCCCCCCAAATCATAAATTCTTTTCGTGTATACATGTACTCATGTACCTTCGTACGTGTACGCTATACAACTAGTCTAATTAATTCTCGAGTGTCCCTGCGTGTAATAAAGCAAACACGGGTTACTTTCAACTGCAATTACTCATAAGGTCTAGATCACTTAAATGTCCTGAATTTCCCTTTGATCTTTCCCCACTCAAAAGCGTCCATAGAAAGGAGGCATTTTTGCCCTTTGGTTACGTATTTTCCATTCATTTGTCGTTCCGTCTTTTTGTGTTTCTCTTCCCTTTTTTATCCTCTATGGAGGGTCCGTTTTCCTCGCTCTGTTGTTGAATGTTGTGGTGATTGCCCGGCAGAGATCGGCCTCATTTAAATATAAAAATGTCATTATCATTCCAGAACTGTTGCCCTCTAGGGATAAGGGGGATTTGGAATAATAGGTGGAAAGGGGAAAAGGAAAAATGGAATAAACAGGAATAATAAGGTTTATACCATTTGTAGATGATACTTATTTAATATTTTCCACTTGAATTTAAAGCAAAATACCAACGAAGGGGTAAAGAAAGCAGCGACCTAAAAAAAAGCGAGAATTTGCACCCGAGGTCCTCAATCCCCAAAAGTATTAAAGAACATATAATTTAATTAACATATAAAACACATCCTTTCATGGAACAAGGTAAGGTTAGGTTAGTTTCGTTGTATTCTTTTGCCTAAATTAGCTGGCTAGGCGTCTGGGTGGCCGAAGTTAACCAGACAACAGAAGCTCAGTTCAAGAATAACCTCCAGACTTAAATCCATTTGAAGAATAGCCACACGAAATCGAATTTAGTTGGTTATTCTCGACGAATCTTAATGGTTGCATTATACAATTACAACCAATCATTAAATATTTTTCTTTTAAATAACATCGAATTTATATAATCCAATTTTGGTGGTAGGTCTTGATTGACGACCGTCGCAGGCCCTAGATTCTCACTAAATTAAAGTGATTTACTTATTCTTTCGTAATAAATAAATCTTTTAGTTAGTCCTTTTTACCAAATAATTAAGATTATAATATTAAAAATAGTTATTATTATTATTTATTTTTTTTACTTATTTCAACCAGACGTTTTTCTGGAAAGTTATGGTCGGGCCTGAAAGGAAAAGAGGTTGGAAAACACTGAAATATATGGTTATAAATCGACTAAATTAAAACCGAGCGAATATTTTAAAAATAAATTCACAATTTAATAAATATAAATAAAAGTAAAATGTTACTCAATTGCAATAAAACATATCCTTCCCCCGCCTTAACAATTCATCGAAGAATTTCCGATACTTTTTCTTTCGTATATAATAAGAGCCCAAATAAGTAATGACTTTAATTGTATCACCAGAAGATCGTGTTTAAATAAATAGAAGAGAAAAGTTAAACAAAGAATAAAGAGGGAAGTAAAATAAATAACTGAAGTGAAGTAAACAAAGGAGTGTAGTTCCCCTGGGTGCTATGAAACCGCGTGGTATTAGCGTCACTCGAGTGAACCTTTTGAGCGAGAAGAAAACGCTCGGAGGAATAGAAAAATTTGCCTCTCTCTTAGGTATGATCTCAAATAACAATGCAAAACAAAACACATTCTCTTAAAATATAAAGATACGGTATGGAGTATATTATAACTCTCCCCCCTCCCCACACACACACCTCCACATACCTATAAAAGAAGAGAGCAAGATGTATGCAAGAGATAGAAATAATTTTAAGGTAAAGTGTATATGGTTCCAAGATTTTGGTCATTATAATGATTATCCCTCGTCGCCTTTTGTTTGAACTATAATACACATGCCAAAGGGTCTCAGAAAAAAAAGAATCCAATGGGATTCTTGATTTTTAGACAGCCCGAAATGTTTCCACTGGGAATATAATAAACATACAAATGTATAAAAATGTAAACGATCAAATAAATCACAAATTTGATCAATTTTCACGGCAATTTGTTATTTATTGAAAAACACCAAAGATTCCGGGGGGGGGGGGGAAGGTTACTGCAAACTGCTCCTAAAATAACCCAGATATTGCGTTAGCTCTAATCACTGGATTACCTTTCATTGGGACATTTAGGCAAAAAACACGGACATGCTTGTTTTTAAAAGATCTTAATTAACCTATAACCACTTTCCCTACCAACTAAACCAAGCTCAACCTATTTAGACCAACCGTGACACGTAGCCGAAGTGTTGTGAATTCCCGAAGTTTAAAATTCTTTTGGATTGTATTTACTTTTCGTATGGTGTAAACTTTAATCATTCCTATAATTGGAGTTATAATTCCGAAGGCTACAAATCAGGGATTCACGTAATTTCTTGGATTACAAAGAGTGAGAAAGGATTGGGCCCAATGTGTATTAACCTTCTATCAACTGCATTTATTAGTGGCATAATGACCATATCATTCAAATAAGATACCGGATGTGATCAGAATGGCCATTAAAATTATATATAGCTTTATGGATAGGTGATCAAGCAAAGCTAAAGGTTTTATCTCGAATATTCATGAATAGGTGATAAGGCAAAGCTAAAGGTTTTATCTCGAATATTCATGGATAGGTGATCAAGCAAAGCTAAAGGTTTTATCTCGAATGTTCACGGATAGGTGATAAGGCAAAGCTAAAGGTTTTATCTCGAATATTCATGGATAGGTGATCAAGCAAAGCTAAAGGTTTTATCTCGAATATTCACGGATAGGTGATAAGGCAAAGCTGAAGGTTTTATCTCGAATATTCACGGATAGGTGATAAGCAAAGCTAAAGGTTTTATCTCGAATATTCACGGATAGGTGATAAGGCAAAGCTAAAGGTTTTATCTCGAATATTCACGGATAGGTGATAAGCAAAGCTAAAGGTTTTATCTCGAATATTCATGGATAGGTGATCAAGCAAAGCTAAAGGTTTTATCTCGAATATTCATGAATAGGTGATAAGGCAAAGCTAAAGGTTTTATCTCGAATATTCATGGATAGGTGATCAAGCAAAGCTAAAGGTTTTATCTCGAATATTCACGGATAGGTGATTCTGCAAAGCTAAAGGTTTTATCTCGAATATTCACGGATAGGTAATAAGCAAAGCTAAAGGTTTTATCTCGAATATTCATGAATAGGTGATAAGGCAAAGCTGAAGGTTTTATCTCGAATATTCACTGATAGGTGATAAGGCAAAGCTAAAGGTTTTATCTCGAATATTCACTGATAGGTGATAAGGCAAAGCTAAAGGTTTTATCTCGAATATTCATGGATAGGTGATAAGGCAAAGCTAAAGGTTTTATCTCGAATATTCATGGATAGGTGATCAAGCAAAGCTAAAGGTTTTATCTCGAATATTCACGGATAGGTGATAAGGCAAAGCTAAAGGTTTTATCTCGAATATTCACGGATAGGTGATAAGCAAAGCTGAAGGTTTTATCTCGAATATTCACGGATAGGTGATAAGGCAAAGCTAAAGGTTTTATCTCGAATGTTCACGGATAGGTGATAAGGCAAAGCTGAAGGTTTTATCTCGAATATTCATGGATAGGTGATAAGGCAAAGCTAATGGTTTTATCTCGAATATTCATGGATAGGTGATAAGGCAAAGCTAATGGTTTTATCTCGAATATTCATGGAGAGGTGATAAGGCAAAGCTAAAGGTTTTATCTCGAATGTTCACGGATAGGTGATAAGCAAAGCTAAAGGTTTTATCTCGAATATTCATGGATAGGTGATAAGGCAAAGCTAAAGGTTTTATCTCGAATATTCATGGATAGGTGATAAGGCAAAGCTAATGGTTTTATCTCGAATATTCATGGATAGGTGATAAGGCAAAGCTAAAGGTTTTATCTCGAATATTCAAAGATAGGTGATAAGGCAAAGCTAATGGTTTTATCTCGAATATTCACGGATAGGTGATAAGGCCAAGCTAAAGGTTTTATCTCGAATATTCATGGATAGGTGATAAGGCAAAGCTAAAGGTTTTATCTCGAATATTCATGGATAGGTGATAAGGCAAAGCTAAAGGTTTTATCTCAAATATTCACGGATAGGTGATAAGGCAAAGCTATGGGTTTTATCTCAAATATTCATGGATAGGTGATAAGGCAAAGCTAAAGGTTTTATCTCGAATATTCAAAGATAGGTGATAAGGCCAAGCTAAAGGTTTTATCTCGAATATTCATGGATAGGTGATAAGGCAAAGCTAAAGGTTTTATCTCGAATATTCATGGATAGGTGATAAGGCAAAGCTAAAGGTTTTATCTCGAATATTCATGGATAGGTGATAAGGCAAAGCTAAAGGTTTTATCTCGAATATTCAAAGATAGGTGATAAGGCCAAGCTAAAGGTTTTATCTCGAATATTCATGGATAGGTGATAAGGCAAAGCTAAAGGTTTTATCTCGAATATTCATGGATAGGTGATAAGGCAAAGCTAAAGGTTTTATCTCGAATATTCACTGATAGGTGATAAGGCAAAGCTAAAGGTTTTATCTCAAATATTCACGGATAGGTGATAAGGCAAAGCTATGGGTTTTATCTCGAATATTCACGGATAGGTGATAAGGCAAGGCTAATGGTTTTATCTCGAATATTCACGGATAGGTGATAAGGCAAAGCTAAAGGTTTTATCTCGAAGAATAATAGTAATATTTATAATAATAATAATAATAATATTTTACTTACAATACGACTCAAAGAATAATAGTAATATTTATAATAATATTTTACTTACAATACGATCACATTTTGAATTACACGAACAATAAAATACGAGCTTTATTCAGACACACAATAATAATAATAATACGTTACTTCTCCCCACAAATTATATTAATATTAAATAGTACGATGACATTCACAGACCAGATTCATAAAAAAATAATAATTATACAAACATATGCATGCAGACCTTGCAATAAGTTCACATCAATACGCACACACAAACAGCTATACTCCGATATTATATCGCTTACCATGACTTTTGCCTTGTTTCCTTTAAAGACTAGCCCGGGTCATTATAGAAGGATTAGTGAAAGTTTACATGCCTCGGCTGTGTCCTATCCGGAATTTTATAGCATTGTAATTAACTTGTACACTCGTGTATTTAACTTATCTAACTATGATGACGTATCGCCAATTCTTTTTGTATCATTTCCTGCTATCCACACGTGTTTTTTTACTTATATGCCACTCATCCAGGCTAAGTAGCAGAAGTTATTAGATGATCCTCAACCTACACCGTGTCACACCAAGACTCAGCAACTATTTTGGTACAGATAATGTTTGCGGATGGGGTCAGAAAACCAGTCGAGACTATTTATCCACGATTGAATTATTTGATCATCTTCGTCGGCTTGTAAAGGCTCATTCAATTCATCGCATTAATATTCTGTATAATGGATCATACACACCACTTCTGAACTTCCACAGTAGAAAATAATTACTAGAAGATCTTCAGTTCATGCATTTGGACGGTGTGGTCATTGGTGAGAAATTCTTCGTCGGAGGACTATCCTATTGTCGCAATGCAGGGGGGGGGGGAGAAGTTCTTGTGCATATTCCATTCTACTATTGTAAATGATGGTGAGAGAGTAGTGAACATCTGTTTGTTAGATGCTAATCCTGTGCTATTCCGCTTTCTCCTCTCCTGTTACGTTCATCTTCTCACTGAGACGATGTAATTCAAAATTAAACGAGCAGAGATGAGAGAAATCTCCTTGTCATAAGTTCAGGAGAATTTGCTAAGTTAATCTGTACACCAAATAAAAAATGGAAGTAAAAAAGATTAATATTTTACAGTCATGGGAGTGAAAGTTTTTTTTTAACATCTCTATCCCATAAAAAGTATACAGAGAGAATATTTAAAATGAAACATGATACATATACACGGAGGATAAGAATTGCCATAGATACGTATTATATTCAACATGAATCAAAGAACAATATTACATACCTATATACAGGAATAAAAAAAAAACTGTAGGTGTAATTCACAAAATATTACACCCTCATCAACTCCAACTTGTCGTTTCATGCCATCGTATGATGCTATCTTCCGTCTAAGGGTTGAGGATTAATCTTTTATCGCGATATATAATCCAATTCCTTGTCTGGATAGGTACAGAGTAGGATTTGGGACCTATAAAGCAAACTGAATCTCCATACGTACTGTCACCATATTCATCTTTGCCCTCATCGCCATCAAGATTGTCCTGTTTGTGTCACAATAACAAAGCAGTCTACCCAATGAGTCCAACTGTCCGTAAAGTTTGATTTGCGTTGGAATTGAGATTTTCGTAACGCGAAAATCAAATGCTACATGCTAAGCGTTTTTCGCCTGCGCTATGAAAGCATTACATCAGCGGCCGAGGAGATCACAAAGTAATCGTTGTTTTTAATTAACCAAATTACATGAAGATCCGTGCCACATGTCGAATTTTCACCACATACTGTAGTAGTATTAGCAGTGGTTCGCTAACATGCCTTTATCTAGGCGGGTCCCGACCGGATAGTGAAATAAACATAAAGGTCAGTATGACAATCGCTGGTGAGCCCGAGAGCACCAGGGACCGGTCATCTTTGGGGAGAGGTACCGGGAAGTATCTGCTCTTGCTAGGATCGAAGCGGGTACCGCGACGTTGGCAGACCAACGCCGTATACACTCGGCTAGCAAGAGCTCTCCCCACAAGCTGTAGGAGAATTAAGAGGAAAAATATATGCAAACATAATAGGTTTATCTTTTTCTTTTCCTTCTCTCTTTTCTTCTTCCTTTCTTTTTCTTTTTCTTTTCCTCCTCTTCTTCTTTTTCTTCTTCTTCTTCTTCTTCTTCTTCTTCTTCTTCTTCTTATTCTTTCCCATCATCATCTTCTTCTATATCTTCTTATTCTACTTCTTCCTCCTCCTCCTCCTCCTCCTCCTCCTCCCCCTCCTCCTCTTCTTATTATTATTATTCGATCTGAAAGAAGTGAAAGAGATGTTTTTGTTTGTTATTTTTTTTTGTTAGAAATACTATAGAAGTAATCCTCGGTTTTAAAATAATTAGAAACTTTAAGAGTCGGTTTGAACCTAAAATATTTTCCAATCATGGATAAAACAAAACACAAGAAAAAAAGCCTTACCTGCTTAGAAATAATTTAGCTCTAAGTTGTTTTCAAGAATCTTTTCGATGTTTTCTATTTTTATGCTTACCATTTCAGACTCATTAACCTTTTTGCGTGTATATTATTTTCTCCTCCCTTTTTTTTGGTAAATAATCTCTCCCTATTTTTAAATGTCCAAAATACATACATTTTTCTTAATCTCATATGGACCTCTTTTCGAGTACAATTTTTAGTTATTGGGTTGTGTAAACTCCGCAAAGCTTACATTGTTTTTCCGAATGGTATCATTCAAGTGTTTTTTGTTAATCAGGTAGTACAGAATATGAGTTCAGTTTACCATCTATGGTCTGGGAGAGAACGGCAATATACAGATCACTAAGAGAAAGAATATCTACTTTCACGATACCGAAATATTCTTCATTTACGAGATCGAGGAATTTTTAAATCGACGGCAGTTCTCGCCCAAATATGCGCCGGCGAGGTACTCCTATGGGAAATGGATTGATTTTCATAAATTATGGATATAAGGAGTAAAAGTTGACGTAATGGATTTTCACACTCTCTGTTGGTAGATAATATAATATCAACAAATTACACCTACTACCAAAATGTGCACTTCCCACCTCTAGCATTCCATTCACCACATTGGCGGATATGGATTAACAAGCTGACATCGTCCTCGAAGCGTCTGTATCATGGTTTAAAATTCACACTCCCATATACTGATTACCTCACACTTGCTGCCAAGGATTCGCTCACTCTCTCTCACCTGACATTCACGATTCACTGATCCACGTCCACGTATAGACATCTTGTTTGAGAGCTAAGTCATATTTATGACACCCATATCAGTAACTCTCGTGAAAGAGGAATACATTTTCGCTTACTATTGATGAAAACCCATCAGTAAAAATTTTCTCCCTCCAACGGAAAGGTTTGGCTCACCACCACTTCTTGCATGGAAAATCGGGATTCTTCTGATGTGTTCTTGAAACGAAATCCATCGTATAACCTTATAAAAAAAAGCATTTGACGTATTCCTATCAATCATTGCGTTCGATTTTTCTAGTAGGAAGGTATCCTTATTTACCTTGTAACAGGGAATAGATCTTTTGATGCCAAACCATAGAATCAATGTTAAAGCATATAAACATCCTGAATATAATGCTTACTACACTCTAAGCACTCTACACATATGTTGCAGTTACCTCCCTTGAATTTCGCGAAAGAAAATCACTATTCAAAGATACTTTTCTCACTACTCATCTTAGTATAGTTAAAGTATCGTTTTTATGGAATCGCACCGACTTACTTCAGGATTTCCTTGGTTAAGAATTGTTAACCTGATCTCTTTCATCTGAGTCCAAATGGCTGCGGGATAGATGGGTGCCCTGCGAAGAAGGTGTCTAATTGGTCGTTCAGAGTAGCGGTCACATTGTAGACTCAGGATTGGTGAGTATCAAAAGGCACCAGTAAAATACGTAGGGTTTTATTAGCTACGAATGCAACGGGGTATATTTACTTACCATCCATAGTCTAATTTATGACGAATTAAGGAACCATAGAGGAGGAGGAATGTTTCTTGATACAATCCCCAGTTGTGCTAGAAAATTGTGTCCAGGACGCACGTCATCCATTTGCATGAGTTTTTAAGGGATCTTATGCGGCGTTTCCGTGACAACATCCTATTGAAGGTCAGCTCCAGAAAGCTGAAGCTCTCAACGACAGAAGTGAATAACACTCGTTTCCTCGGTCGAGAAGTGGTAACCGCGTGCAGAGGTCATGTGGTAATGTTGTTCATAGCAAGCTGAGAGCGACGTTATATCGTTGTCATTTCCGAGCCTGCTAGGGAGATTGAGAAGTCGTAAACGTAGAGTTTGGCTGCAATCTTTTGAGGAAGGCTTTTCCAGATTCCGCTGATACCCATACCAAACAAAGGCACATCGAAGACGCTGCCATGGGAAACGGCTTCTTCTTGTAGGAATTGGTTTTATTTTACGCTTCTGAAATTTACGGAAAATGTGCGGTAGTTAGAAAGTTTTGGACGACTTCGGATAGTTGTCCAGGCAAACCTAGTTATGGGAGGTTTTCTAAGGGTGTAGGACTATGATATTCCCACGACCATTTAAGGTCGAAGAAGATAGCCAATAAATGTTTTGTATTGACAACCGCATTACATACTTCAGATTCTAGGAGGATTCAGGCGTACGTTCACGATTTTCTCAATGACTTTGCACAAGCACGAATTCAGAGGAATTGGACGTAATTTTGGGGAATAGATGGTCTTTACACTGCCGCATAAAAAAAAAGAACTGCAACTGTTCTACAGGTGACTGAGAATGCATTTTCCATCCATATCTTGTTAAGGAAGTCTTAGGAAGAAGCGCTTACACCTTTCACCTAGGTGATGGGCGACCAGAGTAGCGTTTCGCTCTTTCCCACACCGATTACGTGGCAGGAATTCTGGCAGCCCTCTGAGCGGTTGCTTGACAAAAAAGATGAGATACGGTTGAGTGGAAAATAAAGTTGCGTGCCATTACACCGTGACTGTTCCCATGGACCTACCCCCTCGGTCCATAACTTTCTTATTTTATGCGAGTTAATGCAGAAAAAAGACGCAAAGAAATCCTAGGTATTCACATTGTTCTCCCAGCACATAAATATTTCCACTTTCCTCGTTTGTCCAAATCTTTTGCTAATTTTTTTTAGATACTGTCACTATTTAAGAATTGGATCTTTTCTCTTATTATGGCGCAATTTCGTCTCCTCAGCTAAATGGCGGAACAGCCGGTTACGATATCCTTTGTTTTTTTTAGAAGCATTGTTTTCACCCGTAAAAAATGACAACGTATGAAATTGCTAGAGAAAGAACAATGTGTGGAGGGTTTTAACAGTACAGTGGGTTTTGAGAGGGATTTGCAGGGAAACATAGGAATGTTTCATGGATGCAGTTCCTGATAGATTGGCAGAAATATTACACTGTGTAACAAAATTTCATTTTTGTCTTGTCCTTCGGTTAAAAGTGTTATTCCCCAATAAGTTATGGCTCTATTAAATAAAAAAAAAGTCAATTTTAATCCCCAAACTTTGTTTTTGTGGCTAGGCCATAGAATTTGTAAATTAGCCCATTTATGTTAAATGACCTTATTTTAATGCAAATAGTAAAAATATATAAAAAGTTTCAAGGGTTATGTTTTTATCAGTTATGGTACAATCATGATATAGAGTATTTAAAAGGTTATAGAAACGTAATACTGTAGTAAAAGCTATTATTTCCTTTATATTTTTTTTGTGACCTGGAGAGCAATGGCAGCTCTCTTACATTCCGCATACATTCATCACTCATTTGACAAAAAACAAACTGTAGAGCTTTCTAGAACTTTCGAGAATTTTTTATATGTCTGAAGAATTTCTAGAACATTCTGGCAACGTAGATGACTGTATAAATACAACGAATGTCAACTCAACAAATCAATTTTACTCTAGCTGTCACAGTGCATACATCGTCACTAGTCATTGATAGAAGCATTCGCCACTCATGGCATCACGAGGTTGTAAGCATCCAACAGACACATTTTGCTATGTCTGCGGCGAATTTATTAAGACAATAGCGAAAAGGTACTCTGTAGAGAGATCTGCTAAAATGTGCGGGTCCTACAAAGCATATTTCGGCCTGTCAGTCGGAGATCAAGACGAACCTTGGGCACCTCATTTCACCTGCGAGCTCTGAAAAAGAACTCTGGAAGTTAATATATATATATATATATATATATATATATATATATATAATCTGCTTTTTTTATTTGGATACTGGATTTTTAATTTTTTTAACATTCCTTATAACACTGATTAAAAAAAAAAAATTTTATCATACTTATTTTTTCATTTTGTTATTTTACAGGATGGTACAGAGGAGAAAAGAGAGCTATGAATTTCACAATCCCACGAATTTGGATGGAACCAACTGACCACTCAAGCAATTGTTTCTTCTGCATGGTAAACCCTTCCAAACCTCGAGCAGGCAAAAGTGCGCCTATTATCATGTATCTAGACCTTCAGTCATCTATTACTCCAGTGCGACACAGCTCTGAGCTCCCCGTACCAACTCGTTCAAAAAGAGAGCAGCAGTTTTTATAGAGGAAGAGCAGTTCAGAATAAGATGAAGTCATTGATCCAGATTACAGAGTTCAACTGAGGAGAAAAACACATACTACCCCAACCGAAAAAGATCTCAACGACCTTTTTAGAGATCTTGGTCTTAAAAAGTTTAATGCCGAGCTTTTAACTTCGAGACTCAAGCATTGGGATCTTGCTAGATACATGGAAATATGAAGAGTACGGTTGGGAGGTTATCGGAAGCTTCAAAATGGTGGCCTTGTTGATGGGTCTCCAAGGCGGCTCTACCAAGTTTCCTTGTTATATTTGCCTTAGGTAGAGGGACACCGTGGCACACTATCAACGGCGGGATTATCCAAAACAGACCAAGTTTAGTGTTGGGAGAAACAATTTCAAACGTGAGCCTTTGTTGAACCCCCGAAAAGTACTGTCTCTTCCTCTGCACTTAAAATTGGGCAGAATGAAACAATTCGTCAAAGCTCTAGATAATGAGTCTGCAGCTTTCAAGTATCTCCAAGATTTCCTTCTTAAGGTATCTGCGGCAAAGATGGAAGCCGGAGTCTTCGTCGGTGCACAAATAAAAAGGCTCATTGAGTGCAAGGAGTTTCCCAAGAAGCTCACTATGACGAAAAAGGCAGCGTGAAACAGCTTTTCGCAGTGATTCTGGGCTTCCTAAGTAATCACAAAGCCGAAAACTATGTAGAGCTTGTTGAAATTTGATGAGAAACTACGGCAAGATGGGTTGCAGGATGTCCCTGAAAGTCCATGTTATTGACGCTCATCTAGATAAATTTAAGGAGAACTTGGGAGCGTACTCCGAGGATCTATTGGACTTTGAACGCCGCTATCGTATAATTAAAATCTGATGGGAGACTATATTTGGGTGCTGATCGTGAAAGTAATTTACAGTATAAGCGTAAATCACAGAAAACTACCCATTTCTAATATTTTAATTGTCTCACTTATGTAATTCTAGAATAAATAAATGCTACTCTTGTATCACGTCGTTTTGTTTCTACTTTATGCAAATGAAAGTTCAAATTCGCCATTTCCTTCCAGAGGGAATAGGTAAATTTCATATAAATATCATTATCCTGAACACAAAAGTAAAGTTTGAAATTACAATCTTTTTTTCATGTATTCTAGACACAAGCAAATAAAAAATAACAGTTGCTACCCAAAGAAAAAAATCGTGTTACACAGTGGTATCTATAATTAATCCTTGCCAAAGATGCGGTATAAAAATTTGACTGTTAATCACTCGAAGAACTTTAAAGATTCAGAAACAAGTGCTCACACAAACCAAATAAAGTCGCTTTGGGCCAAGACGAAAATGGGGAATAAAAAAGAATGTGGAACTCTTCGTTCTCCGATCAACTTCTATATGTGAGTTTTTATGGAGGTAACGAAATAAAGGAAAAGACTTAGTTGTTCCAATTTAGAAAGACATTGCAAAGTTTTATCTATTAAATAATGTTTAGCTTTTACTTTTTTAATTTCCATGCTTTTTTTTTTAGTTTCTTCTTATTCGCCCCCTAAACCCCTAAAATACTTATAACATAGGAATGATCCCAACCTTCGAGTCCCACGCATGAGTACAGCCTCCTCAGCCGGACGTTCAACAATCTAGCCTAGGAGACGAAATTCCGCCATAATAAGAGAAAAGATCCCTCGGTTCAATCTGAGATGTAGAAAAGAGCAAACTGGCAACTCACACCAGCTTAATGAGACAAAAGTAAACATAAAATTAAAAACTACTCGATAAGAGGTAGCGTGAACTCGAACGCTAAATTTCCTCCTCTTCTCGTCGCCGATTCAGGAGGCAAGAAACATAGAAGGCTGACTGGAAACGCATATTGGTTTAAAAGGCACTGCAGAAGAACCGTTTGACGCCGATGCACATCTAACAACACCACTGGCAGCCAGTGTCACCAACCTCGGTACACCCCTTCCCCGAAGAGAGTTCTAATTCTTTGTTTGGGCCGTCACTAACAATGACGACCTAAATACCCCCCTTCCCGCTTTGCTGGATTTTCGCACCGTGAATGTGACTCAACACACATACCTTGTTGCAACTATGCCATTAACTTAGGAAGCCATAAATGCAGGCTTTGGGGAAAGAAGGTTGACGGTCTAACCCACTGCGGAAACCCAAAGTCAGAGGCTTCCTGGATTTGGACCAGAGTTACAACCTGCGATGGGGGACCTAACCTACCCCGTGGGTTCGACTAAGACCACAGAGGGAATTTACACCCGTCTCTGTGTATGCATGGAGTAAATATGGAATAAGCAAAAATCCGTTTGAGGGGGCGCCACCTTCAGGTAGGGGTCGTCGATTCGTCCCCTATCAATCGCAAAGTTCGCCATGTTTTTCCACCTTCTGAGGAGCCCTCCCAGGTCCATCATATTCATATTATCACCCTTCATTGGAGTCATATTCGCGGTGGCTTTCGACGGCAGGGTGGGTGCTTCCTAACTCGCATCATGGGTTGAGCCTCTACACTGAACATAATAAACACCACACAAAATACAGCTAAAATAAAAGCCACAATCATTCGACAAATCAATAACTAACATAACACATGCACATATAGGCCAAACACTAGTCTTCAGGTCTCAGAAATATACAAAAAATTCCTCATGCTCACACAAGACACTCTCATAGATCAAAAATACTACACAAAACAAACTGTCCCCATACTAAAAAAACAATGAGAGGCCTCTTTACCCAACTCAGGCATGAGTATGGAGAAGAGGCCATACAAGACTTCTACCACAACCGTGGCAGACAATGGGCGGTAGTAATGAACACCATAGAAACAAGTTTCTTGATTAAGGAACTAAAGTCTGTGACACACTAACTTACGCGCATAACATTGAAACACAATTAAATATTAAACCAAAGCAGTGTCTTCGTTGATCTAAGGTGGGGCAGGACACAAATAGTTGCAAGGCAGACCTGGTTAGCTCCAGATGCACCGTAATTGGACACTATTCCACCACCTGCAACTCCTCTCCCAAATGCATTAACTGCGGTGGCGACCATGTTTCCATTAACATAAAATGTACATACTTGACTAAAGCCGCGCGGATACACTACTTACCCTCTCCACCCCTGCCTCCACACCTCCTCCAATCACAAAAATATTTGCAAGCCATTACCGGCGTTGCCAGGAACTCAAAACCAAGCGTCCACCTACTAATAACCTCCTTCCCTAGTAGCGAACGCAACACCCGTACCAAACACAATATACACCCAACCAAGCACACAAAAAACAATTGGCCGCCATGCTTTCCGCGGTTTCAAAAGACATAACAGGTGGCGTACCCGGCCTAGATGCTGTCGTCTTTAACGAGCTTTACGACGTGAATTGACTCGGGCAAATCACTTTCACTGAGAATGTGTTCACCCTAATACAGAAAACAGACACCAGAAACCTGAACTTCTCTTCAAACCGGTGAGCACGAACAGACCTCAACTCTAGACCTAACACACACACAGTTCCTTACATGTCCAGGAACTCCACCCCTTCTCCTCCATAGCCCTCTATTTCTAACACACCTAGCTCCGTCTCCTATGTAATCCCTCCCTTCCACCTATTTTTTCCACTTCCCATTCTCTCCCCACTGCTCCCATCCCACCTTCCTCTGCCCCAGCTCCTGTCTATTCTTGCTTTACTTACTACTCCTTCCTCTGCGCCCAAACTCTCTACCTCTTCTCCAAAGACTCCCCTATCTCATCCCTCCCTTGAAATATCCTCTTCTCCTCTTCCACTGTCCTTACCACCGTATCAACAGCCTCCACTCACTCCACCACCCTTTTCACTGCTCCTACCCCATCCCACTGTCTCTAACACTCCTCACCTCGTACCCAGTGCCACTCCCACTGCATCAGACACATCCAAATCAACACATTCCACCTTCACCAAACTCCGCCCGACAAAAAACGTGCGAAGGTGACCACCCCAACCCCGTTCTCATGGTAACCCAAAAGACCGCAGACAGGATGGCGGCTGTCGGTAGCACAGCAACATGCGCCCTTCGTTCTAGACGATAGGTGGAGTGAACTTCATGTAACTAAACGGTAGCAGTTGGCACGGTATTAGCTATATTGTCGCCAACTGGTTACTAAACACACACAGACCTGATATTATACTACTGAATTACACTAGTTTACATCATCCTAACAAAAGACTCAGCATTGCACGCTACCACACCTACATAACTACATAAGTACTGCACCTAGAATCAGTAATCCCAGTTAAGCGGCCAATACACCAATCGCTCATAAACACTCAAGACGACTCCTTTCTACCTTGCAAAATACAAACGAGTTCCGGCCCCATCCCTGTGGAAACTCACTACAGTCCCTTTGCGAACAACTAAACATAGATATCCCACTCCAGGGTCCTTTCTAATTACAACCTACCTCTATTCTGTATGGGGGACCTGAAGGCTCACCATCCCACACTACTTTTGCATGCCACCAACGATGCAGGAAGATATTTGGTCGGGACCTTGCAGCGTTTTCGCCGCGAGCAAGTCGGCTTGGCATTTTCCACATTTTTTCGGCTTCGCAGAGGGACCACGTCCCCTGACGTGGTCCTACTAAACGACCACACTATACGCTTTTACAACTACATTGCCTTAGGCCCCCACGTACTATCCGACCACATACCTATATGTGTGATGATTTCATCATCGAAAGCACTCATACCTACGCCCCTCCCCACTTAGACTGCAAAAACATGAAATGGGCGGAATTCAGTAGATACGTAAGAGAAAATACCCCTTACAAAATCAACCTACAGGACACAAACCCCAGCCACCTAGACCTCAATGGTCCTCACTAATTGGCATCATAAAAATTCACGAGATAGATACACACCGCAAAAAGGCTACACTACCAACAAACATTTCGCGTACTCGTTAAACACAAAAACACTCATTGTACTCTACAACAACCACTCCACCAGAGGCCCAAGAAAAGACAACGTCATTCTCCTACGTGCCCGCATCCTACAATACGGGCAGCTAGGTCGGAATCGCCCGTTGCGAGAGGTTGTCCGTATTGAAGATGACGCTCATTGCACTGACCCTTCCTTCTTCTGGCGAGGCGTACGAAGGAAGCTAGGCACGGACCAACAAAAACCTATCAACCTCATAGTCAATAACCAAACACTCACTAATACTAATGATATCTTCGACGAATTTAGGTCCTAAGGGGACACAGGTTATGTGTTAATGTGGGTAAATTGTTTCGGGGAGGTGGACGACAAGGAGCTCCCTCTCTGCCCAAGATGGCTTTTCTCCCACTTCCTTACGGACCGCAGATGCTACATAAAATACAATAACACAGCATCACGCCCATTCACACCACGTTCAGGCGGACACCATGGTAACATTCTTGCACCGACACTATATATCATGCACACTAACAATACTCCACGCACAAATGTAAACTGCAAACGCACATAGACACTGTCCTGCGCCGACGATGAGACTATACTCGTCTGCGGCCATTGATCAGACATGATCGAACGCCACGCACAAACTATAATAATTTACATGAAGACAGTAAACGAGGACAAGTGACTCATTGCTAGGAACCTTCAGAAGACACAAATGAGATTATATGGTGCACTCGATCATTACATGTAAAAAATACAAATATACAAATACAGAACGGACTTTAACCATCAGAAATACACAAGACTGACATAGTCACTAAACACAAAAATTACGCACAAACACTCATTAAATTCTACAACAAGCACTAAACCAGAGGTACAAGACAACACAACATCACGCTTTTACTTGCCCGCATCCTACAATGTGTGCTGCTAGAGCGGAATCGCCTGGGAGGCGAGACGGCGCGCGTTGCGGAAGACGCTCGATACACTGACCCTTCCTTTTTCAGGCAAGGGGTAAAGATGATGATACGCAGGACTCATCAAAACTCATTACCCTCCTAGCTCACAACTAAACACTTAATAACACTAACGACATCCTCGATGCATTTAAGTCTCGCTGGGGCACGGTGCACAGGTACACTTCACATCAACCACAAACACGAAAGCACTTCCAGGAAGTACACGAATGGTGCTTGCTCCACGCTGATGAGCTTGCGTCCACCCAATGATACAAATGGAGTTGCTCAATAACACAAAAATATTAACCACTCATATCACCGTCGAAGAAACAAAACACTTCATCAAATAAACACCAAAACGAAGCCCCGGCCCTTCTAAACTGCCAGATACTTTTATCTACCATCTTCTCGAAACCACCTACACCACACTAACAAACCTATACAATGCCTCACTAGCCTTTGGCCAGTCTCACAACCATTTAAAATATCACAAAACCTCATCCTACACAAAAAACAAAGACCTGCAACACTTCCAACAACTACAGGCCTATTGCTCTGTTAGAGCATTTGGCAAGATACTAGAACGCATGGTCAACACCCATCTGCGGAACTTCGTGGAGGAAAGGAACTGGTTCTTCCTATGCCAATATGGCTTCAGGAAGGGCCGGGCCACCTAGGCGGTTATGGCCATTGTTCACGACATAATTGAAAAAGCACAACAAGCACTACAGAATGCACTCTCAATCAATAAGGACGCGGAGAAGGCCTTCAACAATGTGTGGTACGAGGGGCTCCGTTGAAATTAGCCAACAACACAAAGCTCCCTCTCTACACAAGAAGGCTTCTCTCCCATTTCTTCACGGACCAGATATCACCACACATAAAATACATCAGCACTATCTCACGCCCATTCACACCAGGCTTAGACGTAACCCAGGGTAATACACTTGCGCCAACACTTAATATAATGTACACAAACGATACCCCACGCCCACCTGAAGACTGCAGACACACATACACACTGCTTTACGCTGACGAAGACACTATTCTCATCTACAGCCATGGAGCAGACAGGATCGCACATCACGCATATATTATACTAAACAAGAAGACAGATTATGAGGACATCTGGCTTATAGCTACGAAGCCTCAAAAGACACAGGTAACACTATTATGTGCACACGATCAATACATGCACAGCTTGCAAATATAAGCACACCCACAGGACCTCAGCCACCCGAACCGAACAAAACATAACAACAATATCTTAGGAGCAACATTTGACAAGTTCCTAAGATTTCAGATACACCAAACTATTATTCAAACAAGGGCTAAAAACACCAATAAGAAGCTGTGCATGTTCTACCTTGCCAGCCGTAAAATACAACTAGACATATAAAACCCTTATCAGACCACTCCTCACATACGCCCCTATTACACTCGCAGCTGTGTGCCACACAAAACTGAGGGAAGTAAAGTGCATCCAAAAACCTGCTCTGAAGCGCACCTCTCGCTCTCTTATGTACACTATCATGGCCTCACTACAAGAAAACAACAAACTAATACCACTAACCTCTTACGCCCGCACGCGTTTAACGCGACAACTGTGGAACTTGCATGAGACCCCTCATACATCCCCATTCACTCTAGACAAAATGCTGCGGAGGCACGAAGGTAACCCACAGCACGGGACTACAGAGAAGGTAATTATAACCGTTAATACCGCGGATCGTCTCGCCTTTCACGAGGCTAAAGACTTGGTTCTTGCGCTCCCAGTGCTACCCCGGAGGTATTGCGCCTCAATTTTAAAAAAAGATTCTTTGCTCCGGTTTATCCAGGTGTACGAGAATGGTCGCTTCCGCGCCCATCCATTCGGAACCATTCTGCGAATTTACCCAGCACGGGTGCTCCCGTGAGGTAGCTAATGGCACAAAAGATCGCTTCACAGCCACCATCGACTAAAATTAAGCTCCTTCCATCCACCCAAACGCGTGACCCTTCAAAATAGGGGCACAGCCTTTGAAACTACCTCACCCGCAAAGGTTTCGAGGCAGAGAGAGGAAAAGACGTGCATAGTAAACCCAACCTCCGGTAAGCCTACGGTCATACCAGTGAGGGTCTTCCTTCCATGGAATTGCCATTGACTTTAAACAAACTAAGAGGATCTCTTTAGGCTCGTCTGATTCCCTATCCCGTTAGATAATTTTTTGAAGGGGACCAGGGTGCGTGCATGCTCCCTGCCCACCCTCCCGGGGTATTAGGCTTTTCGACAGCTCCATGCCATGATGGTGTGTCGGCAGGAGGATCAGCCATTGCCACACGGCATGAAGTCTATGTTCTTCTATTTGCTATAAATACCTCCTTTCATGAACTGGGACTGCAGTTTAACCTGGATAGTATGTATACTGTTAGTTCTGCGTATATTACACCGTCATCCGACCTCGACGTGGGTGTCTTCTTCTGCGTCGGGGCACAGTTGCCGATGACCTTTTATTTTCTCAGGTATTTGAACAATAGATCCTCCTATGGGGACACTAGGTGATTAATCCAAGGAGTTACGTCCTTGCCGCCTCGATCTACAAGCTCGAAATGAGCATCATAAATATGGATGTGTTTACGCATTACTGCCCGAGAACTGCTTCATTTTCTTGCCTCGAACTTCCCTTGTGATTTCTGGAAGCGCAGCCTGCTTCTGGGTGCGTTTTCATCGATGACCTTCATGTTTGTGACCACATTCCCATTTAACTATCATTTTCTGGGCTGCTGCTGTTGGTTAACATCCCAGTGGTGCTTGTAGAGGAAGAGGTGGTCAGAATTTTAGTAAATCGTTTATTTCTCTGTCCTAGTTGAGGAGTTCATTTCCGACAACCTTATTGGCGTGGACTTAACTACTATCCCTAGAACATCTGGTCATTTTTTTTCACACCGGTCGAGTGAGAAATGGCCCTCATGGGCTATAAGCGCCGCACGAATGATTTCGCTGTCGGTGAATTTCGTTGAGCTAAGGAGTGACGTATGCCCACCGCTCTTCCTAGCGGGCATACATGTTTTTACTTAACGGGAAAGACTCCACTTGCAGAGTATGGAAGTGAGTCAAAAAGGTTTGGGGCAGGTTCTCGCAGGATTCCTCTCCTGTTCTCCAGTAAAACGGGAGGGACTCCCCTCCCCCACTTACAGAGTATGGAAGTGAGTCAAAAAGATTTGGGGCAAGTTCTCCCAGGATTTCCAGCTTAATAAGCAAACACTGCCCCTAGTCCAGACGATGCACTGTATACCATGCTTTCGACATCTAGGTGAGTGAGTGAGGGTATTTCTGCTCGAGTTGTTCAACAGAAATTGGACACAAAGGTGATCTGATAGACTCCATGCGAATGGTTAATGTGCTCGATTTTATCACCCGGGAAGAGATCACTCTACCCCTGCTAGTTTCTGCACAATCTTTCTAACTTCCTGCCCGTGAAAATTTATGAAGAAATTGGCAGATCTTACATAAGCCTTTTTCTTGGAGAGCTGAGGCCACCTGACTTCTGCAAAATGAGGCTTCCGCAATTTCGATTCGTTGTCGGATGCTCTACTCCATCTGGAAAACACTCTCTGTTAGGCTTTCATTTGTAGACAGCACTACGCTGCGTTATTTTTCGATCTAGAAAAGGCCTATATATCACTTGGGGATACGATATAGTGGAAACTCTGCACAAGATGTTGCCGAGGTGACAAGAAAAAAGCGTTCCGCAAGGAAATGTCCTTAGCGTAAGATTTTTGCCCCGAGGATCAAATATATCGCTTTTATGTTGCATGACAATGTTCTCGCTACGCTCTACGTGGGCGAGTTTTCGATCTCTTTTGCTGCGGCACAGGATTCGTTTTTGTTAACCAAGAATAAGTTGTACACTTCCGCCACCATACACGGCTCCATCCCTACCCGAACTTGTTCCAAAACCGGGTTCGCCTGAAGTTGGCAATAAACACAGTATTCTTAGTCATGGTTTCTACCTATGCATCACCTGAGAGGCTCAAATTTGCAGGCTCAAAGTATCTTGTATCCTGCTCCTTTTATCCAGGCCTACGAGCACTTTTGGTGCGACACAGATGCCAAATTAGGAGCGTCGACTCTAACAGGTATTGAACGGCATCTCTCGCTTTGATAAAGTGCAAAGGTTTAGTTTCCCTCAGTGTATGTCACCATACACTGCTCTATAGAAATCGGGACTTGTTACTAAGCGGAGTTCGCCTGAAGGTGGTGATTTGTAGTTTTCTTTGTCTTGGCTTTGACCGATACATCAACTCTTGTATCCTCGCGATGGTTATCTTTCGTTCCGTTACTTTTAGCACTTGTGTTGCAGATAAGACTATTGACTTACTTTTCTCTGATCCTCTGTTCGTTCGAAGCTTGTCTACCAATGCGAGCTTGACGCATCCGAAGCTAAGCGTGTGTTGCGGAAGGTGTACTCGATCCAGCATACTAGTATCCGCCTGGCCATCGGTCCCGTTCCTACGTCCCTCATTGAGAGCCTACATGTTGATGCCAAAGATGCCACTCGCTCTGCGCCGTACACAATGCATTATTGATTTAGAGCTAGAAACTCCTTCGAGAGCTCGGTCTATCTGTCGAGTTGATAGCGCCTCTGGTTCTGCTCACAACGGTACCCCCGATTGTGTTACTTTTGGCTATTTGTTGCCACGCCTTTGCTCACAACGGTTCCACAGCGCTGGAAGTATTGCGTTAAACCTTTATATCCACACCTTTTGTCACGCTGAATCAGTGTTAGTGTAGAGGGGTAGCTCTAAGTCCCAGGAAGGGGTCAACATCAATGTGGTATCCCTTCTGTTTAAACTCAGCGAGACTCTACCAAGCGCTGCGTTGGTCTTCACACCCGAGCTTGTGTCAACACACCGCTCGATAAGGGAGATAACACGTCGTCGCCGGTTCGGTGACCAGATTGGGATCTTTAGTGACTCACATAGCACCCTGAGTGCTCTAGGAGCATTTGATTCTTCAGACATGCTTGTAGCCTGGTGCATATCGAGATATTTCGTGTTGGGTTTCTGGACATATGGGAATTGCGGGGAATAAGCGCTGAAATGATGGCGCCAGAGAGTCCGCGAGTGTTGAGAGACCAGACTAGTGTTTCGTTCTTCCTCTCGGTGACTAATGGCAGGAATGAGTTCATTCTTCTGAGCTGCATGAAAACAAGATGAAAGAAGGCCGAAGTGAACTTAAAATTGCATGTCATTGCGCCGCGAGTGTTACACATGGGCATACCCTCCAATAGTGCGATGGATTCGGGTCGCATTCTGTCGCCTTCTAATTGGTCACATTTGCTAGTCCTACCCTCATTTGATCGAACACTCCCCTGCACCTTAGCTCGACGACTGCGTTGTCCACCAAACTGTTCGGCACATTCTTGTTGAATGTTCGAGCCTGGATGATCTTCGCGCATATTATCTTTCCTGGTACCGGGACTATTTGACATTTTGGAGGCGGCTGACCTTTTATTATTCTTTCTTTGGCGTTGGCCGCTTTATCCTGCACAAGGGTATGTGGAACTCCCCCCCCCCACCCCTGACGCTGAGACTTGTTTCTTTATTCGAGCTTTAGCTTTGTTCTTGTTGTTATTTGATTTTGTTTTGTTGTTTTTTGCAGGGGGTTTCGTTTGTGTTTTTGACTTGTTTTTATTTTAATGTATACTATTGTTATGCTATTGTAGGCAGTCTCCAGATGATGCTATTAAGAAAAATTGAAAATTACCATGTCTAAATTAGGGTAGAACTACAGATATCCATTCTAGCATACTGTAGTCGATATGAAGAAAGGCTCTGAAAGTTTTAATATAAAGTACATATCTGCAATATTACGAAACCTATGTATGCATTCACTGTTTAGTAATGCTGATATTTATCTAAATGAAACTCGTAAGTTTATTGACATAAGGAAAATAGACGTCATTGCCCTGTTGTGAGGGATTTGTTACCAAAAGGACATGTCACAGTGTTTTGTTACTACTCTTGGTTAGCCAGATAGGGTTCGTAATTCGACTCGTTGGGTACCGATCTTAGTCTTCGGGGAGTGCCTTTTGTGTGAGACATAGACTCTAAGGGGCAGAGTTATCTTCTTTTTTAATTAAGGGCTAGATATAGGTAAGTAGGGATTCTTTAAGTGTAAAGAAATCTTACTCGCTTTATTTTGTATTCTTCATTCGGCGGGAACTTGGAAAGTCTTCAGATTTTTCTATTTGCATATTGAGGTGCTTTCCACTTTACTTTTTCATAAATGGGCCGCCTACCCTGCGGGAAACAACAGATAGGTACATATGCAATTGAAAATTAAATTTTTTTACATTCAATATCAGTTTTCAAATAACATTAAATTTGTGAATTCTACTTACAGTAATTTATTTTACAATGTTTTACATTATTATAGAATCTTGCAATTGTTATTAAATTATTCATAAGTAATTAATAAGGTAGTTTTCCTTAATATATCTTTGATAAAATAGATTGATTCTTAGAGCGTCTAATAAATCAAAATGAGGGTTTTGGAGTTTAGTTTATCGTATTTTTAGTTTTAATTAAAGAAATTTTAGCAGATAGCCATTATTTTAATTGTTTTTTCTATATGATTAAAGTTATTTAGAGAAAGAAGTTTTGATATTTTATTATCTGAGATGGTTACGTCTGGGAAATATCCCTACAATAATTGCCCCATTTGACCAGATCTTTCATTTTAGTACTCAAAGCACAAATTCTCTTTAAAATCCTCCATTACTTAGAATTAAATTAAATATATAGAGATAGAGGTCATTGCATTGTAATTATCACCTACACCTAAAATATTAGATTCTCCTCTTTTTTTTTCTTATAAAACAATACTAAAGTTTCTCGAGTTAACGGAAAGAAAAATAATATTTAGTTAGGGGCATAATAAGTAACTGCGTACGAAAATGGAAAATGACAGTAACTTGGTAAATATTTCACCGTTTGCACAAATCGTACAAGCATAGGGAGAGGGGAAACCGAACATTTGATCACTGTCCATTCGGACTCTTCCAAAAAAGAGTTACTACGACTACGAGAATTGTACTCTTTTTAAAGCACTTATCAATTCGGATTTCCTGATGTCAAATCTTATTTTGGTTCAACGTGAACCCATTATAAGATTGTGGACCTCCCAAGATATTACTCCAGAAAATTTTTGAGTTTGGAATTTGAATAGCGGAAAGTATTGTTTACTTCTAAATTTCCACAAAAAATGGAGTGAGTGAAAAGAGAAAATAGCATATGTAGAGAAAGTGAATGAGGCTGAGGGGGCAAGTGTACAAATTGAAAACATTTAAAAATATCCTGGAAAACGGTTTAAAGTAAAACTCTGCCTGAAAAGTTAAGGATTTGTTACTGCGTTTTCATTCCCAAGAGTTTCTATCTAATATAAATCAGAGCATTATTTCTATAGTTTGAAAATTTAACGCAATTATAACAAAAAAGAAACCCTTCTATTTTGGATCTTTTAGATCGAAAGATAATTACCCTAATAATTTAAAAGAACCTACTACGTTTACACATATTTTTATTTATCTCATTCTCTTACAATCTTTGGGCAATATTCGTTCAACAAATTCGCGGCTCAAATACGGTGATCTCTGGGTCAAATCATATCTACATCTTGGACTCTCTCGATGTTATCGGCAATGTGCACATCACCTGGATAGAGAGCAGTGATCATGTTAACTTCTCTGTTACGAATATTCTACTTTCAGCGTTCAAAACTGCCTAAACTCGAATCAAATTCTACGGTTGTTGGCTTTTTTGGCTAAACTGATGAGTTACTGTGACAGAGACAGTAATCTTCATTGCGAGGAAAGGTAATCTGAAACTTCTACTCGGATAATTCTTAGGTGATCTCACCAATGAGATTAAAGCTAGATACGTTGATGATGCGTACCGAGATATATTTTTCTCCACTGGCCCCAAATCTTACATCATACGTATCTAGACAAAGAATGGGTTGAAGTATATATTTCGCGCTAAAGGATTAAACCACAGTTTCCCTCTCCCATAAAAGTAGAATAATTATTAGTTTATTTCAAGTTTTTTTTGCTCTACAGATTAACTCTTCAAATTCTCCTAAACTTGTGAAAAAGGAGAATTATCTCATCTTTGCCTATTTAATTTTGAATTATATCGTCTCCTCTCCTGAATGTGTCAGGAAAGGAGAACGCGGAATAGCACGGGATTAGCATCTAACAAACAGATGTTCACTACTCTCTCACCATCATTCACAATGGTAGAATTGAATATGCACAAGAACTTCCCCCCCCCCTGCATTGCGACAATCGGATAGTCCTCCGACGAAGAACTTCTCACCAATCACATTGTCTAAATGCATGGACTGAAGATTTTCAAGTACTTTTTTTCCACTGTTGAATTTCAGAAGTGGTGGGGATCAATTATTATATACAATCTCAATGCAATGAATTGAATGAGACTTTACAAGCCGACGAAGATGATCAAAGAATTCGATCGACGATCAATAGTTTTGACCGGTTTTCTGACCCCATCCGCAAACATCATCTATACCAAAATAGTTGCTGAGTCTTGTCTTGGTGTGACACGGTGTAGGTGGAGGATCATCTAATAACTTCTGCTACTTAGCCCGGATGAGTGGCATATAAGTAAAAAAACTCGTGCGGATATCAGCAAATGATATAAAAAGAATCGTCGATAGGTCATCATAGTTAGATAAGTTAAATACACGTGTGTACAAGTTAATAACAATGCTATAAAACTCCAGATAGGACACAGCCGAGGCATGTAAACTTTCGCTAATTCTTCCATAATAAGTGATTATTATTTTTGAATTTTCGATTTAGAATTTAAATTCAGAACTTTCAGCAATGGCAGAAATAAATGTGGAACTCATAACCTCATACCCATGCCATAAAGTGGTTTAAGTCGGAATTCCGAAGCAAAATTGCTTTTAATTACGTTGTTGATTTGAGAATTAAAAGTTGGCACTGTCAAACTCAAATCGAGATTGTTTTGTCCGTCTGCAATTAATGGCAAATTTTAATTTAAATATGCAAGGTAATGCGTTATAATTTTCATTTGTTTTACTGTAACATTTACTTATCAAAAAAGCATGCAAAAGCAGGCAGGCATGATTGCCCATAACTTAATTTTATATTAGTTTTCTATAGGACCAAGAGAAATGTGTACACGAAAAGAACATATGGATTATTTTAGAATAAAAATACAATGAATTAAATAAGAGTAGTCAAATAATAATAGGTTACAACCATGACTGGGCAATAGGAACTGCAAGGATGAATTTAGTTAACCTTTATTTGTTATCAAAAAGAACTGAATTGATTCCTGAACGAATAAAACAGTTCAAAGCCTATTTTCCATTGGTTTTTATATATTCTCTAGATTTTTACAAGTTAAAGAGATTTGACTAATTGCTCTCAGTATGATCATTACAAAATAACGTATTGTTTGCAAACTGATCTCTCGCAATTTGAATAAATAGTTTTTTTATAGTAGTTTTGGTTGCTTTTGGAATAAAAGGATGGTCACTTATGAACACAAGATTTCATCATAACATCGTCCAAATATTTGCGAAAATGAATTTTTATAATGTTAAAAAAATTATAAAAGAAAATATTTCAGAGGGGGGGAGAGTAATCTTGCTCTTTGGGACCCATAGTCACTGGGACGTGGCCAAAGAAATCGTGGACATGCATTCAGACGACGCAGCAATTACATGTGCGGGTAAGTTGATAGCCAGATTTTGGAAACTGAATCCGTAGCTGACGAGCCTCTCAGCGAACCTTCAAAGAGTGCTACGGACGAGGAAATCAGTACCAATTTTGTAGCCAGGTTCGCTGTCGGTCCCAAGAAATCAATACGACGCGTGTCCAGCGAAACCATCAGCAACACCCACCACACCGTGACAATTTATCTTTGGCATCCATACAAACTGCAACTCCATCAGCTTTTAAGTGAAGATGATAGACGAGTTTGGTTTTTCGAATGGACAGAAGAACAATGCGTGAGTGATGATGTGTTTCCATAAAGATTTTTTTTCTCTGATGAAGTGACTTTTGTTTCGGAGTAGGTAAAACGTCATAACCTTCAATAATGTTCACTAACTAATCCTTATTGGCTTGACTTTTCCAAGGAACAAGGTCGCCAAAACCTCATCGTTCGGTGTGGGATATGAAAAGATAGAATCTTTGGTCCGTTCTTAGTTGACGAGATGGTAACTTCTGGCACTGATTCAAGATGTTGGGGGAGGAAGCATTTCCAAGATGGTGAACCTAACAGCCGAATATACGCAGTCATTTAAGCAGTTTGACGCATCCGCAGTTAGAAGTTACCTTAACACACTGTTTCCAGAAAACGGAATTAGATGAGGAGGACAAGTTGAGTTCCCACGAACGAGCCCTGATTTTACTCAGCTGGAATTTTACATGCGGGCCACTTAAAAGCCAAAGTTCATGATGTGACGACGGTGATTCAGAAAGTACTGTCGCAGAGGAGATTACGTTTTCATCTCTATGTGCGACACAATAGCACCCAGTTTTAACAAATTATTTAATAGGTTTTTTGAATATCTTGTAACTTTTTCGATTTTTCCTTATGGGTTCTGACGTAGGGATACGCGCACATGCTCACACACACACACGCGCATTCTCTCTCTCTCTCCTTTCCCTTCCCCTCTTCTCTCCTCCCCTCCCCACTCCACCCATCACAGTCCCTGTCCCCCTTCTTCGTCCCTCTCTCTCTAACTTAACAAAATTAATTTCATAATTCAAGCCATCTTCAATTAGACGCGAACAATTTGCATCTGATCTCTCCACAACTGACAAAAATGTCTTCCCATATGTTCTCTTCCTTAGGACTCTTTAAGTGGCAGTTATGCCATTAAGTGGCACTCTCGACTTTTCTCCCTGGTCGATTTGCAAAATGGTATTCAGGATTTATATCTGCCCTTTTAAAAACACCATACATACTCAATTAGCCTGAGCTGGTTAACAAGAGTTCTCTATTTGTTGGCTTTGCTCATATATATATATATATATAATACTAAAGAATGGCATAAAGATTGATTGCAGCGTGGGGGAACTACTTTGTGTTTGCACGCTGTTGCATTACCTTTCGAGATAATTTTAACTTTAAATACTTGAATTAATTTGAATAAGTGACAGAAGTTAGGCTATTTACAGGATTATCGTATTCGTCAGTTGCTTATTTGTTTATTTTTATATTTATTTCATATATACATATACCTCTTTTATTTAACCTTGTTTCAAAAGAATGGCGAATAATTTTCACTACAAGTCGTTGTACCCATGTCAATCGTTCTGTAGTTTTGAACGACATTCTAGGGTATGTAGGGCCTATAAACCTTTATGTATGGGAAAAGACACCTTGCCATTTATAACAAGGCTTTTAGGAGATTTTAATCAAAGAAATGACGCATCTCCGTCTTTGTTTTTTGGACCACTGAATATACCACCAGTATTGCTCCAATGGTCGCTCATTCGGCAAATCCACCCTTAATCGAATGTTGTGTTTAGGTCCATTAAGAGTCGGTCTGATGACGGTTTGCTTTAATAACGACATTACTAACTCTAAAGGGAATTCAACGGTGAGATTTGTACTGCATCTCATATTAGCAAGGCAGATTTCAATCATTATAGTTTAGTGTTCAATAAATTTTCGAAATATGTTTCCTTTTCTTTTTATTTGAGGTTTATTGATGTTGTTTTATGTAGTTCTTAATTCAATAACTATCTTTCCGCAGTGGTTGATTTAATTTCCTTTGTACGAGCCTCAAACTGGGCATTAGATCTCGGGTTCTCATTGAATTGAATGAGAATGTAACGGTTATTTGTGAGGGATCTCGGTACAGTACAAGTGTTTTGGGAGCTAAATTACACTTTGTTGAATAGAATAACTGTTAACTGTGGCGGAGAATCAAATTGTATCTT
Organism: Ceratothoa steindachneri; assembly: GCA_963969495.1. Classification (NCBI taxonomy): domain Eukaryota; kingdom Metazoa; phylum Arthropoda; class Malacostraca; order Isopoda; family Cymothoidae; genus Ceratothoa; species Ceratothoa steindachneri. The sequence continues at coordinate 10,840,303 of OZ018321.1, forward strand.
GTCTTCTGGTGGGAAGAGAAAAAAAAATGGTAAAAAGGAAATTAATTAAATAATATCCCTCTTAGGATTTACTAGGAATGTGAAATATGTAATCCAACGAGACGCAAGTTCACTAAGTTCCAAAAGTATGGCAATAACAGGCAGAATAAGAAACAAAAGAATAAAATGGACTGAGAGGAAATATAATTTGAGGATGACAACTGGGTATCAGACCTTAGGGACCAAAAGATGAATTCCAATACATCATCATTTTAACATATATTGGGGGCCCCTCATAAAATTCTCAGTTTTTAATGTCATATCTCAGCAACCTGTGAATTTATATACACGTTATTTTGAACCAATTCACACAAAACCTTTTTTCAATATTGTTAAAATTTGAAAACTATATCATTTATGCCGTTCTCGCAATTTTAAAAATATATATAGTTGACTCCAAAAACAAATAACAATTATTTGTAGTATATTGCCGGCCTTTTGGCTGATTTTAGGCCAGGCGCAGGCTAGCCCTCCAGTCAGTCTATCGTTGACACAATTTACTCAAGAGCCTTGCATCAATATGGTCAGGGAGAGAAAGTTACATCAGTCAAGTTTGGCACAAAATGAAAAAAAAATAATACTTGTGCAAATAGAATAATATTGATCGGATTGCAATCCGTTTTTTTGAGGCGACTAATCATTCTTAGTATTTAATTTAGCTATATTTTCATTTAGAAACACCTGCTGAACTTGCTGAAAACAAAAATCATTTTCTGGATAAAGACAACGGAAGTCTGGTAGCATATTTGTGTCTAAAGTTCCGCGCAATTGACATAATTCACTTTTGTCATTTTGGAATAAATAAATTGTCATCAGTTTTGACGTTCCAAAACACATCTGCAGATATCATCACTTTTGAAGATTTCGTGCAATTTTAAATGTAAAATTCTTCTCTTTCTTAAAAATTATCTTCTTAACACGACGTGAAAATTTATCGAGTCTAACTGCACCTTTCCTATCATATCCTTCACATTTTCGATTTTCTTAGTTGTGGGAACATTTTTAAATGATACCTGTATCATTTGATAGAAATAAGATTTTATTATTTATGTAATCAACCTTTTCTGGTGTTGTTGCCGTTTTGCGGCTTGCCACCTTCTGGTTTCCTAGTGTTGCCTCCTGTATCTTTCTTCCTGGAAACTCTTTTATTTGCCTTACACTCTTGCATCCTTTGTCAAAGTAGCAAGCTTTAATCAAAACACTATCTCCTTCTAACATCATCATGCTGTGAGTAGAGGACCGAAATATATATATTTTGTAGACTCTAAAAGAGACAAAGCCTAAATTCTGCCAAAAGACGGACTAGAGACTGCAATTGGTCTCGCTTTTGAACAAAGAATTTGGTCCCATGAAGTAAACTATTTTTTCGCCATTTTCTATATCACTCATAGTATTTTCTTTGTTCCAACATACTCATATGATTATGTATACAAAATATGTATGGACCAGTGCTCTTCGGAGCATTTGAAACAAAAGGTTTACCAAACACTGCTGTTTTTCTTATTTTTAAATGCAATAGCTTCCTTTTGACACGAGTTAACAGAGGCATGCAGAAACATGACTGGAGATGTCGGAATAGAGAAGTGGTACCTACTCATACGTGGAAAACTAGTATCTGTCCATTGCAAGCTAGGAGTGAGCGTACCCTCAAAAATGTCTTTTGCCCTTTGAAGATAGATCATGGCCTTGTGTATTAACGTAGTTGGTGGTACTTGTGTGCGACAGTAGTGCTACGTGATTTGGCTCTACATATGCATCTTATTTTGTGATATGTTTCATTATTACGCACGAAATATATATTTGCATTAAGGGCTAATAGCGTATTTCCAACATACCTCATCTACCACCATAATGCGGAAAAAGTGCAGTCTGCATTCTTTCCGCCGCATCTACGGTGATTTAAAATTCAAATCACAAAAACGTCATTTCAATCACCTCAAACAACTGTAGGAGCATTACTTTGTTTGTAAAGTGGGTGACCAAGATAAAAGTTGTCTCCCCTTATTTTTGTTTTGTCACATAGTTCAGGCTTCTCACACACAGTATGGGTAGAGCGTTCACTGTTTATATGCCTTTTGCCATTCCGATGGTTTGGAGAAAGCCCCCCAATCACACTTCAGATTGCAACATATGCTTGAAAAATATAAATGCTATAACGTAATATAAATTTGCCATGATGCTGTTAAATGCCCTAATTCACCATCTGCTATGAGACCAGTACTTCATGGTCAGGATTTATCTGTACCAGAATCTCTGAGACACATGGCACTACGTGACAATGATTCTACCTATGAGCTACTGGACCAAGTAAAAGACAATATGGACCTAATATTTTAAGCTAGTGATTTTTCAGATAGACCACATTTGTTGAGTCAATAAGATCTGGGTAATCTCGTCTAAGAAGAGAGTGAAACTTTTGAGTTCATGCTCGTGAGTGGGAATCTTCTCAAGAAAGAATCTAAAGTTTCCTTTTATCGTCATCGCCATTGTGCTTTTTAAAGAATTTTTCTCAGCTGAAGATGATCTGGTGTTTTGCAATGATGCTTGTTCTCTTACGTTAGGTACATGGACATGAATACAACATGACTACGTGGCGCTTGTTTATTGACTTATCAAAAGTAAGCTTAAAGCAGTTCTAATCTATTTATCTCTGTACAATGGAATTGAGTTTCCCTCCGTTCCTCGGGCTCGGGTGGCTAACGTGGAAGAAACGTATGGAAACAGGAGGTTTCTTTTGGAGACAAAATATGCATGGTGACTTTAACAGAACGGATGACTAAATCCGCAAGAGTTATCAATGGTGATCTGAGTCAATGCCGCCCGATAAATTCCATCCATAAGATTCAGTACCAAACACTACTTAAAAAAAATCCGTGTAATATTTAAGGTTGTGACACTTTTACCTTGAATGAAACTTAGTTATACGAAGTTTGCTTGTTTCTTCTGTGAGTGTGACAGTTGGGACAAGAAATATCATTATGTAAAGAAAGTGTGGCCAAAACGATCGCTTATACAGGTCAGACGAATTTCATCAATCCTTGCCTTGTTGATTTAGAGAAAATTGATCTTCCTCATTTAACATTGAACTTGCGTTGATGAAGAATTTCGTCAAAGGTGGATAATACTGGTTGAGGATTTCACATACATATTTAAGGAAAAAATCTCCATAAAAGTTTGATGAAGAAGTAAATAAACTCGAAAAAAATGAATTGCTGTCACGTTAAAGAGTTTGCAAAGATTTGGTGGAAATGACAGATAAGAAAATGACTGAGATGTTATAAAATATGTATCTATTGACCTTATATAAGCCTTTGGGGTGAAATATGAGTCTAAAATTCCACATTTTGGACTTGCGCTTAAACATTTTTCCTCAAAACTTGGGACAGTCAGTGATGAGTCCGACGAAAGTTTTCACCGAAACATTTTGGAGATGGTAAAACGGTACCAAGGAAAGTTGGTAGATTGCTATATGACACTCAAAGAGGAATTTTGCTAACGCAAAACTTTGTAAAAACATACATTTCAACATTTTAGAAGACAGTTTTTTACATAAATATTAACCATTTTTTTGTTATAAAGTTTAATTACTCTAATTTAAAATTATGCCCGAAACAAAAATTCTAAAAGCACATCCGAATTTAGTATAAAAAGGACAATAAAGTTCACCGATTTTAGTTTATAGGACAAAAAATCAATTCGGGGGAGGCAGTGTATTTTTTTTTATACATGTATTTTTTTAATTGTAAGAAAGGCATAAATGATATAGTTTTAAATTTTTAATCATAGTGAGACAAGGTTTGGGTGTGAATTGATTAAAAACCACCGTCTATATAAATTTACAGGTTGCTGAGATAAGACTAGTTATAAAATGAACACTTGTTTGTGGTGATAGTAGGGTGCGTGCAGTACTCCTCATAATCTCTACGGGGATAAGCGTGAATACTCTAGAACAGGCCCGGGCAACCATTGGCACGCGAATGGCTTCTTACCGGCACGTGAAGCCAAATGCTTAACTTAAGAAAACTACGAGTGATTAAATGTGTGTCTAACTTCTTTTATATAGCAACCGCATGGTGTACAATCTCTAATAAATTATCTGTTGTCATTGATGCAGAAGCAGAAATCTCATTGATGGTAAAGTAATAAAAACTCCGCAATTTTTCGTTCTCAAGTTTGAATTTGTTCTTTTCCTCTTAAAATCGTAAAGGTTCAATTCTGTTTAATATAATATGTAATTTATTAGGTAAAATAACTATCTTTTCCTTGTAATCTTTAGGCATCATACGTGTTTAAGAATGAATAAAATAATATCTATAATTTTATGTCTTTTTATTGTGTTTTGGTCAATTATTGGCACGTGAGAAAATTTTGTATCCAAGATTTGGCCAATTTTAGCACACCCACTTAAAAACGTTGCCCACCCCTGCTCTAGAATCTAGACCGATACTTTTGATACCACAGAGATTAGCAGATTCGAACTGCTGAAATATTGATATTTCTACAGTTACAGTTCTATAAGTTGTAGATAACCTGTAGCTACATCACACCTTAGTGGATCGCAAACAATAATGTTAAAATAATGATCAACACCATTTTTTAGAGTGAAAATAATCCAATTTATTCTTGTACCATTAATAAATGGGATCAACCATCTGAGACAATCTTGGAAATGAGGATTGAAAGGAGAAAAATAGGGCGTGTGACTGTAAAAGGTTGGAAATCACGGTCAAAGGATGTAATAGGAATGGTAGAAAGGTAGATAGAATTAGGTGTAACGGAGTACGAGTTTCATCAATGTGATGTCAGTGGCAGGTCATAAAGAGCAGCTAAAAGTAAGGATAGAGAAGAGGGTAGGGTAAAGGGCTAAAGGAATCGTAAGAATGCGCTAAATGAAGATGAGATCTACTAAGGAAAAATATAACAAAGCCCATTTTATCTTATTAGAACCTAAATAGCTGTTCTCTCTCTCTTCTCTCTCTCTCTCTCTCTCTCTCTCTCTCTATATATATATATATATATATATATATATATATATATATATATATACGTAGGGGAGTCAAAAAGTTCTCAGACAAATGGCATAAAATTTTTATTTGTAATAATACTGTAATCATTTTTCTACATAAGCTCCATTAACATCTATACACTTTCTTAATCTATGAATCCAACGGTAAAGACCATCTTTGTAGAATTCACGGGGTTGTCTCTGGCACCAAGTAATGACCTGCTTTTTTGCTTCATCTAATGATTGAAACCGGGTTCCTTTTAGGTGTCCCTTTAAATTTGGTTAGGTTAGGTTAGGTTAGGTTAGGTTAGGTTAGGTTAGGTTAGGTTACCTAACCTAACCAAATTTAAAGGGACACCTAAAAGGAACCCGGTTTCAATCATTAGATGAAGCAAAAAAGCAGGTCATTACTTGGTGCCAGAGACAACCCCGTGAATTCTACAAAGATGGTCTTTACCGTTGGATTCATAGATTAAGAAAGTGTATAGATGTTAATGGAGCTTATGTAGAAAAATGATTACAGTATTATTACAAATAAAAATTTTATGCCATTTATCTGAGAACTTTTTGACTCCCCCTCTCGTATATCCAACTTCACCGCAGGAAAGAGAAAACGGAATAATTTTTCTTCGGAAATATTTTATTTCTTACTTCGAAAATATCCGAGCTGGGGTGGGATTCGAACCGTACACATTGAGGAAGCGAGCAACCCCTTTGATTTCAATTCAACCGCCCTTTAGACCACTCGGCTACGCGGAAGACAAAAATCTTCCGAATAGACAAGCTTTTTCAAGGCACGCTTCGCATGGTCGACCGAGAAGGAGAAAGAGAGATATATGCATAGATAGATATATATATATGTCGTTCCCTCCCTCTCTCGTTCTCCCTCTGTCTATGTCTCTCTCTCTCTATTTCTCCTTCTCGCGTCCTCCCTCTCTCTCCTACTCTCCCTCCCTCCTTCTTCCCCCCCTCCATCCCTTCTTCCTTTTTTCTTTCTCCGTCCTTTCACTCTCACTCTTGCGATAGTTAGACCCATTTGCTTTTCTTTTCTCATATATTAATGCCACGTAAGTTCTCTGCAGGAATTTAGAATACACAAATCATCTTCATATATTCCAATCTCTAAATTTAGAATTTCCCCTCTAATCATAAAAAATCGTGTCGCAAAAAATGCAGATGACTAATTTTATAAATTCGTATAGTTGTCTGAAATACTTTTACTTGCTGATTATTATTATTATTTGTAGGGTGCAGGCAGAATCAGGAGAGTTTCACACTCTCCCTATCATATAATATACTTATAATGAGTAAACGTTTCACCGTGTGCGTTCGGTAGTTTACGCGCATGCGTGACTGACAGTTATGAGCGAACAACGTTGTGGCCGCGGAAATAGATACAGGTACCTCAGTGTGTGAAAGATCACGCGTCGTAGATAACTAGATTTCACCTTGTGTGAGAAATTAGTAGATATATGGTATCACCAACTCGATCTCTATAGGTAATAATCCTATAGATACAAAAACTAGCTTTAAAGTGTGTCTGGGGACTGGCCGGCTCCTGTATAGCCGTAGCTGTATCGCTGAGATAGTTTGCATGAATTAGTAAACAGGTTTAAATGTGTGAATTAGTTCTAATTTATTGTAATTTGGGTATAAAGATGCGATGATGCTAACGTGGGTTTTGGAGCAGGAAATAAGTAGTAACAGCAGTAGAAAAAAACTTCCTTTTTCCCTAGAATTTAAAACGGAGCCCAGCGAGGCCGTCTCTTGCACAAATTTGTTTGGGAGATTTGTAAAGAAAGTAATGAAAGTAGAAAAAGAGACAATGTGTAGAATATATATATATATATATATATATATATATATATATATATATATATATATATATATATATATATATATATATATATATATATATATATATTGCAGACTTCTGGTCTGGGAGACCATACCATCCTCCTGATATTCGTTGTAGCAAAGTTTCCATGTTACTTATGTCATCCACTTGTGGGTGCACAAAGTGATAGATAATTAAATGTAGGGCGGGGGAGGGGGGCGAAGAATGCAGGCATATTAAAATCAACCACCCGAACCGGAGACAGGAGGGAGCGCTGAGCCCTTCTTCCTTTCGAACCCAACCAGAAATGAATATACGACAGCTGGTCCGTTATATGAGGCAAATTTACCTGCCCGCCTTGATAGTAGATGAGAAGAGGCTTTTAATTAAAGTGGCGAAAAAATGGTAAAATGCAAATATCTAGAATGAATAAAGCTAAGGTAATCTCAATCTAGTTTGAGACTGCCGGGGTCACACGGGCCTGGAGGGCATGTCACTCAACTGGTTATCGGTTGTAACAGTCTACCCTGGAAATCCTTTTGCAGGCAAACTGCCCCAACAACAAGAAATTAGCACAGAAAACAGAGCTTAAATCTCCTTCGTTTGACACACACATACACGCACACAATCGTGCGCACAGATGCTCCTTCTAGTCCTTCAGTCGTTACTTTCAGTGTAGCCATAAGTTAAAGTATGAGACATTTCAGAACACTATTTTAAGTAAGAGCTTGGCGAGTGAGCTAATTCCGAAATACGATCGTCCCTATTTTCAGTTTATCTTGATAATATCTTAAAAAGAACTACTTGTTTAGCTCATCTCAAATGTCAACTTTCAAAATCAAGACCGGTAAAATCGCTCAAAATGTGGGTTGAATTTGATTTTTCACCTTCAGAAAACATGTAATCTTAAAGCTTGATTTTAAAAAAATAAGGGGAAATAAACTAGCTCAGATCATTCTTTGATCCCCGTCTCAGGAGCCAGGATCTAGGGGTTTTATGATGAGTTAAGGATCTTATGATTAAGAAGAAAGCGAAAGCCAACGATGGTAGAATGGGAAACAAATTGGTGAAGTAGAGGAAGTGAAAATGTATGGATATGTAGTGACAATTTAATATATTATTATTTGATGAGGAGTTATGGGGTATATTTAGTTATAAATAAAATATATAAGACAGTTGCCAATAAAATAAATCCTATTTAGAGTAAATTCCTGCGTTATTTCAAACGATGCCGAACAAACATTTTGAAACTGATTTATTTCAAAACAGGTCTGCAAAATTTTCCGCAATTTTTCTTTTACCAGCTAAATTAACTTTATATATTTATTAAACTTATAATCATCGATATCACCAAAAAAATATCCGCATTTTTTTTTTATTCCTATAATTAATTTTCCAACCTTTGTTTTTAAAATACTATTAAATGGCAACACAGCACAGCAAAGCCGAGTGTCATTCATCTAAAAATCTTCGAGGATTTAATAAAAATAAATAATTATATCATAATTATCTTGCTTTGTCCGAAACATTTGGAAAAATGTGACATCACTAATATGGGGAACTATAAATAGCACGATTAATCTAAAGGCGAAACTCATTGTGGCCCTTTGTACAAGTCTATAAAACGATAACAATTATAGGTATAAATAAAGTGCCCCACAAATAAACTAACCAAATTTAAATGATTATAAGTAAAAAAGGTATTCCTGGTATTTTCATTAAGTAAACACGATTGTATTTGATGGAAACCTCTATTTACGTATACTTTTTATTAAGTTTGTTTTAATAATAGTGAAGTTACAATGACGGTATTAAAGGCAACCGTAATTACATTTGCACAAGGCAAGATAATTAATCAGCTGTCATAATCTTTGAATCGGACAATAAATTTATTAAAATAGGATGAATAATACCATTGCATCTAACAACAAAAAAAATATTTCTAAAGAACGACTTCCTCCTCATTACACCATTTTTCTTGAAGCACATTTGGGATTTAGTTGTTAGAGCTTGAACAACTTTTTTGATTAAATGTGAATTTTAATTTAGCGATTTGATTTCATGTGTTATTCTTTCTCTAAATCTATTTACATTTGAAGATGGGGGGAGGGGATACATCTTATTTTTTAAATCTTCCCACTGAACTAAATTGATTAAGCTCAACCATACGATTATTAAAAATTTCTGTCAATCGTTCTCTTATTACAGTCTACCAATGGGCTGTAGCACAATCTAGGCCCTCAATGTCTATTGAATCTAATTGTGATAATTTCTGTGTAGTTCCGAAATTGTTGCTTTCCATTCTTTCCGGCAACTAAATTTGAATTTTCAAGAAGTTTCCTTCCAATATTTTCAATTATTTATTTGATTTTTATTGACGTTTAAGGATCTGAATGACGTTTGTTTAAATTTAGACGTACGCTCCATTCTGTATTTCTGAACATTGTTAGAAATGGTGGTTTAGTTAAAGAGAGCATAGCAGGAGAAATTACCTCAAACAAAACCTGCAACAGTTTAATGGTTGTAGAAGGTACAATGATATAAGTTAATCAACAAATAATTCTCGGTTGTTATAATATATTATTACTTGGTATTTAGATATTTATTATCAATTACGCACTGACATCTTCTGCCATAGGAGCTTACTAACCGAAGTATTCTTCTGGTGTTAATTTTCTCCATTTCTCTTGTAATATCTCCCAAAGTTCTTCGACGGTTCTTGGGTTTCTCTCATTACTTCCCTCATCTGTCTCTTAGCATCTTTCACACATTCTCAATCGGATTGAGGTCCAGGCTCTGAGCAGGCCAGTCCGTGATACTTACTTCCTTCTGATCCAGGGAATTCTTCAGCACCTTTGCCTTTGCCGTGTGGCAAGGTGCATTATCCTTCATAAAAAGGGCAGTTGGAGAAACCGCAGCTCACATATGGGGTACAACATGAGCTTGCACAAGTTCTTTATACACTTGAACATTCATTTTGCCTTGCAAGCGGACAAATGGATTAGTACCTTCCACCGAAATTATTCCCCACACCATAACGCTTCCTCCACCATACTTGATGCTGCTCTTCATGCAGTTCACGGATTTTCGCTAGGTCTTCGACTGACGAACCTCCTACCATCTAAACCAAGCAAATTGTACTTCAATTCTTCGCTGAAGTATAGTTTGGACTAATGGTCTTCTGTCCATAGGACATGCTTATTGGTAAGGAGAATCTAGCTTTCTTATTTTTAGGGCTGGCCAATGGCTTGGATGCTGCTGTGCGAGATTTTAAAGATCTTCTCGTCAGCCGGTGTGATACTGTCTTTCTGGAGATAGTAATGGCCATAGTTTCATTTGCTTCTCAAGAAATTCTGGCTGCGAACTTGTATCGGCCATCTTTTGAGACACGGACGATGGCTTGGTCATCTCTCTTTGAGGTTTTTCTAGGTCGACCAGTAAAATTCCACAGAGACATGAGCCTGTGGTATCGTTACGAGATATACTATTATGTAAGACACTCTTGGGACGTTTAATCCTTTCAGCTATGCCTCTGATGGAGAGATGATCATCTTAACTTAGCTTAGAATTTAACTCCTGGATATAAGAGGGTATGGTGGGTCCCCTAGGCATGTTTGCTGCTCGAAACTTGGCAAGGTAATGACTGAAAGTGCTAAGGATTAATGGAATTAAGTAAGGACCCTAAATTAGTTGGTTATCTCAAAGATAGAAGAAATCAAATTACGCTATTCAGATCATTTTGTTACGTCTTTTGCACGTAACTTGCAGCTTCATCCATCTTGACATGTACAACTATAAGTCATGCTTAGTTTATATGTTTAATTTATCACGCAGTGAATAAAACTTTGGAAGGCTGATGCTAGCTTTCACGTTTCATGATTCCTTTACGAACTGAATACATATAAGATGCTGTTTCGCTAAGTGGAGTCCTGATATCTCGGGTATATACATTGTGCAGGGTAGAACTTAAGCTGCCTCATTTTGGGTTCCGCTAATTTAGAGTTTAGGCTCATTGCGTTCTTATACCCATTGTTACGTACGCTCTTCTATCCCTACTGTAATTGAAGAGGTATCTGAGCACTTTGCCGTGGCGGGTGAGACACCCAGTCCTTTTGAATTTAAGGATAACACGCTATACTTTGCCAAAAGCTTTTGCTCATAGTAACCTTTATACCTAGCCCTGGCTAGCGTTTAGACGAGAATTGCTAAGGCATTTTCGCTGCCTCCTCCTTTTTCAAAACTCATATTGGTGTTGTAGGACCAGATCCTTTAATTCTAGATGGTAAATCAACTTATTGCTTTTGGTGGTTTGCCTGGTTTTGTTAGATATATCATTTTACTGTTTTTTCAAGCTGTCGGTAAAGTATCCTGCATTATACAACACGGTAAACAGATTTACTATTGCTTTGAATATCTTTTCGGAAGCCCTAAATAAGCTTTAAGTCCGATTTCTAGGGGGCCTTTTGCTTTGACCCCTGTATGAGGAGTTTAAGTTCCACCAGCAACATATTTTTCACGTTATTCCTGTAAACTCTGAAAAGGGGGTATGGTAGGGATTGATTTCCGCTAGGTTTCATTCATTTCTTTTATTGCATATGTTTTGTGCTCTCTGTCAAATTCTTATTTTTTTCCTGAGAGATCTCGAATTGCCTTTGAAAATCTTTCCAGTGTTCCTGAGAAAAGGATCTCTTATTAAATTCGATCTTCCTCACCATTCTCTGCCCAACTCAACTTTAAGATTAAATATACGTTGCTTTTCGATTTTGCTCCATTCAATTTGTAGCCAAACTTGGTAGGGTGTAATTACGCATTTATGTTTCGGACAAACTCGATCCATCTTGTTTCTTTCTCGTAATATATCGGATTGAACACATCATGTGTTTCGGAAGATTTAGAAGCTACTGTACCCTCTGGATGTTCCACTCTGAAGGTCGTGATACTACGATTCGAAGACTCTTAAGACATTGAGCTATTGAGGACTATTAGACTCGTCGAAACATGTCCCTTAGCGGGGCCTCAGGGGCGCACAAAATACCAAGAACAGAACTGCGTTTTCGGAAAGGTCAACGGCGACCTAGACATCGTGGTCGTACGGTTACTTGATTAACCATCTACTTACGTGGGTATCTGTGAAAAAGAGAAAGGTGTATACTTGGTTCTTAAGTAATGGTTAATGAGTATGTAAGTCTAGATAACTCAATACTTAACCTGCTTTGAATTTAGATATGAGTGAAGGGATTTGAAGGTCCTACGTTCACCGAAAATGAGTTTGGTAAAATGGAAAAAACGATCGAGCGTCGAGAATAAATGCTTTAGATGAGGAAATGGGTAAATATTTATAGTAATTAAATAAATTGGTCATATCTATATACTGTATTATTTGGCATTTATACATATAAAATAACTTATATAAATATATATTTCGTGGGCTGCGATTGCTTGCGCAGAAAGGGTATATATATATATATATATATATATATATATATATAAACTCACAACTTGCACGTGAGTTAAAATTATGATAAATAACACTAACAAGAAAAATGGAAAAACGATTCCGAGCTTTCGTCTTTATTCTAAAAGACCTCTTCATGGAATAACATAGATCAGGACATTGTCTGTCCTGACTTATGTTATTCCATGAAGAGGTTTTTCAGAATAAAGACGAAAGCGCTCGGAATAGTTTGTTTTTCCATTTTCCTTGTGGGTGTTATTTATCATATATATATATATATATATATATATATATATATATATATATATATATATATATATATATATATATATATATATATATATATATATATATATATATATATATATATATATATATATATATATATATATATATATATATATATATATATATATATATATATATATATATATATATATATATATATATATATATATATATATATATATATATATATATATATATATATATATATATATATATATATATATATATATATATATATAAGAGCGAGGGAGAAGATTGGAAACCGTTGAGAATAGGAGTTGAATTTGAATAAGTAAAAATGAAATCTTGATAATTGATGGGTATTAATTTAGCTTGAATAGTAATGTTGAGTTGGTGGTTGGAAGATACAAATACACGGGGTATAGACACACGGGAAACAGAAATTAAAAGAGAAAGGTTAAATTGTATTATGGTCCCTGGACATTTGATAAATTGATTAGAGGAACATTGTTGGGAACTGACCTTCTCTGACGAGTGTAGAGAGCACGAGTGGCTTTGGTTGTGAAGGAGATACAAGGACTCTTATTTCAATTTAAACTGAGTCAGGCGAGGGTTATGATTGGTTGGGAACAAGCGTACTGATATGTAGTGGGTAAAACAGTATTAGAGTGTCGTAAATGAATTTAGTTCGAGATGTGTAAGATCTTAAATGGGGAAAATGCCAAAGGCATTTTAGGAAATTTGTTGGAGCTGGCCAAAAATGACAGCTGCTACACTTCTTCCGGAAAAAACAACTATAGCACTGTAAGCTGTTGGAATGAGGCGAAGACTCTGCCGCTCGTAGAAGCCCAACGAACGATTTACTACAGGTAGCTCAACACATGGACGGGGGAGCATACGATAGAAGAAAATAAACAAGTAATTAAAGTAGCATAAAGATGGGTAAAAGTGAATAAGGTCATCAAATTCATAAACAAGAAGACTGACACATAATACACCCACATGATTAAGATCACCTTTAAAGAAACTAGGATAGCTATGAATCCAACGGATAATGGTTACTTGCCTTTATCCTCAAAATTACTCCTAAATTTATCAAGAATAAAGACTTCTTGAGAGTACTCACTTGTTTTAGTTGCCTTAGACAGCAACACATTCAAATAATTCAGCAAAAAAGTATTAAAGTTTTCCTCTGAATGGGGAGCTGAAACTTACCCTGAAAGAAAGGGCAGGGATACTGTGAAGAAGTGCTTCAAATGCGGACAACGAAAAAGTTTTTGTACCTCTTGGATGTTGGGTGTGGTGACCCCGAACTCTCGGAGACCTAGCACTAAGCCATTTGCCGTTCGTTCCGAACTATCTACCACGCCATCGGTAATTTTTGGTCAGGAGTTTCCAAAGAGTGGTGTCAATAGCGTATACTCCTTGTCTCTGCGGCATCGCCTGGATCACGCAAGAGGATTCCACTCTGTGGAGCCATAGTTGGGGTCAAAGTAAGGACGTCGTACCAGGGGTGCTGAATTCTATGTACTTACTGACCGTGAGTGATTATATCCCTCTTTATTTCATTCTTAATCTTGGTGGAGGGGCTGACCTCTCCTCATCCTGACCGATAAAGGAATTTCCCCTTTATCTTATTCGGAACCACCCTCGGGTGGCTCCACCTCTTCCTTGGAGGTCCTCTCCCATCTATTCTGTCTCAAGGGCACTTACAAGTTTCTCCTAGCGGAAAAGCTGTTTCCTCTCTCCAATAGATACAGGTTCGGTTGCTTCATCCTTACCTCCTTGTGCAGAGTTGTCTTTGGGCGACTCTTGTCTAGTGGTGGATCCTCCTATACTTTCTCAGGGACCCCCGGAGATTTCTCTAGTGTAAAGTGTGCTTTCCCTTCTCCAAATGTGACAGGGTCACGATTTCCTCCATTACTTCCTTTCGAAGAATTGCCTCAAAGCGACTGTCCATTTGCGGTGGGTTTCCTCTGTTTTCGAAAGAGCACACCACGAACACGGCGAGGCGGAGGAAGGGTCTCCACGATTCCCGGCCCCTAGATGTGCGTAGGTGAATCACCTCAACTCCATTAGAAGGAAAAGAGTCGGTGTTGTTCCCGAGGTTTGTCACGTGAACTATTACTTGTCCTTTGTACTCTGAACGGTTTCGTTCACACAGACTTGTGGACTATTGGACTCTATTTGGGTTTGGTCGCATGTGTCTGCACCGAGGGGGAGGTGGGCTTCCCAACGACTCTTGAATGTGCTTCCTCCTTCCTCTTGCTTCTTGATGTTTTATGTTTAATTTTACATTAGATTTACTTTTGTTTTTTTAGTTGTGATTTTTGTTCGGGTTTTGGGGATTTTATCTTACCTTTCATTGGCTATAAGGTAATCATGGCGACTTGTGCCCTTGTATACAGTCGATAGATGGGCGCTAATAAAAACTTGGCGAAGAAGATATTTACCCATGCATAATTTCCTGTCGGTGTTTGGATGTGGCACACGAGTCGTCATTTTCATGGGGGGCTTGAATGTCCAAATCTACCTGTACTGTTAAACAGGAGGCATAAATACGCCTGGAAGCCACACGGGGACGTTGGTAGATTGCGGCATACTCGAAGATTCCAAAACAGGACGGAGTAATGCATAGTCCAAACTGGCATCTTAACTTTACCATTATTAAATGACCTCCTGAAGACAGTGACCAATAAACCCCTTCTATTCTACTTTTGCTAAACCTGATAGTAAATACCATGAGAAAAAGACTTATAGGCTGACAATTAGGGAAGCCTACTCGGAGGAGCTAAGGAAAATATAACATTCAACAAACCTAATGACGCAACACTCGACGATGTTGAGGCTAAATTAGACCATATTTTTGCGAGATCTATCAAAAGAGGAGAGATATATATTCCACTATAGAAAAGAGAACGTTGCTAACCTATGGCTTAACTCAATTAAATAGGCTTTTGAAGCGGTGGCCTTTACTTCAACAAAAAATGAAATAAAGGTGGATATTCTCGAGGCTCTTCACCCCGCTAAATTTTAGATAAGTAAACAATAACTTTAAAATCCATTCAGTAAGGCAATGGTTGGCCAGTCCTATGGGTCGCGCTCGTAAGGAAGGTTGAGGAAATCAGGTAGATGTGTCTATCGGATAAAGGAATTTTTACTATTGCCTTTACCTAAACGCCTTGAGATTAACATTATTGTTAACTTATCTAAAATTTAGCGAGACGAAGAGCCGTGAGAATATCAACATTTTTTCATTTTCTGTTAAAGGAAATGCCAACTTATATAAAACGCTTCTTAAGAGGGTTGACGAACTCCTGGAGACTTTTCTTTTAGATTAAGGATTTTTTACCATTAGGTTTTACCCAACACCATATATATATATATATATATATATATATATATATATATATATATGAGGAATATGAAGACTCATGTAATCAATCTAAACATTTTATTTGCCGGACGTTTGACGTTTCAGTCTTTAGCAATGACCATCTTCAGCGCATTGAACTCTAATTAGAATACAAGATATTTTAAGAATTGGATGACAAAATGGCAAAAATAGCGCACACAATTCAATATTGGTTACAATATGAAAAATAAGTAAAACTCAACAAGAGAGGTAACAGAAATGAGACCAGAATGATAAGTAAGTAGTTAAATATAAGTTAATTTACGGATATATGATATTTTAAAAATATGTTGAAAACAGTTGAATGCAAGGGATGAAGCGATCGATAAATACAAGTTTAACCAAGAAAATAAAATTTAAAATTCGAAACTAAATTAAACAACAAATATGAATAATAAACATGAATCAAACTCAATAGGAATAAAAGAAATTTGTTTTTAAAGTAATACCCGAAAAAATTGTAAGGGAAGGGCGAACAATGAAAAATGAAAGGTAAGTAAAATCAAATAGCTAGGAATCCGAAAGAAAAACAAAAAGAAAACAGTTCAATATAAGTTAAAATACAAATATATGATAGTGAAAAATATAGATAAAAAACAGTTGAATATAGGAGGTAAAGGTAATTCAAACGATCAATAAATGCGAGTAAACTAGGAAACGAAAGTTTAAAACTTAATAAAGCAATAGTGAAGCAAAAAAAATAAAAGAATAAAAGACATAAAACTAAGGGAAAACTTTTATATATAAGATCATTTTGATACCAAGGGGACAAATATTTAAAATAAACACAAAAAATAAAAATGAAACAGAACTTTTAGATAGAAACTAACCTACTTTTGTTAGAGCTGATGATTTTTTTCACAGGACACTGCCTGCGTTTCCCTTCTATAGTTTAGATACAGGAGGCAAACCCCGGCGAATTTCCTTCGACGCTTCTCATTGAAAACAGTGCAATTTCGGCAAGTCATACCGTGGACGGTAGCATCTCGAGAGGAATACACGACATCCAGAAAAGCTCCCCCACCCACCCATGAATAAAAAATCCTTATTTCCCTGGCTCGTCATAGCGATATGACGCGCTAAACCCTCCCCATCCCTGCCCCACCGTGAATTGGCTCCTTGAATATGACTCTACACATAGAACTCCGTGCAACTATGCCGTTCTACTTAGGAAGGGCATAATTGCAAACTTTGGGGAAAGGAGGTCTGAGGCTAAGCCCGCTGCGGAACCCAAATGAAGGAGCAAACCTGGATTGGGACTCAGTTACCAACGCGGGGAGGATTAATACCCTACCCTGCAGCACCGCCCAAGACCACAGAGGGAGATACCACCGCCTCTGTGAAAAGTCAGACGTAACTGAGAAATACCCAAAACCCAATAGAAGGGGCAGTACCCGGACTGGAGTCAGTTGATTCGGGTTTCAGTCATCATTAAGTATTTCTTATTATTGTGTTCCTCTTCACCCTGAGGATAAAATTTACACTGCTTTTGAGGCGGATGGGAGACTTTTTCAATTTAACCGCTTAAGTGTTGGTCTAACCAACGGTGTTGCCTGCTTCCAGAAAATTATGAACGATTTCATTCTTAAAAATAATCTTGAGAACACGTATGCTTACCTAGACGATGTAATTATTTGTGGCTACACGCAAGCAGAACATGATAAAAACCTAATTAAGTTTCTCGAAGCTGCTGAAAAATATAAATGACCTTAAATAAAAACAAATGAACCTTTTTAACTAATATTATATGTATTCTTGGTTATCAGGTTCGCCAGAATGAATTTCGCTCAGATCCTTCAAGCCTTGCTGCTGTTAAGGATATGCCCGTACTCACCAGCTATCTCGATTAGTCAGATTGCTTGCATACTACTCGCGGTGGGTTCCAATATTTTCTCAGCGAATTCTTCCCCTAATTAATTGTCAGTTTTCACTTTCTGAAGAAGCTACAAATGCAATCGAGGTATTAAAATCGGCTATTATTAACGTTGTTAGGGCGAAAATAGATGAAAATTTACCGTTTATACTGGAAACTGATGGCTTAAGTAGCGCCAGAATGGACGACCCGTTGCCTCTTTTTCTAGATCCTTAAATACTTCCGAGAGAAATTACTGCTCTGTCGAAAAAGAGGCATATGCTATTGTTGAGGCGATCAAAAAGTGGCATCACTTTATTCTCGATCGTAAGTTTACATAAATTACGGATCAAAAATTTGTATCATACATGTTTGATTCACGTCATAAGAGTAAAATAAAGAACGAAAAGATTGCTAGATGGCATTTAGATTTGATGCCCTTTTGCTACGAAGTTATGCATCGTCCTGGTTCGCTCATCAGAGCTGCTGACTCCTTATCGCGCACTTTCTGCTCAAGCATGACCCACAATAATCTTGTTGAGCTTCATAAAGCTCTTTGTCATCCAGGGATTACACGATTTCATCATTTTATTCGAGTACAAAACTTGCCTTATTCTGTAGATAACGTTAAGCGAGTGGTGTCAGGGTGCAAAACGTGTCAAAGGTTAAAACTTGGATATTATCGCCCAGATAGTCAAGAGCTTATCCGTGCAATGCGCCCTTTTGATCGAATCAGCCTGGCTTTTAAAGGGCCACTACTATCTTCTCCTCCCAATAAATATTTATTAATTCTGGTAGACGAATACTCGCGTTTTCCCTTTGACTTTTCTTGTAATGATATTACTTCATCAATTGTTATACAGTGTCTTACTAAGGTGTTTTCTATTTTAGGGCTAACAGGGTACATGCATTCAGATCGAGGTATTTCTTTTATGTCTGCCGAAATAAAATCATTTTTGCACGAGAAAGGGGTTCCAACGAGTCGTTCAACACCGTACCATCCTACCAGGAATGGACAATGCGAGCGGTATGTAGAAATTATAGGGAAAACTGTTACCTTGGTATTGGAGTCTAGAAACTTGAGCATTAACCACTAGGAACACATCCTTCCGGATGCTCTTTAATCCTTTCGTTGATTGTTATGTACTCCAACTAACGCAACTCCTCATGAACGTGTTTTTTTCATTTTCTCGAAAAACCACGACAGGAATGAGTATACCTAACTGGCTTACTTCACCTGGTAAAGTACGGTTAAAACGATATGTACGGAATAAGAACGATCCCTTAGTAATCGAAGTAGAACTAATCGAAGCCAATCCTTAATATTCACACGTCAGACTTCCAGACGGCCGAGAAGATACGGTGGTTATCCACGATTTGTCCCCAGCCGAAGAGAGCCAATTAAACCGGATTCCTATACAAAATCCCTCATTCCGTTTCTTGATGCTCCTATAAATGTTAAAACTAAACGAAATTCTAATTCATCCTGTCATGAGGTTCTCCCCCTAGTTTTGCTTTCCCTGAAAATATCTCTCGTCGATCTTCTGGATATAGAAAACTTCACTGTTCTATCGAAAACGATACATCTCAACATGTTCCTCCTTCAGCTCCTTTCCCTGAAACCTGAATCTATCCTTCTCCGCTCTACTCGACCTAGAAAGGCCGTTGAACGTTACATTGAAAACTGCTAAACGGTTGATCTAGTATTTCATTGTATTTTTGCCACTTTCTTTTTGTAGATAGGAAGATTGTTATAATTTAGTTTGGGGTTAATTTCATAACTAACCTTGTTTCTTTCTTTAGCGAAGTTCAAATATTAGTTAAAAAGTATGAAATAGATAATGTATTAAAATGTACGATAATGCAACATAATGTATGAAGATGAAGATCATCATACTCGTAGGTTTGTGAAACAAATATTATGCCACTTATACATATTAATTCTTTGTTTGTGAAATGTACATGTGCCTATATATGTATGTGTGCTTATATGAGAGTGTATTCATTATATGTATTATTTGCTTTGTATACTTATGTTCTGTAATTGTTTATTTCAGTGAAAAAATGCCAACGTTTGGAATCTTCTTTCTCCATTGGGCTACTTCATATATAATCTATTACTATAATCCATAGCAATGATTTTATATAGAGAGATATCCTGAAATCATTTTTAATCTCCCACACAAAGGAGAGTAATATCAACATTAGCCCAGGGCTGTTTTCGATAGATCCAATTTTATCACTTTTTCCTAAAATCCAACTTATCTGATAGCATTAAAAAGTTTACCTCATAGGAAAACGTGCTTAGTATAAATACTGTGTCTTATTTTTTCTTATCATTGTGAGTTTGAAAATGTCGAATAGACGAAAGTACTAACTCCAATCCGTCTTTTATTCAGTTTCCTTCCGTGGTACATATTCATATTTATAGTTATCACGCGCTAACTTTCGCGCATATTCCCCCTCTCCTCATAGCGAGTGGTACTCTCTTGCACCCTCTGGAATGCAACCTTCCCGCATTACTATATTTATGCAACAAACCTGGGACATTTCTCTCTTACCAATAGTTGTTAATTTAACTATTTCCCTAAATGCCTAAAGGTAGACACACAAGAACATTCCGTTGGGAGCTCATCACAACAGATGAAGTAATGAATTCTTAATTGAAAGAAAAGGGAAGGGATTAATGTGGGAGACACTGGGATCAGGAAATTCGATCGGAAATGACGGAAATAACGTAAGAGGGAATAGGAAAAGTTGAATAGTGGTGGCTAGACACCGATGCGACGTGTTTTTTGTGTTTTATGATAATGGTATGGTGTTAGTAACGAACCGCGGGGAGGAGCGGGCCGGAAGAGGGGTCGCCAGTAAGTAACGCGATACTCATGCTGCAGCTAACTCATGTATAGTAAGGTGTTGGCTGTGCGTGGTCAAGGGCTGCTGGGTCTATTAGTGCCAGCAAGTTCAATTGTAATTTGTGGCCGGCAGGGTAGACTCTGCGCAGCTTGTATGGTATTCTTGTGTACATGGAACTATAGGTATTTGTCAAATGTAACCTCCAGTATTTTCGTGTGAGCTCTGTATGAAAGTCTTGTGGGTCTTGGGTAGTTAAGGTCTGGTGTATGTGTGTGTGTATATTTGAATGTTTTGCATGTAGTGATCACGCGCGCCGTAGAGTGTCATTTATGTATTCAGAGGATTCGTGGCAGAGCCACATGTCCTCATATTCTGTCTTCACGTGAGATATTTTTCTCGTATCATGACGTTACTAAGTTCCGCCAAACAATTCATTAGATTAAGCCTGAATTCACCTCCTGGTCTCGGTATATACAACAAAACTTAGCTCTTTATATTCAGTCATTCATTACTACATGTTCGTCATTAAAATGTTCAACTATACACGCGCACATTTATTAGATAATATCGACCGAATTCCACTAATGTTTTATAAGGCTCTAAGCACAAACTTTACCCAGTCTTTATTATCACTGTGCCCTTATTGGAATGCTCAACATTCATAAACTGTTAAAATCAAAAGTTCGAAATTGTTAAATGATTTATAAATTTGTCATATTCATAATTTTTTATCAAAAACAGCAGGATCAATATATCAATAAGTGTCCAAGTGACAGTCATTCCTCCATCGCTCTCTTTTTTAATTTTAATCCGTTCTTCAGGTGATCAATTACTTAATTACAGTGAGCTTTACAAATTCTCCCGAGAGCACAATAAAAGTCAAAATGTCCTTAGTGTTGCTTCTTCATATATTTATCAGGTTGTGTGAACCCAATGACGACATTTTGTCGAGCTGCCTCGGGGCTTAGGTTCAAAGCTTTAAGGCGTAGCAAAAAATAACACATGCTTTTTTAAAAGTAAATATGATTACGCAAAGTAGATCTCCCTATGTCTCACCCATTCATCCTGTAAATAAATCCGACAGCACTTACCATGTAACTAGTGACTAACGTCGTTAAACTTTATCACGATTTGGGATAAATACAGGCTTCCTTACCTCACAGACTTTACTGCAACTTTATCGTTCTACAAATTCGACTTATGTAAAGGAAGTGTTTATCAGATACCGATGAAGCCATCATCCATTGAATAAACGACTATGATTTGCTCAGGGTGTCTTTCAAAATACTTTATTCTCCCATAATTTTTTTTAACTTTTCGCAAACATTTCAAGGGCATAACATTAATGGTTTGAGTGTCCTGAACTTCGTTTTCACATATGTTGATGACCTACCTAGCGCAAGCAGAAACAAAGATCATCATTTGCAACATTTTAAGCAACTCTTTGACAGGATGAGATTGCATGTTCTACTAATTAGCATTGCAATCAGCATTTTCTTAGTACAGTAATATTATTTGAGATTTTAGGATATAAGATAAACTCCCAAGGTATATTTTCGCGATAAGATAAGATAACTGCTATCAATGATTATCCTTCATAGATTTATTAAAAATGCTGCCAACACTCTTATTTGTATTACAATGTTGTTTAAAAACTCAAAAAAGTGTCGGCCATAATTAATATTGCAAAGGGATACCCGCGCAAAATTCACTTTTAATAGTATAAAAGACGATATAGTAAAATCTATCCTTTTATTCCACATAAAAAGAAACAACCCAATCCGTTAAATTACGCCCACGTCTACCTTAGGCATCGATGGTGTTTTGCAGCAATTTTTTGCCGATAAATTTATATATTAGGAGGTAAGGCTTCACACCATTCATGTGGACAATTTAAGTAATTTTTAAACCGCAAAATAAGGTTTCAAATACTTCCTCACCATGATATGACAATATTCTAAGCATATGGAAGCATGGTCACTTAGGGATATAATATCAGAATATGTGGTTGAAGCATTCTTCGCTAACTACATATATTTTGGTGCACCGGTTAACATAAGCTCAGATAATAAATTGCTATTACATTCAGGGCTTTTTCTGGAGTTATTAAAACTAGCAGTCATAGAACGCATTTTCACCTCTCCTGCTAATGCGATGAGAAGTGCACTTCTTGGAAAGAAAAAACCAAAGCATACAATCATTTCTCATTAGCAAAAGTACCTCTGAGAAAATGGTTACAAAATATCTCTGATCCAGTAAGACAAGAAAGAGGATTTTCACCTGCTCATTCGGTTTATGGCACGCCATTATGCATTTCAGGTCACGTATTTGTCACCAGAGATAGTCACCCTGTACAACACAGGTACATACAGCACCAAACAGCTTAAATACGTCCATCTTTTAAGATGTAAGGCACCTTATTTAGTAAAATGAACTACTATGGTGGTAACACACCTGAGATAGTTCATTCAAGGAGTTTACGTTTATCTGCTCTTGGATAATTCTTCTCTAATTCCTCCTTACAGAACGTGACAATTGCCTATTTCTCTGTAACCTGTTTTGGAAACGTTAAAATAACAGTATTTATGATGCAATAGAAACGCCATTACACTTCTTAAATACTTCATAAATAATTATTTTATTAATAGGATGTTGATATGCTAGATCATCTAGTGATCTCCCGAGCTGTGATTAAATTGAGATGCAAGCACCTTGGATGTACATTATTTGTTAAATTCTAATCTTCCAAACATTTAATTACGGCACTTGTAATATCAATGCCAGAACAAAGTTTGAGGATAGCAAGTGTAGTGTACTTAATATAGGTAGGTGTAATCCACGGAATAATTATAAATGAATGGGAGAGCTGTAGAAAGGTCAGAATGTGAAAGAGACTTTGGTTCCTGGTAAGTTCTGACCTTCGGCCTAGAAAGCACTGCATAAATGCTAGAAATAGAGCGAATAGGGTATTTTGGGTTTATTGGGAAGAGTATAAGTAATAGGAGTGATTTCATTCTGAAACTGTACATGGCATTAGTTATGCCTCATCTTGACTATGCAGTGCCATTTTGGTCATCATATTATAGGATGGATATTGCTTTGCTTGAGTCTGTGCAAAGAAGGATGAGTAAAATGATTCATGGGTTGAGGCACTTACCTTAGGGTAAATGGCTTAAGAGAGTAAATTTTCCTACGTTAAAAAGAAGACGAGTTCGAGTGGACCTGATTGAAGTCTTCAAGTGGGTAAAAAGTTATAATAAGGGGAGGAATAGGTAAAGTTCTTATTTTTAGCCAACATAATAGGAAACGTAGCAATGGGTTTAAGCTGGACAAGTTTTGAAGAAATTGGTTTACAAATCAAGTGGTAGATGAATGGAATAGGATCACTAGTCATGTGATAGAATCGTCCTCCTGCGGAGTTTAAGAATAGATTGGATAGTTTCATATTATTCAATATATATATATGGTATTCGTATTTTTTTAAATGCTTCTTTGTTGTTCTTAACTTTATTTTTAGAAATGGATTTACCTTCTAGGCATAAAGTTTAAATCTCTATAAAATTGGTGCCCAGGTTTGGCGTAAAATGAAAATTTCATAAATATCAAAGCGTAATATTTGCTCGCCGAGTCTCGTATTTGTTTTTCTGTCTTGTTCACGGACGCTCAAGCCTAAAGGCTACATGGTTTGAATCCGAGGAGATTTTTGTCTCTGTCTATATTCGAATTTGTTCCCTTATTTTACATAAAATTATTTACCAATTTCAAATAATCGCAATATTTGCGGAACTTATTAACAATTCTCAACAATTGAGCTCACCCGCACACTTCAATTTCGTCCCTCAGTCGATAGCTAAACCAACATGTATCAGACTCGCGATTTTTTCGGCCAACTCTCCCAGCAACATTACTTCCACCATCACAGGATCGATGATGTCCACCGCCATTAACGTCCTTTCACCCAATCAAGGTATGAGTGCACTCCTGCCCCCACGGTTGTTCTTGCCTCTCCAACTGTTCGAAAAAAGCGTTGCAATCGAATACATTGGATCTTTTTGAAGGGATCTTAAAAGATTTCAGGACATGTCAAAGTATATTCATCCCAATTGGACGATAGGTAAGCCACGTACCTTAAAGGAAGTTTCTAAGATTGCCGAGGAGCTGCACCAAAACCACTAGATCAAATGAAGAAGCTATACCACGATTCCTGTCCCAATCATTTATAATAAATGCTCTGCTTGTTTGCAGGTCCAAATATCGACCAAACACCCAACCAACCAGCCAGTTGTAACATTGCAACGGAAGGAGCATCCTGATACAGGAGATTTTGAAAAAGCTCTGTGATCAAAAGTTGCAGCTAGGGAATGGCGTGATTATCGGCACGACCATACATAGCATCGCGGAAGGCAGGTTCCGTCCTCCTGAAAAAGAAAAACTATCAAGGGCATTGCAGAACAAGAGGAGAGGAAAAGTATTCGCATTCGTCTTCTTTTTTTCGGCTATACTCATCGCCTTCTCATTGTCCGTCTCAATCTTCAGATCTCTGTTGGTAATATAGAAAATAATGCAATAAAGCTGTAAAATGCAAATAGCCATGACGTTATTTTCATTCTGATTTTTCTCCGCCATTAACCTCTTTGTCACAAAAATCTTCATCTTCTGGTTCTAATTCTCCTGAGTTAAACTTATAAGTAAATTGGTTAAATGCACGACCACCACAGCCCTCCTTTTTACGTTCAGATTGGTGCACCTTTTTGTATGTTTATTTCAAATTATGTTGTATTTTTTTATTTATAGTAGACGCTATCGCTGAATGAAGTATTATTCTAGCCTTTCATGGTGAAGTAACTTGCTGTGTATCCGATTTAGTTGTTCAGCAGTTAATTCTTCTGATATTAGATTCATTTGAAGACGTGAACTTCAAGTTTATCTGGACCTTCGCCGAGTTTTTGATGAAACTTCGTGCCATTGCCCAGGTAGTCGTCCTATTTTAGGCTTCTATTTTTTTTCTAACATGACCTTTTGGTTGGCTCCCAGAATTTCAAACTTGACAGTCGCATTAGCTTTCTGACTGTTGCAGCTTATTCTCATATTCAATTATCTCTCCGTTCTGTTCGTTTCATTTCAATTCAGCCCTACTTTCAGGGTCACGGGGGACTTTCCTGCCATTAACTTTCCACTCTCAAAGGTAATACCAGCCAAAAAACTTAAGTTCCCCTGCTATAGGCGAGAGGAATCCATGTTTTCTCCCATACTAAACGTCTAGCGTCTAGCAGTTGATAGAATTGTAGCACCCAATTGCAAGGTGGAGTAAAGCCAACTAGGAACTTCACAAATGATCACCCCGTTGGCCTTATGAAATCTTGAAATTAGGCACACAAATTGAACATTGAAATAATATACTATCCTGTAATAATGAATTAATGTAAGACAAAATAAATACTTGTACATAATGTAAAATTATTTAATAATCTATGTATCAATGTAAAGCAGAGTATTTTGTAAGAAGAAGGCAATTGAAATCGTTGTGCTCTCACGCAAACCTACAGACACACATACATTAGGATAGATGCGGGCCGATGGTCTGGGCACAGGGATAACAAAGACGGTGGAAACAGTTGTGTCCACATAAAACGGAATCTGATCTGACCCGCCAGAGTTTACATGAATCCGTGAAAGACAAAATCAATCTTGCTATAAATGTTGGTTGATAAAGCACGGCTAGGTTCCCAAAGTCAGATACTATCTTGATAAAAACACCCTTTGACCAAACAAGTTCCGCTCAGTAGTCTTAGTAGAGAACACACGCACATACCTTTGATCTGATAAGCTCCGCTTGGCGTTCAGATTAAGAGAAGAGAAGTCACGCCCCCTTAATTGGCGTTAGTATAAATAAGCGGGGAGAAACATTCTCATTACTATTTTCATTCTAATAAGAATATTATTAGAATTAATATTAATAATATCACTCTAGTCTGTGCATCTTCCTCAATCCGTCCGTCTATAGTCCCAACAATCTGATGCAGAAGGAGACTTACAAGAAACACAGTATCAACACGGATAGTCAGCCAAAGACGTGATCACACAAGCGGACCACGGGAAACTCAACAATTTCACTTGCCCAAACTGAGATAGTCCTAAACCAAGATTAAAACCTACGAAACCGCCTTCCTTCTGCCAGGCAAAAACCAGGTTACCATTTGAACCCAGCCTACAAGCGGATTACCTAAAAGAACACTTTGAAGTCAGACGAAACTCGACTAAAAGAGTGACGTTGAAAATACATAACACGTCCCTCCCCATCGATTTTTTGGAAAGCGCACTAAGTTTGAATTTACGTCTCCTTGGGCTTTTTCACTCAACTTATACTGAAACTACATCTGATGACTTCAAAACTGTAAACTATTACAGGGTTTTGTCCTCTACTACTATCTAAAATAGACATCTCTTACCATATTTATACAATTGTACTTCGTCTTTCTTCGCATGTTCTTTCTTTTCTTGTCACAATTTGGGTCTAGATTTCAATCAGATCCATATTCCCCCCGAAGACATCTCTAGACGTCTAATGCTCGTATTTTCTACATCAACAACCTCCTGATAGCGTCTTCGTCCCAAATGTATTATCTTTCTCACATCGTGAGGTCTTTTCTCGATGGAATAGTATGGTATCATACTCAAAACTTCTAAATGTCTCGTCGGTGTCTCACAACTGTCTCTCCTCAAACATCATGTCTCTATTTATGGAATTTATTTTATTCAGGTTAAAGTTGTTCAATACTGGATTTTGCCCAAACTTCCTCTCTAAAGAAAAACCGTCATTTTTTTCGGATGGTCAATTTTTACCACATTCATTCATAACTCTATCAAGGAATACGAGGAATTCTCTTCTCTATTTATTTACCGAAGCGTGCAAAGCTTTTTCATGCACTAAAGAGGCTCGTACCTCCGCTGTTTCTTTGGCCCACCCTTGGCTTAGGTCACAATCACCTTTGATACAGACGCTTCCTGAACTCATTTGGGAGAGACTTTACCGCAGAAGGGCGATGATCAGTAGCAACCTCTGCTTTCTTTACATAGGCGGTATAGTACATCTACTTCGCAGTATGTCACTTCTGTCCTTATTTTAAAGGGCGTGAATTTACTATTTTCACCAACCACAATTCCTTAGATTGCGCGCTTTCGGCTCATAGTACTTCTTCCGTTTACTCTGCAGTTGATGCTCGCCATTTGGATTTCTTCCTGAAGCTTACGAGAGACATTCTTATGCGCTGATTTTTTTAAATGTGGTTGTATCGATTGTGTTTTCTTTCATTTCGTCAATATCTGACACAAAACTCTCTATTCCCTCACCAGTTGATTATGTGACTGTAACATTGACTCAAGAACGGTACGTAGAAACGCCAACATTGCTTAACTCGTCTATGTTAGTCGTTTGATAAATCGAATTGAAAGGCAGCCCTTCCAGACGTATCCTGGTAGACTGTTCTTTCTTTCACTAATATCGTTCTCTAGTTACTCTTTCTTATCTTCGGCATGTTTATGATCAATTTTAAGGACTTTGTAAGATGTTTAGCCTATATGCATAAATATACCACTTTCTAGTGTCTTTGATTTTCTGGAAAAATGGGAAGTGAGTTGTAAATTTACGAGTACCACGGGAAAAGACCCTAACCCTACCTAGGACCCAAATGGAACAACACTCGGTTGACTCCTAAGAAATCACAGTGCCCAAGGTACACCCCATTAGTGCCATTGATCTCTCAAAGTTAAAAAGTGGATCACCAACCTCTTGGTCTACTCAGGTGGAACTTCTTCTCCCTCTGGAGAGACTCACCAGCAACTTACAAAAATTAAAATTCTTCTAGTTGCATTCTTTTACCTTATAAATGATGGGATCTCACCATTTCTGACTGATCTCAGGTGATGCTATAGTGAAGTACTCAACTCGCTGCTCAAAAAATACAGCTCCTCGCAATGTCTTATGAGCTTTCTTATTTGCTCCCGTTGACCTAATACGAAAGTGCCGGGACACTTTGTGGCACAATTTCAGGCAGGATTTCATTCGTAAGTCCTTCATCCAGTGTCCTTCTTCACATATCTATGAAACGCTAGGGATGCATTGACTTAAAATCCCTATTGGCCATCTCGCAACAGATGTTGCTCGCGCCTTAACATGACGAGCAAAGAAGGGTGACTTTTAGTCGAATGATCCCAGACAGCGCATACAAACGATCTTGATATCCTTCAATGTTTAGTTTACCACCATATTTCAAGACTGGCAAAACTCGAGTGAGCCAGGAAATCATCAAAGGAACTATCTCCTTCTGGCTGCGGCACTTATCCAACCCTTTATAACGGCATATACTATACTGGTATCATAAGGCATATTGCAATAAATGGCTTTAACTCTGTAAATTAGAGCATTATTGTAACCATTACCATTGACATTCCATTAAGATTGTTCATCGATTCAATAATACGTCATGATTCCGTGATTCTAAGTAAACTAAACAAATAGTTACTAGAACCGATTCATTGTACCCTGGCGAAGTGTTAGTAGTTTGCTTTTAGGCAATTCAATATATTTAGTCCGAAACAATAGAAAACATTTCTCTATGCATTAATTTATTGTTGACCAATTAACTCTTTAGATGATTTTTTTATACGATAATGTCCTACCGCGAAGGGAGTCAAAAATAATGGAACGCTAAGAAGAGTATTCGAACCCTATATATACTGACTTCGATAAAGCATAATAGAACGCCCAGTGAATGATGGAATAATCAGCCTCTAGCAAGCTTCAAACCCACGAGCTCACGCATGTAAGGCACTGCTGTGAACAACTGAGCCACGATAGATTAAAAGGAAATGCAACCTGAAATCTCTTAACAGCTCCGAGGAAAGCCATGACAAATCAATGGACACAGGTGTTTTCCATGATTCACGAGGCGCGCTAGTATGCCTTAAGGAACTCATGCGAGAGTCTCAGTTTGAGCCGGATACTTTCGAATTAAATGTTACCTGTACCATAAGAGTGTAAACGAGCTCAATGATCAACGCCCATGCCTCGTACGCGTGACGTCCTGGATTCGAATACCGGTGGTGGCTAATTTTTCCCTATAAATATGTAAACGGTGAAACACGAAGTGAACACTGCATTTTAAAAATCATTTTTAATATGTTGAAATAACAATAAAAATACTTTTTTAAGGTTCTTTTAGGATTTATTGAATTTTGTGAATCGAAATGTAAATTAATAAAAAACAACACCCGTTTACAAATATACCTGCGAAATGTGAAGAAATCGAATACCTGTTTATAAGCGGGAAAACAGCCGGCAATATTTTTTAAATGTTGAACCACACTCTGAGGAGATCTGGCTTAATTAGACAGACAGTGATCTTCCAAAAGTCAAGAACACCTACCCGATTGGTGAGGATCCCAACCCTAATTAAGAACATGATGAACCTAATTAGGCTAAATACAAGCAGGAGTGCCAGATAAATTGCTTTGTAGGCCAAAATAAACCATGTGGTCATAAAAATATTGCTGACGGATTAATCTGAAACTAGGTCTATTAAAGGTAGCTAAAGGACATTGGTTTTCAAATCAAACAAAGAGAAGTGTGGAAATAGAAAAGGTGCTCCTTCAATGGCTCCTTGAAGAATAGCAACCTCCATTTCTGTGGAAGGAAGAGAAATTCATTGTCAAGGCCACTTACAGCAAAGAGAATGATCGTGTTGAGAACAAAATAAAAGTGAGATTCCAATTGAAAAAAGGACGTCTTTCAGGAAACAGAAGCCAGCTTCGCTGATGGTGCGGGCCGGCATAAAATAAACGAGCCGAAAAACAACTCTCATTTTCATTGAAAAGGGAGGGGGGGCGATATTAATCAACATATTTATTCAGAGATGTTAAAAGAGAAAGTCATCCCCCTTGATGCATACCTACATAAGAATTGCGGGTGTAACTCCACCAACAAGATGGAGTAAACCTCACAGAGCAACATAATATCAAGACTAATGCAAGGCAAATTTTAAGGGGCTTTGTTCAGGGGAACTAAGGCTTCCACGTTGACTAGATTGGCACTCAATCGACTTTGGAGGGTGTTCGATGCTTGAGCAGAAGGCCTGTACCAAATTTCATCAGTCTCGAAGTTCTGAAGGCAAACCGGAAAAATGCTGGGAGAAAATATTCTTTTGTAACATCAAAATCTTTCTTTCGTTTAACTCTAAGGATTCTGTAATATTACACTATGCTCTCAAAATAATTGAATAAATATTAGGTTATATTTCGTATTTCCATATTTAAATATACAAAGAAAGATTGCTTGTATTATTGAGACAAAGCAGACAATTGCAATTCCCCTCCGCCCATTTATTTAATCGAACCCAACACTAAACCTGTATCGGCAACAAATAACAAATTGTTCTCTTTGTAAACTCAATTAAAGTATGGCGGCAGTACACCTGAACTTGGGGCGGTGCAGGGGGGGTTTTGAAGGGAGCGCAAACCCTCGCCCTCTTGGTTCACAAATTCCTCCGAAGAAAAACCAATTAAGTTATTGACAATCGATTTCGATTTTGCCCAAATACGCAAAAATAGGATTAGGGCGGTATTTGGGCGAGGCCCCATTTCGCGCGAATCGAGACAAAGTAATCGTGGGTTGGATCTTGGAAAGGCATTAGAGCTTAAGAGACCCCGAAATTAGTGTTTACAGGTACAAAATTGTATTCAGGGATGCCGCAATTGGACGTGATTTCATTCCGGAATCGAAGTGGGTTCAGGAGAGTTATGAGCACTCCTTCTCGCTTATACACCATACTATTTAACCAAGATACTCTTGTTGATTTTCTCTTAATAAATAAATGGTTTATTACAAATTATTCAAGCTTCTAAATTTCTGGTTTATTTGGTATCTTCTCTTCCAATGCTCTTTGGTAATAATCCAAACATGTAAATGATCTTAAACTTAACATGTTTTTCATTAATGTCAGCGCAAGTTTCTCTTAACTCTAAATAAATTACTTTTCCGCTAATCTCTATTAAAAAGTTTCCAATCGACGAAAACAATCCAGCCTGCTTTGTGATGAATTAAAATGCAAATTATCACTATTTGTGAATTAAATCTTTATCTCATCAAACTTGGCGAAAAATAGAATCCCTTTATAGCTAAAAAAATTTGCCTTGGTATGAAAATTCTGGGAATGTGTTTAGGAAGAAGGGCAAGAAATAACAACAAAAAATAACACCAGGTGACTGCAAAAAATAGGTCTACAACAATCAAAGTAAAAGTTCACTTAGCTATGTTGTAACATGATACATCTTATGCTTGGAAAGCCGCTACCTTAATTTCGAGTGCAGAATTAGTATCAAAGAATAGAAAATGTATCTTTGTTTCTTAAAAAAAAAGTGAGGATTACATATTAATACTTCCATTACGACATTCCTTTTGAGACTGCGAGGTATCTAACATTTGTAATATTAAGGGGATACCAGATTCATTTTTTAAACCTTTTACTAAGTTAGATTATCATATATGAAATTAAAAAACATTAAAAGCCCTTTTATTCCTGCCAAAGTCATAATAATCTACGGTACCCTTTTTGAAATACAGGGGGTTCTTTCAGAACTCTCCCCTTGAAACCTGATATCATATAAATGGCTATAGAATTACTAAACATTAAGCATTCGAACTCAATTCACGAGTAAACGATGCACATATGATTTACTTATCATTTGAAATCAGTTTTCTTTAGTTCTATGTAAATTTGTGTTTATATTAGACTAAAACATATATTTTTCCTCCCAGATCAACTATCGATTTTGTTCTCGTTGGAAAAGGGAGTGTTAGGTGAATAATAGTGGTGTTCTGAATGCCATAGAATTTAGTTCAATCTATATTCGAATAATGCTAAAAATATAGACGAGTTTCAGGCGCCGTTTCTTTTAAGCAAATATTTAAAATCGCATAGTATAGTTTTGCGTTTTGTTGTTCACAAATCACTTTAAAAGTCTACTTAGAATTTCCAAGAATGTATAAAATTTTGCATTATTATAATTTTTACTATGTTCTTGTCATCTTGCTAAAACAAAATATATACTATTAAAAAAGTACATAAAATTTGAAATATAAAAATCAATGGTGTAGTTTTGTTTGGTTTTTCACAAATTAACTTTAAATATCTAAGAAAAATTTTCCACGAATGTATACAATTTTGCATTCTCTTAATTTCCACTATGTTCTAGACATGTTGCTGAAAAAATAAATATACCATAAAAAAGTGCATAAAATTTGTAATAAAATGATATACAAAACCAAAAAATGCGAATATTGAACGAATGAATTTGAAAAGTGACTAATGAACAAATGTGCTATCCCCTTAAGCGACATCATCAATGGATCAGGGCAATTTCTGTGCCTTGTGGCTTTTACAATAGGCCAATTAAAACAGCTTTTGAGCAGTGGTAATTAACCTATTGAATACAGACACTTGCTTATTGTGTATAAGTAATAGTCCATAGACTGTCAAATGCAGTTCCAAGGTAGTTGTTATTTACTTTATACCAATAGCAACCAAATAATGCGTATTTTTACATAATTTTTTAATCTTAATCTTTTTTTGTGTTTTTTCATCTACTTTTGAATGCCGAATGAGATTAGGACACATTTACTATTGAAAAAGTTGTTCAGTATTTAAATAATTTAAATTAATTCTCAAATCTCTTCAATCTATTTATAGTAAACGCAGATAAATTTTATTCATATAGAAGTGAGAAGATAAGATGTTTTCCATTTCCTAACATTTTTATTGAAACAGGTAAGTATGTCGAACTCATAAGGCGTGACGTAAATTGTAACCCCAGGAGAATTTCAAATTTTAGGGTTAGATAAGAATTAATATGTATTTTTTTATGTTGCCTCTAGGTCCATTCTCTTTCGTGTCGTATTCCGTGTTCGCTGTGCGTACAATAAACAGAAGATGAAACGACACCTTCCCGACTTATGAAAGACGTGACTGAGAAACGAATAGGATTTTCCTAAGTTAATAATACCATCAAAAGCTGAAGGAAAACTGTTATATCTTTTCACATTATTAATACGAGCTACAGTAAAGGATCCCTTTTTTGTGCTTTTATGACACGCCAAAAAGCTGAGAAACAGTAATGAAAAACTTACTTTGCTCTGTGGTAAATAACATGTATCTCAGGGAAGTCTTTATCTTATTTAGATAAGTGGTTCATAATTTTTCCGAGTTCTCTTCAGCTTTCGGCTATTAGATTCAGCTTTCGACAGGAGTAAATAATATATATATATATATATATATATATATATATATATATATATATATTGTGTAAGGGCAATAGTAAAAATTCCTTGATCCGTGAGAAACGTTTCCTGGAGTCCTTCAACCCTCTTCAAAAGTGTTATATATACCACTAGGCATCCATCTATTTCTCTAAAATGAGAAATTTCAAGAATCTTTTTGTAGGAGTTGACGTTTACTTTAAGATGCTCTTCGGCTCACTAAATTTTAGATAAGTGAACAATAATATCCATGAAGAGTTGCAATAAATATCAATATTAGGCCACAAGAAAAAATAAGCAAATTCCAAGTACTTCGAAAACTATTCAGTTCATTCTCAAGAGAAAATTTTGTTTCAGCGAAATTTAAATGGAATATCAACGTAAACAATGAGTAAGGAGAGATCCATAAAGGAAATGGTAAAAATTTGGAAAGTGGAAATATTTAGAAGATAAAAGGTCATCCAATAGGTAATGCAGCATTTCTTTCATGTTTATCCTTATTTTATGGATATAAATAATCGAAAGACACCTTTTTTATACTCTCCTAGTCTAATAAATTCGAAGCCTAGGTACATGTATGTTTTAGCCTAACCCAACGTTTTCATTTTGACATTTAGTCATTATTTTAGGGGCTATTAATTTTGTTTATTATTATTATTTTAATGCGCCTTCTCGTTAAATTATGAATATTATGGTAGTGTTAAAAGAGCACATCCTAAAGTTATGCTTTGAAAGTTTGAAAAAGGCAACAATGGTAGCATAAAATTTGTGATTAGTATTTGGTGAAGGGACAATTAGTGTGAGCCAGTGCCAAAATTGATTTCAGGAATTTCGCTGGGGAAATGTTAGTTTCAATCAAAGATGAACCCAATGCAAAACGACCAGTTGAATTTTATTATCTTTTAAAAATACAAATGAAAGAAAATACGATTGTAACTTTTCAAAAATTGACTGAAAAACATTCAATTCATTCCAGTGTGCATCGTTATTTAAAGGAGATAGACAAGGTTTCACTATTGGGAAACTGGATTCTTCACCACTTCTCAGAGGTATATTTGCAACAAAGAATCAACATTTGTTTATCTCTCCTTTATCAATTAAAGACTAATCCATTTTTGGAGTAGGATTGTTATAGGATACTAAAGGTTATGTATAATAATATAATCGTTCTAGACACTGGATTAGTCCTGATGAAAAAATTACCCACCTAAAACAAGGGTCTCATTTACGAAACATTATTTTGTACGTTTTGTGAGATTTGTACGGCAAGATCCAGTTTGAACTTCATAACCTAAATCAAACTATCACCAAAATGATTTACTGTGTTTAGCTATGCATAGTTTACAGACAGCACTTTCATAATAACGGCCAACATTAATCAATAGAAGAAGAGGGCTCTTTCATTAAGAAAACGCGCGATCACAAATAGCAGGAGACACTATACAAATGCTTACAATTTGATTGAGAACTAGTGAGTCATCCTCTCTACTCACCCGACGCAGCTCCATTTAGATTACTATATTTGTAGGAGTTTAGCAAATCACCTGAAGAGAATGAAGTCGAAACAAACTTAAAGATTTCTTTTATATCAAAGTCAAACACTTTTTACAAACATGGTATTAAAAAGTTAGTAGAAAGGTGGAGGCAGGAACTATATAAAATTATATTACTTATTAAATTAATGAATATATCTTTTTTAATATGAGTAACTTCAATAAGTGGTTTGATTTCTATCCATAAAATAGTAATAGACGTGATAAAATACCGCATTACTTATGGGATAACTTTATATATAAAGGGTCAAATATTTATCCGTAACGTTCTAGAAAATTAAAATTGCATCAAACTAGATACATTTTGTTTTATTACTACACTTTGATAGATTAACAAAAATAAAGTTATACAATTATCTAACAAAAAGTCATGCTAAGTTGTATATTTTTTAGTGGAATTTAGAAAGTCCACACGCGAAGATTTACAGGAAACCTTCTGAACAATTTCATATGCCTATAAGCTCTGTGCATTATACCATTCAGGAGTGGGGAAGGGAAGGAACCGTCATTAGCAAAACAAAACAGGCGCTCAGAAGAAAATAACGCCTCGTGCATGTTCCGAACGAGCGAAAATGGTGATAAAACATTCCAGAACAACAAGCAGAGAATTGGTTGAAGAACTTGCATCAACCGGCGTTAACGTCACACGGCAGAGTGTGCGATCAATATATTGCGAAGTGAATGATTCCGCAACTATTGGGTGTGAAGGGTTTCTCTGCTGACGAAAAAGCACGATGAAGCTCGAAAAACCTTTTCCACGGAGATGTTATGCAAAAATAGACCATTATTTTAACAAAATTCATTTGTCAGATGAAACAAAAAAAGAATTATTCGGCAATAACTACGATAAGTTTGTTTGACATGAATCTAATACCACTTATAAACAGAAGAACACTGTACTAACGATGAAGTATGGGGAAGGTAGCATAATGGTTTAGGGTTGCTTTTCATCGGCAGGTACAAGAGCCCTTTATACCGTAGAAAGAACGATGCTCTCAGAGGAATACTTCAAAATTTTAGAAAAACATTTCAGTACCTCCGCCATAAAATTCCAGATTGTTAAGTAGGAGTTGGGTGTTTCAGCACGATAACGACCCTAAGCATACATCAAGGCAAATGATTGAGTGGCTCAATAAACATCGTATTAAGGTTCTTGAGTGGCCTAGCGAGTCTCCAGACTTAAATCCTCTAAAGCATCCTAGGAAAGCGTTGAAAATTAAAGTTGAGAAAGGCAACTCTCCAATCTTGCGGATTTTAAGCGAGTGTGTGTTGAAGAATAGGAGAAAATCTCAACCCGACTTATGCAAAAAACTTGTTTCATCCTACATACAAGAGACGTTTGGAAACCCTTCTAGTAACAATACACAATTTACTTAATATTAACTATATTCCAATATCACGTTATGAATACTTTTGTACATCTGTTCTTATTATTTTGAGAAACATATTTATATGTGCTTTATTTATTGCATGTTTCAAATTATTATAATGCTCCTAAATGAAGTAAATTTCATATAATACATTTTTATAAAACATTTTGGATGATTATTCGACCCAGTGTACATAGCAATGCTCGTCATACAAGCTTGCGGCCGGGAGGGAACGCAATTTTTCAGATGTCAGCTGCTATGACTTCCATGCTACGAAAGAAACGGGAGGATTTATGAGCTAAATAAAAACAGAAATGCAGACGTTTAAAACCAATTAGGGTAGACAAAAGGATTAAATGCAAAACCCTGTCAATATCAGCGACACTCAACAAAGTCAGAGAGCTGTTTTCCTCTCTTCCTCTGTATCTTTTGTACCCTCACCGCTCTCTCTTATCCAGCGAGACAAAGTGGCACAGACGAGTACCAAAACCGAACTGCACAAACTATAAACCCCGGTGAAAGGAAAGACTGAGCCACGTCTCTATAGTGATTTACTATCGGAGATCGGTGGTATATTATGATACATGATCCCTTTAATCAGGATTTGCTTCAGCCCTTCCGGTACAATGCCAGGGACATAAACGCCTTAATGGAGGGGTCTAATGAACAGACGCTGCAAATAAGCGTTTGTCAATGTCAAAAAGGAAATTCGAGTCTTAATGGGCCCCATTCTGGTGTATTTGGGATGCATGCGAACATGTGTAGAACGGCCATTATAACGTAATGGTGACGGTCATAGATGACACACGTCAAATTGGGATCTCAGAGGTAAGAAGTGCCGTTTAACGTGCATGAGAAGCCTCTTCCCTAGGGCGATACCCATGATGGTTATCCCAACGGCGAGAGATCCCCCGTCCCTCTTCTTCCCGACAACAGATTGCCATATCGTGTGAGTATCGAACTCAACGCATGACAAAATCCGATTAATGAGAAAAAACTGCTCAATGCTATCATGGCACGGAGCAGATTCCCTCAGTGAGTAAACAATGTGGATCAAAGCAGTCAGAATAAATAAAAAAAAATAGGAAAAACCTAATTAATTCCCAAGAAAATTTAAATTATGTTAATGTTACTAGTATATTGAAGTGTCACAATTCACAAAAAAAATGCTCGTAAAAATTAAAAAATCCTTCACATTCAAAAAAAACATTTGTATTACAAATATTCCTTAGTTATTAGTGTATTAACAATTTGTAATTGTCTACAGCCTGGCTGAGTGGAAAGGTCACTTCCGATTTAAGCGAAGCTAAGCTACAATGGGTTTAGTAAGTTGCTGGAGGGAGTCGTGATTTGGGGAGCCGCCACGGCGGGTGCTATGCGATTTCACGTCAATAGGTAGAACCCTACTGATAAAAATCCCCTGAAAAATAGTAAAATTGGTGGTAAAAACCTAAACAACATATTATTATTGTGAAATCCAACGAGGCAAAGTTCACTTAATAACGGAGTTGAGAAAAGAGCAACAAAGAAAAGAAAATGGGATTGAAAAAACAAAACAATATCATCGACCGTAACTGCAGTGAAGGGAGAGACAAAGTCTCTGGGAACACGTCCGCGTAGTGATGGCGCTTAAGGTACAACTTGCTCCCTAAAGGAAGGAACAGAACAAAATGGTAGGAACTAAAATAAATGTATTTTAAATAAAAGAAATCACAGAAAATCGATGTGACCAAGGAGGAAATTGAAGTCAAGTAACAATTAATGTTTCTTAATTGAGAAAAGAGAAGAAATAAAATCGACTTAGATTGATTTCCCTGGATTTCGAGCCCACAAGGGGTATTGGGTAGAGCAAGCAGCATGCTGCAGCTGTTGTCTGGTAATTGTGTGCCCTCCAGGCCTCAATTCATGAAGAAGGATCTCTGGCTATATATATTGTACAAACATTTTAAATCCCTCTATCCTCACTACTTTACAAATATATCTTTTCTTACAAAGTTTCAGGCTCTTTCCATGACACCAAAAAAATCTTTCGTCTCAATTCCAACTGAGTTTTCCCCAAATAATTTTTTGTACTTAATTTCCCATATATTTATTCAATTAATTTTCCAACTAAGTTGACCAACAATTTCTTCATATTAAATCTCCTAACTGATTTCACTAACCATACCCACTACTTTCTTTAATTTAACCAACCAATTCTTTCCACTAAATTTCTTAATTTTATGAACCAATTCTTCCTACTAAATTCTTAAATTTTAGCAACCAATTCTTCCCACTAAATTTCTTAATTTTACTACCAAGTCCTCCCACTAAATTCCTTAATCATACCAAATAATTCTTCAATTCTTTAATCATACTAACCAATTCTTCCTACTAAATTCCCTAATTTTAACCCCCAAAATTTCAAACTAATTTCCTTAATTTTACCAACCAATTCTTCCCACTAAATTTCTTAATTTTATGAACCAATTCTTCCCACTAAATTTCTTAATTTTACCACCAATTCCTCTAACTAAATTACTTAATCATACCAATTAATTCTTTAATCATACTAACCAATTCTCCCTACTAAATTCCTTCATTTTACCAATAAAATTTTGGAACTAATTTCCTTCATTTTACCAATAAAATTTTCGAACTAATTTCCTTAATTTTACCAACCAATTCTTCCCACTAAATTTCTTAATTTTATGAACCAATTCTTCCCACTAAATTTCTTAATTTTACCACCAATTCCTCTAACTAAATTACTTAATCATACCAATTAATTCTTTAATCATACTAACCAATTCTTCCTACTAAATTCCTTCATTTTACCAATAAAATTTTGGAACTAATTTCCTTAATTTTACCAATCAATTCTTCCTGCTAAATTTTCCATCTAATGTTAAAAACCCAACTCCTCACATTTAAATTTACAACTAAGTTTTTCTAAGATCTTCCTAATTTTTCCAAATAACTTTACCAGTTCTTTTCCTATCTATCCTTTACGAGTAATTTCCCCAAGGAATTTTCTTAACTAATCTTACAAAGTAATTTCGACAAAAACTTTTCTCATTTAGGATCACAGCCAATATTTTATCGCCTTATCTTAGCCTACAAATTTTCACATTTATTATTTCTAACTACGTTTTGCATCTAATATTTCCCAATAGTTATTCATAAGTATTTTTAGCCATTAATTTATTCACTAGAATTTCCCTAAATCATCCTATAATTTTCCCCTCTAATTCTCTCACAATTTTTTCACACTTATAATTCTCGCTTATAATTTTCGCAATTCTTCACGAGAAGGACGGTGGGGAGCTGAGAGGGATCGTTCGGGGGGTTCTTTCCCTTATTTTCCTGTCAGGAGTGGAGGGGAAAGAACCTGCAGACGATACTCTATTCATCTTTCACGAAAAATCATTAAGCTTTAATAATTTCCATATATTTTCTGGTATTTTGCCCAATTAATTTTCAAATATATTTTCACACTTTTTCCAACAAATTTTCAACACCGTTTCCCAATTACCCCCATCCCTTACTTTTCTCAGCTAATGCCCCAAACTCTTGAAGGACACCATTTTCCCCTTATTTTTTTCTAAATTGTGGAAGGGATATTCAATTTAGCAAAATGGAAAACTAATGGTATCATGTTGAATATGGGAGGAACAATTAATAAATGCATAAAAGGCAGTAATTAAATAACGAAAGAAAGGTAAAATAATGAAATGGCATCTGATTCATTTTTTTATTATTTATTCTTTTATTTTATTATTTATTATTTTATTTTTATTATTATACCTCTATGTTTTCATACTTCTCTCTCCTACATCTCTCTAATACCTATCTATATTCTACCTCTTATTCCTAAATCACTCTTTGCTACCTCTTCAGCACTAACTCTCCTACCTCTTTCTTACCCCTCTCTTATTTATCGCTCTCTCCCACCTTGTGTCCTATATATCTCTCTCCTACCTCTCTCTTTATCTCCTTTCTTTTACAGATCTCTCCTACCCTCTTCTATCTCTTAGTTATCTCTACTGTATCGCTCTTATTTATCTCTCTCTTCCTTCTATCTCTTAGTTATATATATTGTATCGCTCTTATGCATCTCTCGCCTACTCTCAACCTCTTTCTCCCTCTCCCTTCCCCTCCTTCTCCTCACCCCCACTTCCCTATCATTAACTGGACCCACTCCCCTCTCCCCGTCTCTACCCATCTTCCTCTCCCTTTCCTCTTTTCCCATCTCTCTCGACTGATATACGTGTTATCGAATGAAACAAAGGTAACAGAAGTAGATGGTAGATGTGAATAAGAGAAAAAAAGCAAGAATCTAGTACAAAAAAGAATTCGCCGAGAAAATACCCGCAAGGAAGGAATAAAGGAGGCGAAAAGGAGAAGAATTCACAACCCCCGACACAACAACGAGCAAACAGCCTTCAAAAGAAAACCAAGAAGGACGAAGTGCCAATAAAGCTGGAACCGAACATTGTAGGACATCGCTTTCTGTTCAACGCAAATAATATGGCTATCGAACTGTTTGCCTCCCTCAGGTGCAGATTCCCTGCGGAAAGAAACGACGGAAGAAAGTTGAAAAACTCCTGCTGGAGGTGCGATTGTCCTTCCAGACAGCAGCAGGCACACCATCAACTTGGACTCATTCAAGACATTCACAAACACCCGGTAGAAGACCACTGGCGTCAAGGGAAGACCGATGACGTACACTAAATCGTGAGAACGAAGAAACGTGGAGAAAATAATAGTTGGAAGGGATAAAAACAACCCTGCAAATCTGAATTATGTGTTAAAATAAGCTATATTAAAAGTACAAATAAGTGTTAATTAATAACCTATATGAAAATGTTTATAGAGTAGCAATAAAAACCAAAAGTGAAAAAAAAAACAGGATAAAAGTGAAGTATATTTAAAATATAATTTCAATAATTTTTAAAAGTAGACAATGAAAGAATAATATAAATTATAACTAATACCATTTCCAATCACTAGTAAAAATGGTATAATAAAATACATAGTAAAGGCTTAATAAAGTGAAATAAATAGTGAAAAGCAAAAATAAAGAATAAATCAAAACTATTAAAGGTAACTTCAATAATAAAGAAAGGTGTAAAAATATAGAGTATATTAAAATTATTACAGTGAGAAAAGCAAGCAGAAGCGAATAAGTACACTAATTAAAATTAATAAATTTATGATAAAAGTAAATAACTAAATTCTAAGCAAATATATATTTATGCATTTCGAAAAATTAATTTATAATGTAAGTCCAATTTGTTTGAAAGTTTGAAGATCCAGTTTCCTAGAAACTGTATTTCTTCCTGCATTCTAAATCTACTTTATTTCTTTTACACTTTCCTACTCTTTTT
The DNA here is from genome assembly GCA_963969495.1 of Ceratothoa steindachneri. Lineage (NCBI taxonomy): Eukaryota > Metazoa > Arthropoda > Malacostraca > Isopoda > Cymothoidae > Ceratothoa > Ceratothoa steindachneri. The sequence goes on from OZ018321.1 coordinate 10,882,612, forward strand.
ATACTTTTGAACTTTCTTTATTATACTTTTATTTGTTTTGTAATAAACTTGCAACTTGATGCCCAAAGAGGCTAAACGAGACTTAGACAGATTAAGAGAAAGTAAGTGAAGAAAAGGAAAAGACGAACAGAAAATTATCTGACGGAAAACTGAGAATCTTACAGATTAACACCAAAGGATGGATTGGAAAACGCAATATATTTAGAGAAGTTGATACTGACATAATCTTTGTATCAAGACGGCATCAATACAGAAAAAGGGATTAAAATATGGAACTATGAATTACATGCTAGCCACCAACCATACCCAAGAAAGATGGGATGTGGCGGTACTAGCCATCAAGAGGACCATTCCTTATCAGCACTTGAAGAATCTTTTGTCGCAATAAAAGTCGCGTTGAATTTTGGAAATCTAACAATCGTTACCACCTATCAACCACCGAGACTTATCTTTCTCCCCATCCCCAACTTGATTAATTTGTTTAACGAAAGAAGTCCCAGTACATTCATCCGTGATATTAACGGTCAATGTAGAAAAAAAAGGTTACAAATCAACCAACGGGCTTGAGTGCTGTTTAGGACGGACTACTGTGGTAAAGATGTCGTCCAAAGACTCGGCTTTATTTCCTTATGTTTATTACCGGAAGAGCAGCGATAGATCCAAACATTTTCTTAGATGGGAACAACGCATCATTTAATTATTAAAAAGACTACACAAGAATTCGTATTAAAATAAAACAAACATTAGATCTAAACCCATCAGAAAAGCATACGGAAAGGTAGACTGTTCGAAATATAAGAATCCTGGACTAATATATCCCTAAAGAACTAAAGGACGCAACACTTGAACAAATCAAGGAAGAACGAGTTCGATTAATGAACTTCCGAAGAAAGGCGGACGGAGAAGCGATACCAAGAATTCCTTACAAAACGATTACTCACTATAGAAGGACCGAAGAAATAAACAGAGTATACATAGATATCAGAATGAAATAATATACAGGAGAATACGTGGCCATCAAGAAACAGGTTGGTCAGGAGGAGAGAGCGAAAACAAGAACTTTCAACTAAAATCATAAAACAGCATAGGACAAATGGAATCAGGCAATGGCGGAAAGTGATGTAAGTCATCACCCAAAGAATTCTGAAAAAGGACGAAATCTATGAGAGGCAATCCACCTAAGACGAAAATATAATCAAGAGATGAACATGGAATTATTAGAGAAGTGAAACAAGAGATTGAAGACAGCCTCAGTGAACACTAGAGAAACGTCTTTAACATCAGCGAAGAAGAAAGACCCAACTTCGACATTAAACTCGAGGAACGTATTGTTGAATAAATAAACAAGAACCTAGGAAAAACGCCCCCCACGATTCAAGTGAAACAACAGTGAATAGAACGTTATATATAACGCTCAACAGTACGGATTTCGAAAAAATCTAGCTAGGGAAATGGCAATATGTACGAGTACTATCACAAAAATGTAAGACCTTTTTATATAGCACGCATCTGGCGAATGCTTCGAGAGTACTAGTTGCCGAAATTATTTTCCGCCTCATACTACATTAAAATCATATCAATAAAACACAAACACTACACCCCTCACCCCCTAAAATGAAACAAGTTAAAGCAAACCAAAGAAAATAAAACAAAACAAAACAAAGAAGAAGCAGAGAGAGAGGGAAGCACGGTCCGGGGTCGATGTTGAGCATTCAACCAACAACCGAAGTGAAATAAAATAGAGAAGGCCAATCACCTCCAGGGAGTCAAATACTCCACAAATTTGTGTGCACGAATCATTCAAGAAGACAAGGGACAAGAGGTAGAGACCATAATCATCAGGTACCGAGACAAGTAACGTGCGCGAAGATCCCCCAGACTGGGACATTCAACAAGAATGTGCCGAACAGTCTGAGGAACTCGCCCCCCGCCCTTCGTCGCAGTAATGCGCAGGGGAACGCCCCATCAAATGGCGGTGCGTCTCGCAAATCTGCTCTTTTCCAAAACGACAGAAGCAACCTGAAGCCGTCGCGGCATTGAAGGATAGGTCTAATGGAATAGTCAAGCCACAATGACCGGCAATTTTACGTTCCTCTCGGCCATTTCCAATCTTTTTTTGCCAGGGAACCCGTAGGGCTGACCTGATTCCTGCAATTTAGTTAATGTGAGAAAGAGCGAAATATAATCTGGACATCCAACCTTCTTGCGGCAATAATCACTTCATGGATACCATGAACCATGAGAAGCGGAGTTTCCAATGACCAAAGAACACTCAAGGCGCTTTGTGAGTGGCTAAAGAACATAGTCCGGTCTCCGAAACGGGCACGACGCGTTCTGCCCCCTATCAAGCGATATAATGCAACCAGCTCAGCGGTGAAAACAGATGCATTGCCAAATCGAACAAAAGTAACTTCGAAAAGAAGGGTACGGCGTGGAAATAGACCCCACCCTGAGACTTGGAGCCATTCATGTACACTTGCTGAGGTACTCCCAGCGCTATGGATGCTTTGGAAACAGAGACGTGTCGACAAATCCTTAAAGATGGTAACCGCCAAGGTAACATCCTTGGCAGGACCCGAAGCAGCACCAAGCTCTCAAAAAACCCAAAAGGGATCAAGGTATGACTGGTGTCTCCTGTTGGCATAGATACCGTCAAGATAGGCTGCGGAAGAAGTAAGAGCCGTTGGCAACTGAGAGAGAGGCCAGGCCCGCGTGCACAAATCCATAATACACTGTGTGCTTTTTGAAAGCAAGTGCTAACTCCTCGGTATCGACAAGTAGGCTCTCACTGGGAGAATTTCAGAAAGCAACGGTCACCAGACGGAGACTAATGTGGTAGATCGAGTTCAAATATAAGCCCGGCTGCGAATGCGTAAACTTCGCTTCCGTAGTCAAGCTTTGACCAAACAAAGGATCGGTAGACCGATAAAGCATTAGCCCTGTCAGCACCGAACCAATATTGTCCATGGCGTGGGTACAAGAGACCCTAAGGCTGTGAACATGGGCCTCTTAGGTAAGGCGTCGGTTGAAAACAAAACCAAGAAAACGGTGCGAATCTATCACCAGCTGGGAAAGAGTGATCTCTCGCTGGTTTTTGAAAAACGAGCAGATTAGCCATTAGTTAAGATTCTTGGAGGATACCTTCTCTCCAGATCCAGTTAAGGAAATATAACAGAATTGCCATGTCTCGCTCATTTAGGTGTTGAAACATAGTATACGGGACATCGTCCGGACCATAAGCGGTGTCCGCACATGAAGCAAGTGCGGAAAGCATATCAATCAACGTAAACCTGCCGTTGAAAGGTTCTTCACCTCTCGAATTGAGTTTTTTCGTTAAATAAAGATCCGTATCTCGCCAAAAAGAACAGCGCGGTGGGCTTCGAAACATAATATCCAAAGCTCGACGAAATTCACCGGAGGTAAAATTGGTTGAGCGGCGCATGTAGGCATATTGCTTCTGACTGCAAATGAAGTTCTAGGAATGTTAGTAGGGCCAAGGGCGATGAGGTAGCCGAAGAACTCAACAACCTCGCGAGTGTACAGAAGAGTCTGTCATTTCCTGAAATTTGGACATTTGCGCACCGCCCCGAAGCTCTTTTATGCTCTCCTCCTTTCGGTGAACAGCTTTAGGAGTCCCAGATTACGTGTTCACGACCAGCTTGGGATGGGGGAGGGAAGCTCATGTGAGTCTAACGACTTGGTAGAAGCGCGCGCCCTAACAGGAAACATTGCCGCAGGGAGAAAGCGAGAGCCCTGGATTTAGCCGAGCCTAGGTGTCAAACCTTTGTACCATCAGCTCACCCAGGGGGTAAGTGGTAGAACCAGCTGAATGAAGCGAATAGGTGTGTGAGCAACGCACTGTTAAGCCAAGATGGGCCATAAGTAATATGTGTTTTTTTAAAAAATTGAGACAAACGACTTCCCAGGTAGAGCATATACGAGGGGCGGTCAATAAGTTTTGCAATTCGGAAATAAGGAAACGAGATATGAGAAAAAGTGTTTTATTATTTTTCAATATAACTACCCTCGACTTCAATGCACTTGCGCCACTTGTCCCTGAGGATTCGAATTCCCGACAACCAGAAATCTCCCGACTGCTGTTCAATCCACTCCTGGACGGCGAGCTGGACATCTTCATCGTCCCCAAACCGGCGTCCACGCAGTGCAGCCTTGAGCTGGCGGAATAAAAAGTAGTCGCCAGGCGCCAGATCTGGACTGTAGGGGAGTTGGTTGAGCTCGTCGAATCCGCACTCGCGCAAGGCAGCTTGTGCAACTCTGGCCTTGAGAAAAGGGGCATTGTCGTGGAGGAGCAGGACACCGCGTGTCAACTTACCGCGCCCCTTCTGACAGATGCACTTCTTCAACCCAGCCAGTTCCTCAGCGTAATATTGGCCTGTGATAGTCCTTCCACAAAGCGCATAGTCCACCATCAACACTCCCTCAGAATCCCAGAAGAATGTGGCCATGATCCTCCCGGCTGAGGTTTGGGTCCGGAACTTGATGGAAGTCGGAGAGCCCCTGTGCTTCCAGGCCATGCTTTCGAGCTTGGTCTCGGGATCCCAGTGATGGACCCCCGTTTCTTCACCTGTCACTATGCGTGACCCGAATCAGGCCGAGTCTTGGTTGTACAGGAGCAGCAGCTCTCCGAAATTTGACGACGTTGAAGTCGATCATTGGGCGTGGGGTTTCTAGGGACTCAACGGGCAGAGACCTTGGTCATGGCCAAATTGTCGTGGATGATGTTGCTAACACTTCCATGTGATATTCCAAGTTCCCGCTTGATTTCTTCGACCTTCACCCATCGATTTTCGAGGATCATCCTCTCAACACGTGCTACAATTTACTCGTTGGTCACGTCAGACGGGTGTCCTGGACGGGGGTAATCTTCAAGGGACTCACAACCATAGCGGAACTCCCTACCCCAGCCAGCAATGGTTTCATAGGAAGGGGCGGTGTTGGTGTACACTGCAACCATGCGTTCATGGATCTCTTTTGCATTCTTGCCTTCCTTGGTCAAAAATTTAAACACTGCGTGGTGCTCAACCTTCTTTATTGTTGAAATATTTGTGACTGACGATCTGCGATCAGCTACTGCTTCTTAAATAGAAGAAGCAGTAGCATGCGGCTGCCGGTCCTGACTTGTCATAACTTGTCCTGACACCCTCACAAACAGCCATCGCCTTTCCTCTGTTTTGCCCTACCGATTCGCAGAACTTATTGACCGCCCCTCGTATATATATATATATATATATATATATATATATATATATATATATATATATATAAAAATATAAACATATATCTCTCTCTCTCTCTCTCTCTCTCTCTCTCTCTCTCTCTCTCTCTCTATATATATATATATATATATATATATATATATATATATATAGATAGATAGATATATATATATATATAGATATGGATATGTACCACGTCGGATTTTAGAAAAAATTATATAATTGGATCTAGCGAAAACAGCCCTGGGTTAATGTTGAGATTACTCTCCTTATCTGATAGCATTAAAATATTGACCTCATCTCAGGGAAACGTGCTTTGTATAAATACTGGGTGTCTTATTTTTCTTACCATTAAGTTTGAAAATGTCGAATAGACGAAGGAACTAACTCCAATCTGCCTTTTATTCAGGTTCCTTCGGTGGTACATATTCATATTTATAGTTATCACGCGCTAACTTTCGTGATATTTCCCATATATATATATATATATATATATATATATATATATATATATATATATACATATGTTTGTAACCTATATAAGGTTGTCTTCTCCATTTTCATGCTATTCCTTGAAAATGAACTGTCAAATATAGTTCGAAAGTGCTTGGATTCCTATTTTCATTTACCTGTGAGTTAATTTTCATATTATTGCCTTCTTCATGTGCCACTTTGTGAGTTTTTTCATTATATAAATATATATATATATATATATATATATATATATATATATATATATATATATATATATATATATATATATATATCCATTACCGTATATTTTAAGAACGAGATTTTTTAAAGGTTTGAATAAGATTTTTTCTTTTTTAGTTCGGTTGTCACCTAAGTATAGTTAATTTTTTTATCAAAGTTATTTCTAATAATTACTATATAAGAAGAACTACAGAATCTAGGACCAGCAAAGACCCTAAGGTCCGCTCGAGGCTAGTCCGCTACACTAAATCAAAAACTACGATACACCCTTATCTACGAGTGTATCTCTAACATGCTTTTTTTTTCTTTTTTTTAAATACTATCTACTGTACACACTTATCTACATGTGTACATTATCGTGCAATTTTAACTAATCAAACTAGGGGTTGGGGGAGATAGAAAGTTTTTCTTCTCATCTTCCGCAGCCACTCGACTGCTAGTGGTGAAAAGCTAATTTAGGGATAGAGACTACTTATAGGATAGGCGGAAAAGAAATGGGACATCTAAGCTACACATGCAGAGAATCGCCGGCATCATTTTTAGTCATCATAATTTCATATCCTTAAACCTCCGCTCCAAACTCTCTCTCTGCAAGGACGTTTAAATTCACAGTGCTCAACTACGTTATATTTAAACTATTCAAATGCACGTCGAGACGATTTTTGAACATATTAACCGAAGTGCTATCTACTACGTGGGTGGGCAGCCGATTCCAATTTTGAGTAACTTTAAATGTAAAATAGTTTTGGGCTATACTAGTGTTAAAACGCTTGTTCACTAATTTTAACCCGTGCTGACGAGTATTTCCCCTATGATCCAGTTCGAACAGATTGCGAAAGTCAACGTTTGAGAAACCCTTTAGTATTTTAAATACTTTTATTAGCTGGCCACGTAATCTTCTGCGTTCTAGCGATGGCAAATCTAAAGCCCTGAGCCTTTCCTCGTATGATCTATTCCTCAGCTCTGGAATTAATTTCGTAGCCCTACGCTGCACTCTTTCTAATTGCGCGATATCTTTCATTAAATATGGAGCCCAAAATTGAACAGCGTATTCGAGAAGTGGCCGCACAAGGGATTTATATAAAGGTAAAATTACATCCTTAGATTTGAAGGTGAAATTACGCGCGATATAACCCAAAACGCGATTTGCTTTTTTACACGCATCCGCGCATTGCTTCGAGAATTTAAAATCGTCTGAGACTAATACTCCCAAGTCTTTTTCTAATTTAACCGCGTCGAGGACTTGGCCTTTCATGGTATATTCTACTCTTAAATTATGGCAACCCAAGTGCATTACCTTGCATTTGCTTAAATTAAATTCCATTTGCCACTTGTCCGCCCAATTGGCAATCGAGTTTAGGTCCCCCTGCAATTTATCGACATCCGATCTTACATAGGCACGATTGCCCAGCTTCGTGTCGTCCGCAAATTTCGAAATCCGACTAAGTATGCCTTTATCTAAATCGTTAATATAAATTAAAAACAATAAAGGGCCTAAAACAGAGCCCTGCGGTACCCCACTACTAACGCTGGCCCAATCTGAACATTCCCCATTTATTATCACCCACTGCGAGCGATCTTTCAGCCAATTTCTAATCCAGTTTAAAATCTTACCAGTCACCCCAATCGCTTTAACTTTCATTAATAACCTTTGGTGGGGGACGGTGTCGAACGCCTTTTTAAAGTCTAAATATATTACGTCTACAGCTTTGCTTTCATCGTACACGCAAATCATTTTGTGGAAGAATTCAAGCAAGTTAGTCAAGCACGATCTCGCACGCCTAAATCCATGTTGGGTATCGTTAATCAGCTTATTTGCCTCGAGGTGGCTCACTATTCTATCTTTAATTACAGATTCTAAAAGCTTCCCAACTACCGAAGTTAGACTAATAGGCCGAAAATTCGTTGCTTCAAATCTATTCCCCTTCTTAAATATAGGTGTAACGTTTGCTCGCTTGAAATCTAACGGAACTACGCCATCCTCTAATGAGCGATTGAAAATTTCACGCAATGGCTTAACGAGTTCATTTTGAAGCTCCTTTAAATGAATTGGATATACCCCATCGGGGCCCGGAGATTTCGACTTTTTCATTAGCTTAATAAATTTAAGGATTTCCTCGTCATTTATAGTTACATCGGATATGCAATTATCAGCACTACGAACTTCCCCAATTAACGATTCCAATTCGGAAGAATCTTCCACAGTAAACACGCTCGTAAAATGCTCATTTAAAATTTTGGACATTTCTGTCGGAATTTCAGTCAAACGACCACCATCCTTATCTTTGATCGGCCCTATCGATCCTTTTACGGGTTTCCTATTATTTACGTACCCATAAAACCGTTTCGGTTCATTCTTCGAATCCTTTGCAAGGTTTTTTCATACTTCCTCTAAAAGAAGAAAAAGAAGTAGAAGAAGAACTACAGAACTACAGAACTACAGAATCTAGGACCAGCAAAGACCCTAAGGTCCGCTCGAGGCTAGTCCGCTACACTAAATCAAAAACTACGATACACCCTTATCTACGAGTGTATCTCTAACATGCTTTTTTTTTTCTTTTTTTTAAATACTATCTACTGTACACACTTATCTACATGTGTACATTATCGTGCAATTTTAACTAATCAAACTAGGGGTTGGGGGAGATAGAAAGTTTTTCTTCTCATCTTCCGCAGCCACTCGACTGCTAGTGGTGAAAAGCTAATTTAGGGATAGAGACTACTTATAGGATAGGCGAAAAAGAAATGGGAAATCTAAGCTACACATGCAGAGAATCGCCGGCATCATTTTTAGTCATCATAATTTCATATCCTTAAGCCTCCGCTACAAACTCTCTCTCTGCAAGGACGTTTAAATTCACAGTGCTCAACTACGTTATATTTAAACTATTCAAATGCACGTCGAGACGATTTTTGAACATATTAACCGAAGTGCTATCTACTACGTGGGTGGGCAGCCGATTCCAATTTTGAGTAACTTTAAATGTAAAATAGTTTTGGGCTATACTAGTGTTAAAACGCTTGTTCACTAATTTTAACCCGTGCTGACGAGTATTTCCCCTATGATCCAGTTCGAACAGATTGCGAAAGTCAACGTTTGAGAAACCCTTTAGTATTTTAAATACTTTTATTAGCTGGCCACGTAATCTTCTGCGTTCTAGCGATGGCAAATCTAAAGCCCTGAGCCTTTCCTCGTATGATCTATTCCTCAGCTCTGGAATTAATTTCGTAGCCCTACGCTGCACTCTTTCTAATTGCGCGATATCTTTCATTAAATATGGAGCCCAAAATTGAACAGCGTATTCGAGAAGTGGCCGCACAAGGGATTTATATAAAGGTAAAATTACATCCTTAGATTTGAAGGTGAAATTACGCGCGATATAACCCAAAACGCGATTTGCTTTTTTACACGCATCCGCGCATTGCTTCGAGAATTTAAAATCGTCTGAGACTAATACTCCCAAGTCTTTTTCTAATTTAACCGCGTCGAGGACTTGGCCTTTCATGGTATATTCTACTCTTAAATTATGGCAACCCAAGTGCATTACCTTGCATTTGCTTAAATTAAATTCCATTTGCCACTTGTCCGCCCAATTGGCAATCGAGTTTAGGTCCCCCTGCAATTTATCGACATCCGATCTTACATAGGCACGATTGCCCAGCTTCGTGTCGTCCGCAAATTTCGAAATCCGACTAAGTATGCCTTTATCTAAATCGTTAATATAAATTAAAAACAATAAAGGGCCTAAAACAGAGCCCTGCGGTACCCCACTACTAACGCTGGCCCAATCTGAACATTCCCCATTTATTATCACCCACTGCGAGCGATCTTTCAGCCAATTTCTAATCCAGTTTAAAATCTTACCAGTCACCCCAATCGCTTTAACTTTCATTAATAACCTTTGGTGGGGGACGGTGTCGAACGCCTTTTTAAAGTCTAAATATATTACGTCTACAGCTTTGCTTTCATCGTACACGCAAATCATTTTGTGGAAGAATTCAAGCAAGTTAGTCAAGCACGATCTCGCACGCCTAAATCCATGTTGGGTATCGTTAATCAGCTTATTTGCCTCGAGGTGGCTCACTATTCTATCTTTAATTACAGATTCTAAAAGCTTCCCAACTACCGAAGTTAGACTAATAGGCCGAAAATTCGTTGCTTCAAATCTATTCCCCTTCTTAAATATAGGTGTAACGTTTGCTCGCTTGAAATCTAACGGAACTACGCCATCCTCTAATGAGCGATTGAAAATTTCACGCAATGGCTTAACGAGTTCATTTTGAAGCTCCTTTAAATGAATTGGATATACCCCATCGGGGCCCGGAGATTTCGACTTTTTCATTAGCTTAATAAATTTAAGGATTTCCTCGTCATTTATAGTTACATCGGATATGCAATTATCAGCACTACGAACTTCCCCAATTAACGATTCCAATTCGGAAGAATCTTCCACAGTAAACACGCTCGTAAAATGCTCATTTAAAATTTTGGACATTTCTGTCGGAATTTCAGTCAAACGACCACCATCCTTATCTTTGATCGGCCCTATCGATCCTTTTACGGGTTTCCTATTATTTACGTACCCATAAAACCGTTTCGGTTCATTCTTCGAATCCTTTGCAAGGTTTTTTCATACTTCCTCTAAAAGAAGAAAAAGAAGTAGAAGAAGAACTACAGAACTACAGAACTACAGAATCTAGGACCAGCAAAGACCCTAAGGTCCGCTCGAGGCTAGTCCGCTACACTAAATCAAAAACTACGATACACCCTTATCTACGAGTGTATCTCTAACATGCTTTTTTTTTTTTAAATACTATCTACTGTACACACTTATCTACATGTGTACATTATCGTGCAATTTTAACTAATCAAACTAGGGGTTGGGGGAGATAGAAAGTTTTTCTTCTCATCTTCCGCAGCCACTCGACTGCTAGTGGTGAAAAGCTAATTTAGGAAAAGAGACTACTTATAGGATAGGCGGAAAAGAAATGGGACATCTAAGCTACACATGCAGAGAATCGCCGGCATCATTTTTAGTCATCATAATTTCATATCCTTAAGCCTCCGCTCCAAACTCTCTCTCTGCAAGTACGTTTAAATTCACAGTGCTCAACTACGTTATATTTAAACTATTCAAATGCACGTCGAGACGATTTTTGAACATATTAACCGAAGTGCTATCTACTACGTGGGTGGGCAGCCGATTCCAATTTTGAGTAACTTTAAATGTAAAATAGTTTTGGGCTATACTAGTGTTAAAACGCTTGTTCACTAATTTTAACCCGTGCTGACGAGTATTTCCCCTATGATCCAGTTCGAACAGATTGCGAAAGTCAACGTTTGAGAAACCCTTTAGTATTTTAAATACTTTTATTAGCTGGCCACGTAATCTTCTGCGTTCTAGCGATGGCAAATCTAAAGCCCTGAGACTTTCCTCGTATGATCTATTCCTCAGCTCTGGAATTAATTTCGTAGCCCTACGCTGCACTCTTTCTAATTGCGCGATATCTTTCATTAAATATGGATCCCAAAATTGAACAGCGTATTCGAGAAGTGGCCGCACAAGGGATTTATATAAAGGTAAAATTACATCCTTAGATTTGAACTACAGAACTACAGAATCTAGGACCAGCAAAGACCCTAAGGTCCGCTCGAGGCTAGTCCGCTACACTAAATCAAAAACTACGATACACCCTTATCTACGAGTGTATCTCTAACATTCTATTTTTTTTTTTTTTTTTAATACTATCTACTGTACACACTTATCTACATGTGTACATTATCGTGCAATTTTAACTAATCAAACTAGGGGTCGGGGGAGATAGAAAGTTTTTCTTCTCATCTTCCGCAGCCACTCGACTGCTAGTGGTGAAAAACTAATTTAGGGATAGAGACTACTTATAGGATAGGCGGAAAAGAAATGGGACATCTAAGCTACACATGCAGAGAATCGCCGGCATCATTTTTTAGTGAAGGTGAAATTACGCGCGATATAACTCAAAACGCGATTTGCTTTTTTACACGAACGAAGGAGAAGAAGAAGAACTACAGAACTACAGAATCTAGGACCAGCAAAGACCCTAAGGTCCGCTCGAGGCTAGTCCGCTACACTAAATCAAAAACTACGATACACCCTTATCTACGAGTGTATCTCTAACATGCTATTTTTTTTTTTTTTTTAATACTTTCTACTGTACACACTTATCTACATGTGTACATTATCGTGCAATTTTAACTAATCAAACTAGGGGTCGGGGGAGATAGAAAGTTTTTCTTCTCATCTTCCGCAGCCACTCGACTGCTAGTGGTGAAAAACTAATTTAGGGATAGAGACTACTTATAGGATAGGCGGAAAAGAAATGGGACATCTAAGCTACACATGCAGAGAATCGCCGGCATCATTTTTAGTCATCATAATTTCATATCCTTAAACCTCCGCTCCAAACTCTCTCTCTCTGCAAGGACGTCCAAATTCACAGTGCTCAACTACGTTATATTTAAACTATTCAAATGCACGTCGAGACGATTTTTGAACATATTAACCGAAGTGCTATCTACTACGTGGGTGGGCAGCCGATTCCAATTTTGAGTAACTTTAAATGTAAAATAGTTTTGGGCTATACTAGTGTTAAAACGCTTGTTCACTAATTTTAACCCGTGCTGACGAGTATTTCCCCTATGATCCAGTTCGAACAGATTGCGAAAGTCCACGTTTGAGAAACCCTTTAGTATTTTAAATACTTCTATTAGCTGGCCACGTAATCTTCTGCTTTCTAGCGATGGCAAATCTAAAGCCCTGAGCCTTTCCTCGTATGATCTATTCCTTAGCTCTGGAATTAATTTCGTAGCCCTACGCTGCACTCTTTCTAATTGCGCAATATCTTTCATTAAATATGGAGCCCAAAATTGAACAGCGTATTCGAGAAGTGGCCGCACAAGGGATTTATATAAAGGTAAAATTACTCTAAGAAGAAGAAGAAGAAGAACTACAGAACTACAGAACTACAGAATCTAGGACCAGCAAAGACCCTAAGGTCCGCTCGAGGCTAGTCCGCTACACTAAATCAAAAACTACGATACACCCTTATCTACGAGTGTATCTCTAACATGCTATTTTTTTTTTTTTTTTTTTTTAATACTATCTACTGTACACACTTATCTACATGTGTACATTATCGTGCAATTTTAACTAATCAAACTAGGGGTCGGGGGAGATAGAAAGTTTTTCTTCTCATCTTCCGCAGCCACTCGACTGCTAGTGGTGAAAAACTAATTTAGGGATAGAGACTACTTATAGGATAGGCGGAAAAGAAATGGGACATCTAAGCTACACATGCAGAGAATCGCCGGCATCATTTTTAGTCATCATAATTTCATATCCTTAAACCTCCGCTCCAAACTCTCTCTCTCTGCAAGGACGTCCAAATTCACAGTGCTCAACTACGTTATATTTAAACTATTCAAATGCACGTCGAGACGATTTTTGAACATATTAACCGAAGTGCTATCTACTACGTGGGTGGGCAGCCGATTCCAATTTTGAGTAACTTTAAATGTAAAATAGTTTTGGGCTATACTAGTGTTAAAACGCTTGTTCACTAATTTTAACCCGTGCTGACGAGTATTTCCCCTATGATCCAGTTCGAACAGATTGCGAAAGTCAACGTTTGAGAAACCCTTTAGTATTTTAAATACTTCAATTAGCTGGCCACGTAATCTTCTGCTTTCTAGCGATGGCAAATCTAAAGCCCTGAGCCTTTCCTCGTATGATCTATTCCTCAGCTCTGGAATTAATTTCGTAGCCCTACGCTGCACTCTTTCTAATTGTGCGATATCTTTCATTAAATATGGAGCCCAAAATTGAACAGCGTATTCGAGAAGTGGCCGCACAAGGGATTTATATAAAGGTAAAATTACATCCTTAGATTTGAAGATGAAATTGCGCGCGATATAACCCAAAACGCGATTTGCTTTTTTACACGCATCCGCGCATTGCTTCGAGAATTTAAAATCATCTGAGACTAATACTCCCAAGTCTTTTTCTAATTTAACCGCGTCGAGGACTTGGCCTTTCATGGTATAATCTACTCTTAAATTATGGCAACCCAAGTGCATTACCTTGCATTTGCTTAAATTAAATTCCATTTGCCACTTGTCCGCCCAATTGGCAATCGAGTTTAGGTCCCCCTGCAATTTATCGACATCCGATCTTACATAGGCACGATTACCCAGCTTCGTGTCGTCCGCAAATTTCGAAATCCGACTAAGTATGCCTTTATCTAAATCGTTAATATAAATTAAAAACAATAAAGGGCCTAAAACAGAGCCCTGCGGTACCCCACTACTAACGCTGGCCCAATCTGAACATTCCCCATTTATTACTACCCGCTGCGAGCGATCTTTCAGCCAATTTCTAATCCAGTTTAAAATCTTACCAGTCACCCCAATCGCTTTAACTTTCATTAATAACCTTTGGTGGGGGACGGTGTCGAACGCCTTTTTAAAGTCTAAATATATTACGTCTACAGCTTTGCTTTCATCGTACACGCAAATCATTTTGTGGAAGAATTCGAGCAAGTTAGTCAAGCACGATCTCGCACGCCTAAATCCATGCTGGGTATCGTTAATCAGCTTATTTGCCTCGAGGTGGCTCACTATTCTATCTTTAATTACAGATTCTAAAAGCTTCCCAACTACCGAAGTTAGACTAATAGGCCGAAAATTCGTTGCTTCAAATCTATTCCCCTTCTTAAATATAGGTGTAACGTTTGCTCGCTTGAAATCCAACGGAACTACGCCATCCTCTAATGAGCGATTGAAAATTTCACGCAATGGCTTAACGAGTTCATTTTGAAGCTCCTTTAAATGAATTGGATATACCCCATCGGGGCCCGGAGATTTCGACTTTTTCATTAGCTTAATAAATTTAAGAATTTCCTCGTCCTTTATACTTACATCGGATATGCATTTATCAGCACTACGAACTTCCCCAATTAACGATTCCAATTCGGAAGAATCTTCCACAGTAAACACGCTCGTAAAATGCTCATTTAAAATTTTAGACATTTCTGTCGGAAGTTCAGTCAAACGACCATCCTTATCTTTGATCGGCCCTATCGATCCTTTTACGGGTTTCCTATTATTTACGTACCCATAAAACCGTTTCGGTTCATTCTTTGAATCCTTAGCGAGGTTTATTTCATACTTCCTCTTCGCATCTCTGACCGCACGTTTAACTTCCCTACGAGAATCTATGTAATTTTGCCGACTTATAACTGACCCATTGTTTTTATGAATTTTAAATTTTCTATTTCGGTCCCGGATTAAGCGTAGTATTAACGGACTAAGCCACGGAGCTCTCATCGACTTCCCGCTCTTACGCACATAACTAACCAAATCAGAATTCACACGAAGCAGCGTACATCGAAGTTCTGCGTACATCTCTCCTACCGACCTGTTCTCGAATCGTATTCCCCAGTCTATATCCTTAATCCTTTCGCGAAAAATATCGAAATCACAGCTACCAAAACGAGGGATGAGCTGCGAGCTCATTCTAACTTCTACGCAGGTGTTTAGATCGAATCTAATCGCATTATGGTCGCTGGAAGTTAAATGTTCACCCACACGTACGTTTTCTAACAATGACTCATCGGTTGCCATGATTAAATCAAGAATATTGCTATCACGAGTAGGCTCTTCCACTTTTTGTACGAGAAAATTCTCCAACATAAAGTTTAATAGCCTCTCACCCGGTTTATCAGAAGTAAGGTTGCTAAAGTTAACATTAGGTAAATTAAAATCGCCGCAGACTAATGTGGTCCCTTTTCTAATCCAAGACGTAAGCGTATCGAAGAGTGCAGCATCTTCTCTTTCCAATTGGCAAGGCGGACGATATAGCACGACTAAGTTAATTTTATTTATAGCATCTAAACTTAGCTGGACTAATAAAGCATCACTTCGCATATCATCCTTAGACGAGTCCATCGTTATGGCGTTTAGATCCTCTTTTATATACATTAATACGCCCCCTCCTCTACCGGTTTGTCTATTTCTGTAATGAATTTTGTACCCCGCTATATCGAACTCGCAAACACTGATCCCCGTATGAGTGTCTAACCATGTTTCACTTAGGAATACGAGGTCGAAATTACCCTCTAGAATAACGGCTTTTATTTCGGCAATTTTATTTTTTAAGCTACGAACATTCGCATATATGCATCTCAGTTTGCGCTTTACGTTAACTCTTCTATAACACTCAGATCCGTTCCGTTTCCCTGCACCCCGTCGATAGTGCCCTCTTCACGCGTGGGCCGGCCCGGCGCATCGGCATCACGTGGCCGCGCAACTCTCCTACCTAAAATGCTACGTACGGACTCGTCTAAGATCCTACCCAGCCGACTATTACCCACATCGCTTAGGTGAATTCCGTCCTTTTGGAAAAGTGACGGATGGTCCTGGAATGAATCCCATAAGTTAAAAAAGCTAACACCAGTTTCTCGACACAACCGCTTAAGACATTCGTTAGTATAGATCGCTCTAGATTGGAGGCGCAACGTGGATTTAAGTCGGGGGAGAACACCAATAATTCCCACGTTGGTTGCTTTGGATTTCGCCGTATCTATCATGGTTCTGGCACGATAAACTATATCTTCCGGGGTGCTGTCATACCTATGGACGTCGTTGCCCCCTACCATCGTGATGATCGTTCGTTCACCACGCGTATCTTCCAATTTCTCGATCTCGGCGGCCACGTTGTTAATGCGGCCACCGGGATAGCAAAAGCGCTTACGCTTAGAAGGGTTACGCGCAGCAAACTCCTGATCCTGCCTTCTAATTAAGGAGTCCCCCATTAAAACGGTTTCCTCTTCCCCCTCGAAAGGAGTTAGCAACGCGAAAGGGTTCGAACAGGGTAAAACGAAGTTCTGATCCCTCGTTGGTCTAGCCCCATTTCTAACACTTCGAAATTGCGATTCCTGAGGCCTAAACGAGTTTAAAATTCGTTGTTGCTCGTCAACAACTACCTGATGATTCGAATTTGCAGGCCGCCTATCTCTATTACTATTTTCCCTCCCGCGCATGTCGTGAATAGCAGAATCTAGTTTGGAATTTAAGTCATCGACTTTACGGTTAGTCGAGATCACATCCCTTGCAACGGTATTTAATTCAAGTTTGATCTCGCTGATCGCACTTGACAACTTGCGTTCAAACGCTTCGTTCAATATACAAAAGCGACATATTCTAATTTGCTCAAGGTTCGAGGGAACGTAAATTTCCTTATTAAATGAAGCAGCGCACCTTGAGCATTCGATCTTAATAACGGGCATTGTCGGTTTTTTTTTTTTTTTTTTTTAATTCGCACTAATTTAGAAAACAAGCTGCACAAGCTAATAATATACTGTATACGGTTATTGAAAAATCGAACTTTATAATACGGCGACTAATATTGAATAGGCGATATATATAAAAGTATTCAGTAGCAGAGGCACGATAAATTCTGAGCACAGTGAAATTAGCGGGAGCACAGAGCGAGCACGTCTTTTCAGTAGAGAGTCGGTGGGACGAAGAAGAAGAAGTAGAAGAAGAAGAAGAAGAAGAAGAAGAAGAAGAAGAAGAAGAAGAAAAAGAAAAAGGAAAAGAAAAAGAAGAACAAAAAGAAAAGAAGGAAGAAGAAGAAAAAGAAGAAGAGTGTGATAGACCGGTTTGAGGCCGCTTAATTTTAACCGTTATCACATGTTGTTTAGAAACACGATGCTACCCACGTGCATCTTCGCCTTGAAGCCAAGCGCGTTATGGCGCCACCTGAGTAAATATTTAACCAAGGAGGTGCATCCCCTCCCCCCCGTTTCACCCCATGCGCCGACATCACCAGATTGAGCTAGGCTTATGAGCAGATAAGTTATTGTTCTCAGGCACGGCTGTACATTTCCTCGAAGCCCCACTCCATTGTCCCCTGCGCCAAGGGGATGGCTCGACTATTTATACGGAAACTTTACCACTAAGAGGAGATTCGAGATCCAGATTTTCTTCGCGAGACATCACTACGATCCAGTCTCACCTTGTGCACTAAGGGCCCTCTACCTCAAGATCCACCATCATTGTCTAGAAGAGGACAATATCTCTTGAGTGCCAAGGTTTGAGCCTTCGAGACGCCAAGTCCACAGGGCTTTCCCTGTTGTTCAGAAAGAGAACAACGTTAGAAAAGCCATTGTTCTTTGAGCCCGTTGACAAGAATCGGTTCTCACCCTTCCCCCTGTTGTTCAGAAAGAGAACAACGTTAGAACAGCCATTGTTCTTTGAGCCCGTAGACAAGAGACGGTTCTCACCCTTTCCCTCTGTTGTTCAGAAGAAAACAACGTAGAACAGCACTTGTTCTTCAAGTCCGTTCGCCAAGAAACGGTTCTCATTCCCAAGACGCCACGTCAGGATCATTTAATTCCCCCCTCCTTTGCCTGGAACTCGCCAGCGGACCGAAGATTCCTTCGCGTCGCTTTCCTCTGCACAACAACGTTTAATTACGTAAGCTGAACATTACCGTTGAGTATTTAACCTTTTTTGTCAACCCTATCCTGTGCTTTAAATGGTTTAGCAAACCATCCCACCCCTTTAATTTTTATTTGTTTTACCTTTTTAAATCTCTTCCAAATCTTAATCCTCGGATTAGCCAGATTTACCACGCCCCCTTCCATTCCCTGTTTATGTCAATATTTTCCGTTTTGTGTGTTGTTTATAGTTTTATTAATAAAACTCTATTTTATAAATGATAGCCATATTATTATCCTTGAGCTCAGTTCCACTTCTTAAGCATATTGAAGATAAACAACATCGGTCGACCAGATAACCACGCACTCTAAATATAATTGAATAGTTCCCTCAACGAATAGTCATATATGGTATATCGTCGAGAGTCCATTCTACGACATATATATATATATATATATATATATATATATATATATATATATATATATATATATATATATACGTAGGTGAGTCAAAAAGTTCTCAGACAAATGGCATAAAATTTTTATTTGTAATAATACTGTAATCATTTTTCTACATAAGCTCCATTAACATCTATACACTTTCTTAATCTATGAATCCAACGGTAAAGACCATCTTTGTAGAATTCACGGGGTTGTCTCTGGCACCAAGTAATGACCTGCTTTTTTGCTTCATCTAATGATTGAAACCGGGTTCCTTTTAGGTGTCCCTTTAAATTTGGTTAGATTAGGTTAGGTTAGGTTAGGTTAGGTTAGGTTAGGTTAGGTTAGGTTAGGTTACCTAACCTAACCAAATTTAAAGGGACACCTAAAAGGAACCCGGTTTCAATCATTAGATGAAGCGAAAAAGCAGGTCATTACTTGGTGCCAGAGACAACCCCGTGAATTCTACAAAGATGGTCTTTACCGTTGGATTCATAGATTAAGAAAGTGTATAGATGTTAATGGAGCTTATGTAGAAAAATGATTACAGTATTATTACAAATAAAAATTTTATGCCATTTATCTGAGAACTTTTTGACTCCCCCTCGTATATATATATATATATATATATATACTATTTAAATTTGGTATCAAGTGTGTAAGGTTTAACGCTATATCTTTCCAAACACTGGTCTCAATCGAGTAAAGCATAGTGTTATTCGTTATAATAATAGAGTATAGTAGTTCCCTTTTGTTTTAACGATTGCTATCCCCTTTTTTGGAAACTTAAGAAGCTGGAGTAGCTCAAGGAACTGTTATAATAATTAGTTTGTGTTTTTTTGTGTGATTTTAGTCATTGGTTATTTAGAACGAGAAATTAATTACGAATAGGTCATTGCCCATATTTAGGTAGGCTAACTCTCTAGAAGGCATAATTCTTATTGCAAGGAATTTTAGTTGGTAGACTATTTCGCCCCCAAGTGCAAAAATTACTTAGTGCGAAATCTTCAAAGCGCAAGGAGAGTCCTTGGGACTTTCCGGAAAAGAATTAATTGAGTACGTTCAAGAGGAGCAAAGAACAGAAAGAGAAAACGAAGAAAAAGAAAGAGAAATCCAACGAGAAGAAAGAGAAAGAGAAATCCAACAAGAAGAAAGAGAAAGAGAAATCGAACGAGAAGAAAGAGAAAGAGAAATCCAACGAGAAGAAAAAGAAAGAGAAAGAGAAATACAACGAGAAGAAAGAGAAAGAGAAATCCAACGAGAAGAAAGAGAAAGAGAAATCCAACGAGAAGAAAAAGAAAGAGAAAGATAAATCCAACGAGAAGAAAGATTAAGAGAGGAACGGAAAGGCAAGCTGAGCTTTACCATCAGATTGAATTAGCTCGTGTAAAAGCCGAAATACAATCAGCCAGCTCACGTTCAGAAGCCCCGCCCAATCTCCCACTTAAGTTCCCCAATTTCAGGGATGGAGAGGATTTCGGAGCATTTTTAGCCCACTTCGAAAAGATCCTCAAAATTAATAACATGGATCTGGAGGCTGAAGGTGTAGTCAGATTACTTCCACTGTTAAATTGTAAATTGCACGAAATTTTCATATCTTTACCATCTGAATGTACAATTAACTACAGCACCTTAAAAGCTGAGTTATTGGCCGTTATAATATGACTCCCGATTTCTACCGACAAGAATTTCGAGAAGGTCGTATTAAACCCGGACAGACGTTGCGTCAATTCGGATACATTCTTCAGGGGAATTTTAAATTTTGGTTAGAATCATCAAAGGTTGATCCTGACTACGAGTCCTTAACAGACTTCGTGTTGCGGAATCAATTTTTGGCGTCTCTCCCGATGGAGATCACTGCATTCGTCAAGGATCGTCGGTCCCAGACCTTTAAAGAGTGTACCGAAGAAGCGGATGTCTATGCCGCAAGCCATAATTTATACCCAAAGGAGAATCGAACCTCTCACCAACCCCCCAACCAGGAAAGAAGAGCGGATTCGCGACCCTTCCCAGGAAAGCTGCCAAAGTTTCCGGGTCCTGTAAAACCCCAAAACTTCTTTCCCCAAAACCAACACCGGGACATCAAACCTCCCGTTAAGATTTCTCCTCCATCACTCTTCTCGAAGCGACCAATCATATGCTTCACCTGTGGTGTAGAAAACCACATGAGCTGCAATTGCCCCCAAAATTCTAGGCTTAAAAGCGGACCAGCCCACCAAGTTTACCAGATTAATGCCACCCCGGCTTCCCCGGTGGTGCAGACCCAATCAGCAGCTTCTCCCCCTCCGTCAGGCCACCAGGTAAATTTTATTTTTGACAAAAGTTCATCGGGAACTTTGAATTTTGAGGAGGGCAGCGTGAACGGCTGCCGAGTATCGACTCTCGTCAGGGACACAAGGCGTACGTGTTTCATCATGTCCGACGAGCTCCTCCCCCCAGTGGACCCTAACCACGAAAAATTTTCGGTGGTACATGACTACCTTGGGCGGGCGAACCAATTCCCCGTCGTTAGATGTTACCTGCAGTGTCAGTATTATAATGGCTGGGCTGAAGTCATTTCAGCCCCCATAATATTCTTTTCCGTACTTATAGGA
The DNA here is from genome assembly GCA_963969495.1 of Ceratothoa steindachneri. Classification (NCBI taxonomy): domain Eukaryota; kingdom Metazoa; phylum Arthropoda; class Malacostraca; order Isopoda; family Cymothoidae; genus Ceratothoa; species Ceratothoa steindachneri. The sequence continues at coordinate 10,904,081 of OZ018321.1, forward strand.
CAAAGCCCCCAAGTAAGTTCCGACCCTGTGTCTCAGGCCGCCCTTCCTCGAGGCCGAGCTAAGAAAGAAGCCCAGCTGCCCGTCTCCATTAGAACCGCGATACCGTCCAAATTCTCGGAGACCCTTAACCAGGACTTTAGGACGGTACAAAAGGAGTGTGAATTACTAACACCCTTAGGTGATAAGGCCCAAAACAAGGACACGGAGACTGTCCGTGGACCCAAAGAAAAAAAGTACCCACAACGTGCCCATGGAGATACCTTCGTAGAACTGGACGAAACATCGGCGCTTGAAGAGGATTACCCCGCAGGGTCCCTTAATGTAATACAGACAGTGTGCATCCAACCTGATGCCGATTACCCTCTTCCTTTCCTACCAGGCGAGTCTTTTGAACCCTCTGACCTGGATATCAACGCGCAGCTGACACCACATCAAAAGAGTCAGCTACAAGAACTATTATGTCAGTTCGACGACGTTATTTCAGAGAAGCCTTGATGCGCTACTGGTTTCGAGCATGATATCAAATTAACAACCTTAGAACCCGTCCGTTCAAAACCCTATCCCATGCTGATTCATTTACGCCAAGCTTTTAACGCCGAAGTTGATAATTTAATTAGTTTCGACATAATAGAACCTTCCACCTCTAGTTATTGTTCCCCAATCGTCATGGTCAAAAAACCTGATGGCTCTTATCGGATGTGCATCGACTTCCGGAAGTTAAATTCGGTAACTGTGTTCGACGCATAGCCCATTCCGTTGGTAGACCAAAACCTCCACCTTTTGGAAAACGCCAAGTTCATCCTAGAACTCGATTTGTGCAAGGCGTATTATCAAATTCCCCTCCGGGCCGATGTGAAAGCATATACCGCCTTTGCAACGGAGAAAGGCTTAATGCAATTTAAGCGCCTTCCTTTTTGGCCTCTCGACTGTTTGAGGAACTATAACCGTCTCATGAGAAGGGTGTTAGATGGACTTCCGAATGTATCCTTTTACTTCGATAACGTCTACGTCGCTACTCGTGAATGGAGTCACCATTTAACCACCCTATTATCTCTCTTCGAACGACTGCGCGAAAATGGCCTCACCATTGGCCCCAGCAAATGCCATTTTGCCCACAAAACCATAAAATACTTGGGTTTTAAAATAGGACAAAGCCAGTAAGGTCCTCAAAAGGACAAGATTAAGGCAATCGCCGACATGCCCCTCCCAATACTAAGAAGCAATTAAGATCGTTCCTAGGATCAGCTTCTTACTATCGGCGATTTGCCCCGAATTTCACTCCAATTTCGGCGCCCCTCAGCTCCCTTTTAAAAAAGAATTCCCCCGATCGTCTACGTTGGAATGATGTCGTTGTTTCCCATTTTAATCAGCTCCAGAGTAAGCTCATTTCTGCCCATCCCGGAAAAATCCTTTGGGATTAAGACCGACGCAAGCAACGAGGACATTGGAGGTGTACTCCTTCAATATGAGGATGACGGAACGAGTCATCCAGTTGCATATGCTAGTCGCCAATTATTACCACGCGAAAAGAGATATGCTACTATAGAGAAGGAAGCTCTATCAATTATCTGGGTTATTGACAAATTCAAAATGTACTTGATAGGAAAAGAATTACAGATAGGAACTGACCACTGCCCGTTGGCCTATATTCGGAATGTACGACACTCCGACGGCTGAATTATGCGCTGGAGTTTACTCTTGCAAGAGTATCAATTTAAGATAAATTATATAAAAGGTTCCGATAACCAGGTCGCTGACGCACTCAGTAGGAATGCGTTACCAAATAGTGTAGATTAAATGTATTCTTAGGATTAGGATCTCCATGTAAGTATATACCGTCTTGTACGACTTAAATTAGATTCTCTTGTAATAGAATTAGTTAATGTATATGTCTGAATTTTGTAATGCTCAATGTCTATTTTTTTTTGTATGTATATATATTTGTACCCATTAAATTACGTATAAATTATTTTGTCCCATATGTACTAATTTTATATCATTTCATTGCTCCATGTCTCTTTTATGATTAAGTTTGTATTAAAGGTTAGTTTCCCCTATAATCAAAAGATCAAAATAATCATATGTATTGAGGTAATACTAGTTAGGTGCATGAAGGTACGTTCGGTACAAGAAAATGAGTTCCCCACGACGGAGCTCTATCGTTGTCCCTTCTCTCTTTTTTTTTCGAAGTGACAACTTCCCCCGGAATAGAGGGGTGTGATAGAACGGTTTGAGGCCGCTTAATTTCAACCGTTATCACATGTTGTTTAGAAACGCGATGCTACCCACGTGCATCTTCGCCTTGAAGCCTGGCGCGTTATCGCGCCACCTGAGTCAATATTTCACCAAGGAGGTTCACCCCCCCCCCCATCCCCTGTTTCGCCCCATGCTCCAACCTCGCCAGATTGAGTTAGGCTTATGGGCAGATAAGGTATTGTTCTCAGGCACTGCTGTCATTCCCTCGAAGCCCCACTCCATTGTCCCCTATGCCAAGGGGATGGCTCGACTATTTATACGGATACTTTACCACTAAGAGGAGATTCAAGATCCAGATTTTCTTCGCGAGACATCACTACGATCCAGTCTCACCTTGTGCACTAAGGGCCCTATACCTCCTGTTCCACCATCATTGTCCAGAAGAGGACAATATCCCTTGTCTGCCAAGGTTCGAGCCTTCAAGACGCCAAGTCCACAAGGCTTCCCCTGTTGTTCAGAAAGAGAACAACGTTAGAAGAGCTATTGTTCTTCGAGCCCGTTGACAAGAAACGGTTCTCACCCTTCCACCTGTTGTTCAGAAAGAGAACAACGTTAGAACAGCCATTGTTCTTTGAGCCCGTAGACAAGAGACGGTTCTCACCCTTTCCCTCTGTTGTTCAGAAGAGAACAACGTAGAACAGCCATTGTTCTTCAAGCCCGTTCGCCAAGAAACGGTTCTCATTCCCAAGACGCCACGTCAGGATCATTTAATTCCCGCCCCCCTCTTCGGCTGGAACTCGCCAGTTGACCGAAGATTCCTTCGCGTCGCTTTCCTCTGCACAACAACGTTTAATTACGTAAGCTGAACATTACCGTTGAGTATTTAACCTTTTTGTCAACCCTATCCTGTGCTTTAAATGGTTTAGCGAACCATCCCATCCCTTTAATTTTTATTTGTTTTAACTTTTTAAATCTCTTCCAAATCTTAATCCTCGGATTAGCCAAATTTACCACGACCCTTTCCATTCTCTGTTTATGTCAATATTTTCCGTTTTGTGTGTTGTTGATAGTTTTATTAATAAAACTCTATTTTATTAATGATAGCCATATTATTATCCTTGAGCTCAGTTCCACTTCTTAAGCATATTGAAGATAAACAACATCGGTCGACCAGATAACCACGCACTCTAAATATAATTGAATAGTTCCCTCAACGAATAGTCACATATGGTATATCGTCGAGAGTCCATTCTACGACAAAGAGCTTGGTTACACAGTTACCCCTGCGGGGTGTGTCCTACGGCCTTATTTGCTAATCTAACCGCCTTTTTTATTCCCCTTTATAGACTCTTTATTTTAACACCCTGAACACCCTTTTCTTTTCCTTTTTCTTCTTTTCCTTTTCCTTTTTCCTTTTCTTTTCCTTTTGATTTTTTTTTATTTTTCTTCTCCTTCTTCTTCTTTTTCTTCTTCTTCTTCTTCTTCTTCTTCTTATAAAGGAATTATTAGAAATAACTTTGATAAAAATATTAAATATACTTAGGTGACAAACGAACTAAAAGAAAAAATCTTATTCAAACCTTCCAAAAATCTCGTTCTTAAAATATGGGCTTATGGAGGATATTATTAGCGAGATGCCCGTCCTTTCCTTGAACAAAATAGGTGTTCGGAAATAAAGTAAGACTTTTTATCGAGGTCATTGACTGGGACAAAAAGTCATGTCGTAATTAAATCGAGATTTCCATTGTTTGAAATTCTTAGATTGTAGCCTAAAAATATCTTTAATTAATGATTATTAGAGAAATAGGGTGAGAGAGGTGGGGTAAAATGGTTAGGGAACATATGGAGGACTAGGCTGGAAGGATTACGGAGAAATTAGGGGCTGGGGAGGGGTAGATGAAGTGATAGGGGTAGAGGAAGAGGAAGATGAGAGGGTAGGGCTGATAGCGAGCGCAGCGAAGCGCAAACTCCCCGTAAGAGAGGGGAGTGGCGAAGCCATGGCTTGTATATATATATATATATATATATATATATATATATATATATATATATATATATATATATATATAAATATAATAATATGAATTTTAACACTGATTGGCACTCTTTAAAATACCTTTGTTTCTCAGTAAAGATCTTCTGATTAACGTGTGATCCGAATCAAATCACAGTTATCTAAAGCGGTGGCAGCCACCAAGAAATCGATTCAAATCGAGGAGACTACATATCTCAGCAGCGGTGCTTGCACTGGGTTAAGCCGTAGCCTTTATCTCTCTCTCTCTCTCTCTCTCTCTCTCTCTCTCTCTCTCTCTCTCTCTCTCTCTCTCTCTACATATATATATATATATATATATATATATATATATATATATATATATATATATATATACGAAACTTAATCTTGCTATTAATTTGCGTAGATTGAAATTTAATGCGTTTTGGGGTTCAAACGCGAAGCGATAATTCTTCCCGACCTGTTCATTTTTTGTTTTTGTTTTTGCGTTCAGATAGAAAAAATTCTTCAAAAGGTTATGAATATTTAACATTTTCGAAACAAATCTTCTATTTTATCTTTAAAATCTAAACATCACAAAAGTAATTTGATAAAAGTATGTAATAGTAATTGTGGTTAGCACCACCGTAGCGTGCCGTCATGGAAATTCCTAGTTCTATATCAGTTGTGATCTGACATCTTGTGGGTCAGTGTGAACGCCGCCTAGTTTGGTCATTGCAAGACGACATGAATTATCCTAGTTCGAACATGACATGATATTGGGTGTCATGCGGATGAGACTCAGCATCTATCTAACTACGGTGTCTTTGTGAACCGAGAATAATTCCTGCAACGCATTACGGCCCACCCTGGACTGAGCATTGGTCGAAGACTTGTGTCTAATGACCAGCGACTTCTAACTAGATATAGCCATAGTAACCATTAAGCCCCATTGGCTTAAATTGCAGCCACATTCAATGCAGGAGCTACCAGGCGCATATCCATCAGTGCAACCAGTGTTATATACTTTCCCCTGAGTATGGGAGCACCGGACCCGGACAATGCACCACACCTAAATTAGTGACGTAGATAATTGAACATTGTACGACTGGCAACATCTGACGTGGTTCGATGAGTTGCGTTTCAGTGGTTTCTAACTGATAGTTAGATTTATGTGATGTGCATACCATTTTAGGCCATGGTTCACAGTGGTCAATAATGGACCGTGGAGACGACAGGGGGCTCCATACTGGTGTTTGGTGTGTTCAAATGACATAGGCTGCATCCGCTGGTCCACCTAAAAACGTCATTACCCCGTGACTATTATGTTGCGCTACCCTTTAACCATTTGTATCCATTTTTGAACTTCATTTACCCCAGCAACAACAACCACAGGATACTACACGATAATCCAGAAGTCTTCCTTCCACACGTTGAATTGCTGTACTTCACCAAGCTAGGAGGGGTCAGACAAGATATTAGGTGCATTTCTTATGACCTTTGACCTTTGGCACTTTACTTTACTAACACGCTTTCCATCAGATTTCTCGAGCTTCTCGATACTTTCGTTCCAGCTTTCAATGATTTCGCTGGAAACAAAACTTGGCCTTAGGCGAAAAGATAATATAAGACACCATTATTGGACGAAAAGATAATATAAGACACCATTATTGGACGGATAAACGTCTTTGTTAATTGAGGTTAAGGCAATGACAGTGACTAATAAAAGCAGGGTGCTTAAGGGATTAGAAAAAGAAAATTAGAGCAAACAAAAGGAAAGAAAACATCAGAAATGAGATATTAAGATTAAATTATAATATTTACCAAGCTAAAACTCATTAAAGTCCAAAGGTATGAGGGCAGTAAATTGTGCAGTTTATGAAAAAATGACGATGTTTGGAACTTCATCCGACAGACTAGCTTTTTAGAGCCACTATACCGTTTTGACCATCCTAATGAGCTGCCTGAATGTGATAGAGTGTGTTCTAATGGGGTGATGGGATTCCATACAAAGTGAAGAGGCTACAAAACGTTTATATTAAAAAGTGAAAAGCATCAAAAACATCTCCACCAGAATGCCATTTAAAAGTGGCTCGTAAAGTAAAGGTACAAAGATAGAGAAAATGAAAGGGCTTGAAGGTACAAAGTTCGAGTACCAAAAGAGAATACTATTTATGGCGCTCGGTCACTTGGAATGTGGTGCAATTCTTTTTTATCCCCCACCAGATGCCGTTCTATTATTATTATGATTATTATTATCATCATAAAGCTACCAAAGCCTTTTCCCAGGGTGCAGATACAACAGAATTGAATTCACACAAAATACCAGGGCTACTGGAGAAAGGTAGAGGCAACAAAGGAAACAGGCCCCTAGTAAGCCAAAATAATGAATGAGGAGTTATTGCAATAAATAAACATTTAATCGAGACTTAAATGTAGAGATGTTAGGAAAAGAGACAATATCATTTGGTAATTGATTCCAAATTTTGACCAATGAAGGACAAAGCACCGAGAAAATTGCAGAGTGGAAGCATTCATAGGATTCATAGAAAAATCATTAAGACTAAGAGTATACTTTGTCACACGGATAGGATTTAAAGGTCCAGGAAAGACTATGTAACAGATGCCGTTTGTTATTAAAAACTTTAAATCAAACACTAAGTGCGCCAACTTGCCCCCGATGGTACAAATCAAGGGTAAGCTCAGGAGAGATGAACTTAATACAATTCAAAGCTATATCCAGCAATGTCAAATGGGAGTTGGCGGTAGACATCCAAACAGGAGCACAGTACTCAAAATGAGGCAAGATGAAAGCAAAAAAAGATTTTATTATCGTGGAGTCACGACCAAAGGTTTCAAGCATTTTCGAAGTAAGCCCGTCTTCTGCGCAATTAAAGGAGATAAGAAACGATGTGCTTCTCAAAAGTCAGTTTAGAGTAAAGAAATACCCCCCAAAAACGCAAACTAGAAACCTCCTCAACCTGTTAAACAGAAATATGCAAACAGGGATGAGGTGGATCCAATATACGAGATCTGCTGATAGTAATAGAATACGTTTTGCTAGCATTGAGTTTCATGCCCCAAAGTTAACACCAATAAGTGATCCTAGCCAAATCGCGTTTCAAGGACGCAGAAACTTCACTTCTGTTACAAGGAGAGCTAACAGAGGAGTAAAGTGTAGTATCATCGGCATAAGATACAAGGTTATTTTCAAGATGAGTGCCCATATCGGAAGTAAAAATCATAAAGACTAGGGACCAAGGACACTGCCCTGTGGAACACCCAAAACAACAGGCACTGAAGCAGAAGAGATACCATCAACAAATACACAATGAGATCTATTATTTAAGTAGACCTTAAGGATTTTAAGAAGTTTTCCATCAATACCAAAAAGTTTTAACTTATAGATCAGAGCCTTATGGTTTACCACGTCAAAAACGAAACTCAGATTAATAGTAACGACTCGAGATTCAAACCCACGGTCCAGAAAAGATTGCAGATCATGAGACATAGTCAACAGTGCATCACAGGTTCCCAAACCCTTAGGGAATCCAAATTGAGAATCAGGTAAAAAATTAAAGTTTTCATAGTATTAAGATAGCTGGTTCGCCAAAACACGCTCAAAGATCTTGGATAGAATAGGTGTAATAGATATGGGGCGGTACTCAGAAGGAGAAGTTGAAGCTGAAGCTCCCTTAGCAATGGGAGTGATATGGCTTTATGCCTTCAAGATGGAAAACTACCAGACTTCGGGAGCAATCTAAATATTACGGCCAATTTAGTTGTTATAAGTGTGGCACACTTCTTAAAGAATAGAGAGAAAAAACATCTGGGTCTGTCCCACCATATATGTCAAGATCCCAAAGGATTTTTTTCAATTCATTGGAACTAAAAGCAACAGCGACAAGCTTTAGCAATGGAAAACAAGTAAAGGGGAGGGATAATTCTTGGTTCCACTGTTTGTGAATAAAAATATCGGAGAGCAAATTAGCTTTTCTTAGTGGATCAAAGGACACTGAACCATTAGAATCACGAAGATGAGGCATAGTAGAATCCAAACCAAACAAAGTGGACTTGAGAGAGGACCACCATTTATATAGTTGAGTGACACCAGCAAGAACCTCCTCCAAGTGAGAATTATAAGCAGTTTCAGCTGCATTATAAATTCTCTGAGCCTCAGCTTTAAAAGTAACATAGTTGTCGTCCCATAGAAATTGATACCTGTTTCGTTTCCAAAGATGATAAGCTGCTTGTTTGTCCCCAAAGGCTCGCTTACAGTCATCATTAAACCAGGCTTTATCCCTTAAACCTGAATTAATTATCTTGCATGTGACTCTTCTATGTATAATGTCTAATAAAAATGAATTAAGAGCTGGAACAGGTTCACTGAATCGGAAAGTAGCATTCCATTGAAGTCTCTCAATTTCATGACAAACAATGTCCCAATTAACACGAGACTTAAGATAAACCCAACGCGAGATGGTAATATCAGGCACAGTAATGTCTACACAAAATTGAAAACTGATGGCATTATGGTCAGAAGTACCAATGAGAGCAAGGATATAAACTTCAACGATTCCTGGAACATCAGTTAAAATAAGATCCAGGAAGGTACCAGATTTGTGTGTAGGTCCACGAATTAGTTGTTCACAACCAGACAAGTTCGAGAAATCCAGAGCAGCAAGACCATTTCTATTTGTTGGAGATATAGAATCCAACCAGTCTTCGTGATGTGATTTCAGATCACCAGCAAAGAAAAAGGAAGCTTTAACATCTACTGATTGTATTGAAGTCATGGCAGTTAAAAGGCGGTCATATAAATCATTATTCACACCAGAATTCCTATAAAGACTAAATAAATAATGATTATTATATTTACTGGAGACTTCAACAAGCTGCATCTCATGACACTGGCAAACAAACTTGGCTAAGTGTTGTGCACTATAGCCTGATCTGATATACAGTGCCATTCCACGGGCCCTGGAAAACCAATCTTGTCTAATAAGTATAGGTTTGTCGTACTCTAGTATTAATAGCTCAGAGATATGTCTAAAATTAGAGACAAGTCTCTGAGCAAAGACAACAACGTAGTTAGAGGCAGCCAATGAAAGGTCCTTCAAGAGTTTATATAGCCCACAGATGTTTGAATAAAGAACATGGCAACTATTAGGGAGTTTCCCGCGTGCGCCAGGATTACCGTCCACATCACCACAGGGCAATGTCATTAAATATATATATATATATATATATATATATATATATATATAGATATATATATATATAGTAAATATAAATACTCCATAAACTAAAAATATCAGACGATGGAAATGAAAAGTCATCCCTGAAAGAGCCATCACATCTAGGTAAGGAAAAAAACCCTCAGAGAATACTACATCCAAGAGGGAACAGTAAAGATGGATTTTCAAGCAAAAGAGGAAAGGAAGAAAAAGAAAGAAAAGAAGCAAGAAAAGATCAACCTCCTGAGAAATCCACCAGACAGTGTATGTCTTCTTCTTCCGCCATCTAAAACCACTTTGAAAAAAGAAAAACAGGAGTTTTAAGGGAAGGAAGCTGTATAGTACCATGAGAGCTCGAGCCTTATCCCTTGACTTAAAGAAAGAAGGAAAATGAGTGAGACTAACGACGGAACCTGCACTAAGGATAGAATAGATGATTAGACAAATGCAGAAAAAAGTGGGTAAATAAAGATAGAGAAAAAGAGTGAAAAAATTCAAATTGGAGAAAGACAGCAGAGAGGAAATCTCCTCAACCTTAAATGTTGAGGCCAGGAGGGAGTATTATAAACCTAGAGCCAATTTGTCGTACAAAGACCGCAGGTTCTCATAAGTACGAGCTCGAGCCCACTACAAGGCTAGAAGGAATAACAATTAGAAGAAAACGAAATGAACATTCTCTGCGGAAAGAGGGGGGGAGATTTAAAAGTCCCCCCGAGAGAAACGTGTTCATTGGTCCTTAACCCCTCCAGCAGTCTCCCTTTTCTTCGAGTTCTTTGGCATCCACATATTTTCATTTCTCTAACTTCACCATTCTGTGCGAAACGCTTGTTCAAACTTTCCTACCTACGATGCCCTCGTCTGTTTTTATGGTTTCATATATAAAAGTCCTACACTTCTCTGTCCTTAAAATAGCGTTGAGTCTCCAAATTCCAAGTCAACGGCTCTTCAGGACTCCAGAGTGTTGTTAACCCCGAGGCAAATCCTGCGGTCCTCTTCCTTCTTACGTCCTCGTAAAGGACAAATAAGGGGCCAAGAAATGTCTTTTAAAATTAATTATTTTGCTGAATATATAAATATTTCCTGCTTTATTTCTAAGAGGACTCTACTGTACGAGAAAAAGGACCATTTTAAACCAAGAGTAACTTCTTAACATGGATAAATTCCTGTCTCCTGTCTCGTATCAACAGTTCCATCTATCGCTACATTCCGACCGTCTCTGTTCGACTCTTCGCATTTACCAGAATTCTGAAAATGAGAATTTCATCCGCTTTTAAACCCATAAATACTCGTAAGGAAACTGACATCGAGCGATATATTTGCTTTAATGGCCGAATAATGAAGGAGGCTTCATTTGTGCCATAATATACCTGTCATTCTTTTAATGAATTATATTGACTCAAACTAGTAGGAAAGTCCCCGACCATTGTTTCTTTCGTTGAGTTCTTTTATCCCTGTCTACGCTTGTTTAGAGAGAAGTACTTTGGTTTCCATAACCATAATCTCAATGGCGGTGAGAAATTATAGAGATTTCCGTCTTTGTCTTGAAAAATGATAATTTCAGGTGTGTATTTTTGTGTAATATGCAGATGAATGTGTTTGTGATTTCTATATGTGTGCATGTATATGTGGATTTAATGCTTTCTAGTATATGAACGTAACCGTTAAGTAAAAAACTAACCGAGTTGTTCGGTTCGCAAATCACAATTATCTAGTTAAATTTAAAAAATTATTATTCATCGTAAAATTCGTCACGGAAAGCTGCACATATATACTTATGTACAACCATATTTCTAGCGTAGCGAAACGGTATAGTCTGATTAATGATATAAGAAAATAATTTCATTTATTTCAAAATAGCAACCCTTTCAAGATCTATTCATTTTATCGCTTGAATTTCATAAACATTTTCCCCCATAACGAACCAACATATATATAGGTCTTCAACATTTAGTTTTCAACTACGAAAGCCTTGATGATACGAAGAAATAGCGACCTTGAGCCGGCAAGGCATTAGAAAGGAGAAAGAAGGTGTAAAAAAAGATAAAAACAATTTGCAAAAATGAAGTATATTTCCTTTCGTATTACAATGAAATTTTCAGGGAAATTCATAGCCTACTTTTTTCTTATTTTATTGATTCAATTCTCAAAGATGATGGCTATATTAGCCAGGTGTTTTGCAAATTTTCATCCTTTCTTCCAAGATTCGATGCATATTCCAAGATATGATACATTTTCAAGCTTATTTTATTTCATCATTCAAGTAGAGGTTTTAAAGTTAGCCCAAATAAACCTCCCTATGCCACTTTCAAAGCCGTCTTTACCTGTGTATATAAACACTATCCCATAAGACTAAAAGCTGATGATTGAGATAGTTCGTAGTTTTTACTAATAGAGTTTATTAGTCTTTTTCAGATTTGTGAACGCAATTGTATGAGATCTTACATCTTTTTGTTGCAGGCTTTTCTTCCACCGTCTTGTTGTAATAGAAAATCCCCTGAGCCTATATTTTAATTCTAGATTACATACTATTTTCTTTTTATACTTAAAATATTATTACCTAATTTTTGTACAAAACATGAGATTGTAAAAGAAACTACTGGCTAAAAAACTCTTTTTTCATGCAATATAAACAATAAAGATAAACAAATAATGCTTGGTAACCATACGATTTATACTTATTAGTACGCCTTGGCGTCGCCGAGTGTCTGAGTGAGCAAGAATACGGAATCATACCTTTCCATGTGCGATGCAGTTAGTGCAATCTACTACGAACATATATGCTGTGTGAGTGTAGGTAAAGGTGCTATAAGGATTAAATATTGAAAAGAGAAGAGCCATTTAATCTATGGTCTTGAATCACCTTTATGTGGATGCCAAGATGGAATAAAAAAAACTCGGCCTCGTTCTAAGCATTTCCACACAATACTTCAGAAGGGACGACAGTTATGCTCTGGTTTCGTGAGCTTGGCCTGAGTTACGTGTTATGGGAAATGCGAGAATTTTCGTCCACTGAAGCATTGTTGTATATGCAGAAAGGATATGGAAATAGTCGTTTTGAACTTCAACTGAATGTTTCTTTCGTGCCAAAGAAGAATGGAATAAGACAAATGAATGGAAAAGAGCTCAGAGATGCCAAAGAAAGAAAATAAAGGTATAAAAATTGTTAAACAATTTATTTACCTTTGAATATTTTGTTCAACAATGGAGTTAATAAAGGTTAGTAGGAAGCCATTAAATTAGAAAAGGGGAAGAATGATAAAGACTAGAATAGAGCCTTGGGAAATACACGTTTAGGAGCAAGTTTGTACGAGCGAAAGGTCTCAAAAGTGAGAACTAGAACCCCCGTGCTGGGTGAGGACAACCTAAAGGTTTAATCAGATTCAGTTCAATCGGTTGAAGGGTTTAATTCCGTAGTTCTGAGTAAAATTTCTCTTTGTAAGAAAGGTTTTCCCCTCTTCCAATAACGAACAGGTCGAGGATACGGTGGCTCGGAAACCTCACACTAACCGATTTCACTGTCAGTGAATTTCTTTGAGTTTGGGCTATTCTCGTGTATGTTTTGAAGCACGCCAGGCACTCTTCCTGAAGGGTAAACGCCTCTTCACTAAACGGGAAGAGCCCTCTTGGAGAGGTGTGGAGGCAAGTCCAAAGAATTCAGGAATTCGGAGGACGTTTGCGCAAGTGCACTTTCCCTCCTCCCCAGTTCTCCAGTGGGCCCGCAATCTCGGACCCCACGTCCGTGGCGGAGTCTTTCCTAGGAGAAGCGAATAACCCTTCACAGACAGGTTTACATTGAGTGAGTTGCATTCCGCTCTCGCTTCATGCGTGGTCACCGCCCCTGGTTCGGACGATCTCTCATATTGCTTACTTCAGCAACGAGGTGAGCAAGGTATTTCCTTTCTCCTAGATTTGTTCAACAGGATCTGGAAAGAGGGTATCCTCTCAGACTCCTGGTGAATCACTACTGTGCTCGCCTTTCGCAAACCTGGGAGAGATCTCTCTAACCTGGCTGGTTTCCCCCCAATCTCTCTAACTTCATACGTGTGCCAGTTAAGAAATTTGTAAATGATAGATTAGCCATTTTCCTGGATAATGGAGGTCAACTGTATTCTGCAAATGCGGCTTTCGTAAGTTCCAATCCAAGACGGATGCGCCAGCTCCGACTAGACACCCTCACCACATGGTGATACAATGGGAGCGAGGGGATGCTTTCCAATCTTTATTTCTAAGTTTATGCAAGATCGTCGATTCTGTATATGGGTTGTGGTGGGGGTGCTCTTGGGCCCAGGGAAGCAGGAAGAGGGTGACCCGAAGTGAAATGTCGTAACTGACAGAGTCTTTGACTACAGAATCAACGATATCACCTCGGTGATAAAGGAAGATGTTCTCGCTACGCTCCACAAGAGTACGGTGGCATACTTCAGCTGCCATCCACGGTTCCATCCCATCCTGAACTTATTCCTAAACAAGGTTAGCCTTTAAGTGGTGAATTTACACCGTTTTCTTTGTTTTATTATCGATCTACACATCACCTGGAAAGCGCATATTCGCAGCTTTAGGGTCTCTTGTACCAACACCATGGGCATTCTTGGTTCCGTGAGTTTCAGCACTTGAAGAGCTGAGAGGGTCACCGTTTTAGTGGTCTACCGATCCTTTGTTCGTTCGATACTTGACTACAAAAGCAAATTCGATGCATACGCAGCCGATCTTTTCTTGTGGAAGTTAGACTCAATCCACCACATCGGTCTCCGCCTGTCTAAAGGTGCTTACGCATGTTCCTCATAGAGAGCTTATTTGTCAACGGCCTGGGAGATGCTCCTCGCTCTACCGAGTACACTGTTCTTTAGGCGCCTCCACGTGCCAGCCTGATGCCACTCTCAGTCGCCAACAGCTCTCACTGCATATATAGCTGATCTTAACGGTGCCATTGAGAGACGCTAGTCAAATCCTAAGCTCTTTGCTTTGGGGGCTAGAAAACTCGTTTGAGAGCTCAGTGGGCAGTTCTAAGGTCGGAGGCGCCTCTAGTTATCCCCAGGACGCCATCCGTAAGTCTAATACCTTTGACAATTTGTCGCACCACATCTGCTTCTAAAGCTTACAGGGCGCTGGTAGTATTGCGTTCAATCTTTTTGGAAAACACTTCGTGTCATGCTACATCCGTGCCAGTTTACACGGATGGTTCAAAGTCCATGGAGAAACTCAGCTTCCACACCGTATTTCCTATGTTTGAAATCAGCAGGGCTCAACCAGGCGCTGCTCTGTCTTCAGGGTCAAGCTGGTTACAATACACCGCTCGTTACTGAAGATAACGCACCCTGCCTTGTTCGGACACCGGAATCTGATCTTTATAAACTCACAAACCGCTCTGAGTGCTCTCGGGGCCGTGGAATTTTTCCATCCCCTGGTTCGTGGTATCAGTCAAAACACGGTTGCCGTGATCCTGGTGTATATCGAGATTATATTTTGCTCGGTTTCCGGAGATGGAGAATTGTAGAGAATGAGCGTGCTAATGAGAGCGCCGAGAAGTCTGCAAGGACTGTGCGACCAGACTCTCGTTTCGCTCTTCCTCACAGCGACTGTTTCCATGGACCTAACCCCATAATACCGCGATGGATTCAGATTGCCTTCTGTCGTCTTCGAATTGGGCACACTCACAAGACGCTCCGCCATATGATCGAGCCCTCCTCTGCACATTACTGCGATGATTGCATTGTCCCCTTCTATGTTAGGCACATTCCTGTTGAAAGTCCAGGCTAGGTGATCTTCACGCAAGTTAGCTGTCTCGGTACCTAGGCGATTGGGTTTGCTACCGCTTCCCCCTTGTACTCGGGATGGTTTTGTGCACACAGACTTGTGGAATATCTCAATTTTTAAAAGAAGGCTGCATCTTCCAATTTATTTGACTGTCTTTCGTGATGACCGCATGTTTTTGCGCTCGGGGGAGGCCAGGCCTTTCCTCGCCTCTCCTGTGGAGATCATAGAGCAAAGCTCTACTTTGGTAGTGCATGTTGTGGACTTGTTGATCACTCTCTAAATCACACTAACACATACTAGTCCAGGTGATTGCAATCTTGGCAGTTCGGAAACCAGATGTTCGAAGTGATGTGGTAAAAAACTTGTTTGAGAACCAAGACTGAGTCTTCCTGTTTATTTGGAAGGGTGTAAAATCCTGTTGCCATAAATGTGGCCTTCCAACGGCCACCTTCTGTATTTAGAGTAACATCAGCTTTTCGAGGAAATTGATATGTCCAGCCTGGAAGATAAACGAGGCATAATGTGATCCTAGCGACTGACCACACTATACGCCATGATGTGAACTGAGAACTTGGTCTTCATGACTCTTAATATATCGTTTGGGGGCAGAGCAAGCTAGCGGTTGTTTTGCGAGTTAGCCACCTAGTTCTGGCAGAAATGCTTCTTGTCTGAGAAGAACCAAATCATGCGACGGTTGAGAGGGTGCATTAGTTTGTTCGTAATCTTCGACAAACGTGCCTTTCTCTTTCCCTAAATCTTCTGGTACAAAAGTTGGCCCTTTCTCATCTTGTATTAGTAGTATCGGATGTCCTAATCTTCTAACTGGCTAAGGGAAGCCGCTGAAACTCTCTTGTCTTGCCCTCTGTAAATGATGGCCTGGATCTCTCGAACAACTTAGGGGTTGTTTATGTATCATAACGCTTTGTGTGAGGTTTCCGAGCTGCCGAATCCTCGTAATCACAGCGTAACGTATCCAACTCTTTCATTTTCTTTTGACCCGCCGTCAGATTAACACCTAAGCAGTCGGAAATCTTCACATTGGATCTTCCCGCTTTCTTCACAGATGATGCACAACTGAATCTACTATTATGATATGAAGAGGAGAGAACTGACGCCATAAAACACGCATAACCAGAATTTATAGTTGCCTACGAGGAAAAATTACGCACTGCACACACACACACACACACACACACACACACACATATATATATATATATATATATATATATATATATATATATATATATATATATATAATAGGGTTACTAGTTATGGGGGTAACCAGTTTATATTAATGTGGAATTAAATATCTGATTCCAAAGATGAATTTTTTCCAATGTTCTTATTCTAGCTGGGCTTACCGAAAGTTTAGGGTAATTGAGGTAAAGAAGGACGTTGCAAAATATATATTCTATTCTAATATTGGCTTATAAGGGGGCAAGCGGCACGTCGCGAAGTTACTTTGCGGGCGACTTGCAGTCTATATATACTCAACGCGAAGTATTAAATTTTGGAGTAACAATACTTGGCGAATTTAAAAGAGGTCCCGTAAACGCTAATACGGGTATGACAATACTTAGTGACAATTATAATACTTAATTCTTAACTCTCTATTCCTCTCATTGCTCACCTATATATACAGTTTTATTTTTAGGGGGCGTAGCCTAGATTCTACTCCGGGTCAAACTGTCACCGTTGCTAACTATTACATAAACCGATCACCACAGTACTCTCCCGCTAGTAATGGAGTTGGTGAGAAAATAGCTTATAACATTATATAGGTAGATACATATGAAATACATATTTTTGAAGCACTTAATAACTGACAACATTTACAACATACGCACAGGGCATCGAAACTTACATAAGTGCATGCCTGTACTAAACGAGCCTATTTATGCCACGTTTTGCTATATAATACAATAATAGTAAAATATAATACATTTATATACAATTTATCTACAAATTTGTCCTCTCCTTCTTTAGATTTCCACATAATATATTACGACACTTAAGAACCACATAATAAGGCAAGTAATAAGCTATAGAAGCAGCGAGGCATAAATATATGCATGCCTCCTCCTCTTTCATTAAATGTTTCGCTACAATAGTAATACATGAATGACGGATTCCTGGCATGCAGCTTGTCATTATTTTCGGGGCCGTTACAGGGCTTTATAGAGTTCCCATGACGCTCATATGTGAGGGTTCAACAAGGAGCCTATTGTGCCTTGCAACGCATATTTCTCATAACTTACATTAACGAAAATTATACAATATTACTTTTCAGAGATATATAACATTACTATTTAACATCATTATTTATATTTATAAATTGTGTACACATATATTATCCGCGCAAGGAGTTATTTTTATTCAAGAACACCGCTATATTTTTCATTTTAGATTATTCGTATACGCGTACCAATTACAAGCCTTTACAGAATTCACACGACACTCATCTGAGAGGCTTCATACTCAATCTATTTTTCCTTGTAATGGACGCTACAAGGCTTATGCGTGCTTACCAGAACACCTCGCCTTTAGCTGTACTGAACTTAAACATACTGAGTTAACCTTTAAATTACTGCATACATGGAGTATGCAAAACAACAGGAGTTAACTTTATATTAACAATTAACCGACTTTGTACATCATTAAATTGCTCCGACTGATATCATTCTCACACCACCAGACATATAAAAAAGATAATGAATTTGGGCAATTAAATTGATCATCACTGGAACATAACACTCTCTAAGCATGTTATTAATAAGTTTAAAAAAACTGTACTTAAACGTATGGCGTGAGTTTCGCCTGGTATCATCTCGTTCCAGTGTTGAATGCAGTGGTCCGGCGTGTAGAAATGCGTTTTTCCGCCATCCTTACTGCAGCTCCTTCGAAAAGGTAGGCCAACGGTGATGGGGATACCAAGGTCCTCTTCCTGTTAACCTTAGAGTGGGCTTGGAGTCGGTGTCCTTGTTGTCAAATCCCGTATCCCTTCGTCCTACTTGGCGTCGGTCCGCTGTAATGGCCGCCGGAAGTCGCTCGACAATCTCAGAAGGAAATGAGGCCAATATTTGAAAAAGTTTAGTATCCTCTTTTTTAACTTCCGAGATGTGAATTTGGCAGAGCTGGGCGTTGCGGCAACGATTTGCTACTTTGTGACTTTGCCGCATTATGAATTTAGAAGTCGCAAAGTCGAAAGTGGCAAACGTTTTGAAAAAGTCGGACTAAGCAAAGTCGCACCGCCAATTTTCCGCGACTTTGAACAGGAACAAAGACGACCCTTTTGAAAGAAATTGCCACGGCTGTTTTAAACCAGTTTAAATCTCGATTTGGCTAAAAATGTCAAATTTGAGTTGGTAACAGCTAACTTTATTTTTATCTGATTTTTAACTTTCCTTTTACAATAATTTAAATTCTTCACATTATATGAGACTGAAGTTATATGAAACTACCTAAACATACCTCCAAAAAGTTTGTCACTCTGAATTTTATTATAATTTAGTAAAATTACAAACACTTTTCAGGCGTGAACCAAGTTTTAAACCTGTCTTGTCAGTTAAAAACGTTCGAGAACGTGTTATGCTTTGTGGCGTTCATCGTGCAAATTAATATCATTTTCTTGTATTTTAATGTGCTTATATTTTTCTTGTGGCTAAGACGAAAAATATTACTGTGAAGTGTAAGAAATAATTAAAATCTAACAGCATTCTACCTTTAACATGCCTAAAATTAAACAATATAAGTAAAAATTGAACCATCAGACGTAGACTAGGCCTTGGTTCTAAATTTAAAGATCATATTGATATAGCCTATTAAACTCACATGGTTTTATCTTTCTCTAAATCCATTAGGCCACCTTATGAGCTTAGAAAATCTCGATTGTTTAGTAACTTAAAGCGGAAAAAGTCAAGAGTGATGTCTTTCGCTTATCTGAATCTCTTATTTCATCATTTCTTTCCTTTCGACACCATCTTGTGAGTGGTTGTAGTGTAGCATGGATGTTTTTCACTAACTTTCTTCTTGTGGCTTTTATTGTAGCTTAATTGATTATTAGTTACTAAAAATTCTTGTAAAGTTTTTGTTTTTTTACAGAATAGAAAAACTGAGACATAGACATGGATATGTTTGTGACAAAGAGCGGGGATAGGAGCAGGAGTTGTTTTGGCGACAGTGCAGCCAGTAGTAGCTTCTGGAGCAACACTCCTATGCTAAGTGAGAGCAGTAACCGAGATAACCACATGCCATTTATTCGTACCTGGGTCCCTGACCGTGGAGTATGAGGACTTGCTGGAGGATAAGATTGGACAGGAGCAGATGGAGGAGGAGGAGGAGGACCTGTAGATATTAGTTTAGGCTGTGTTTTAACTAAAAAATTTAAAAAATAATAAATATGTGTTTTTCTGCTTTATAAAAGCATGTTGCTGTTATAGTGCTAAAGTTTACTTTGTAATTTAATAGAGTCGCACCGGAAAAAAGAAGTCGTAGTCGCAAAGTCGCACTGTGGGGGCCAAAAGTAGAGTCGCAAAGTCAAAGTCGCACCTGAAAATATTAAAGTCGTGCCCAGCTATGGAAATTGGGTCTCCACAATTCAGATTCAACCTTGGACTCCTGTTTCATTAAACAGGGGCGGCTTGATGTTGAGAGGGTTCACGAAGTCCCATTCACCTTGTCTTGTCTGACGATGGCTTGTTGAGTCCATTTCTTCACTACCTTCACTGTCCGGTAGAAAACGAGGGTGACCAGTTATAGGGGTTAAAGGTCTATAGGGGCACTAGTTTATAGGGGTGGCCAGTATATGGTGAAAGTGAATTGAATGAATGATCTTCAATGATGAATTATCTGACTCCAAAGATGAATTCTTACCAACGTTCTTAATTTGGCTGGGCTTACCGAAGGTTTAGGGTAATCGGGGAAAATAAGGACGTTGCAAAATATATATTTTATTCGTATATTGGCCTATAACGGGGCAAGCGGCACGTCGCGAAGTTACTTTGCGGGCGACTTGCAGTCTATATATACTCAACGTGAAGTATTAAATTTCGGAGTGACAATACTTGGCGAATTTAAAAGGGGTTCCATAAACGCTAATACGGGTATGACAATACTTAATGACAATTATAATACTTAATTCTTAACTCTCTATTCCTCTCATTGATCGCCTATATATAGTTTCATTTTTAGAGGGGCGTGGCCTAGATTTGAATCCGGGACAATTTTGTCATTGAGGTTTATTATTTCCACCCCCTAAGGGCGGAGTTTTGAACGGCTGTGTATCCCAATTTACTTACATCCTCCAGCTAATCTAGCTATTCTATGACCAGATTTTACAGAACTGTTTTATAATTTCTTTTGTTTGGACTTTGTGTTTAATCAAGAGTTGCGTACACTTCCGCCTTCTGATAATTTTATCCCGAGACGTGAATTGTTTATTCGTTGACTTAGGTATTTTGCTTGACCTTTTATCCCTTTTCTCGCGTTCGCCCTTTTTGTATTTCCCGCGTATTAGGATTTAAAGAGACCAGAGTGCGGCTATTGTGTGGAGTTATTGCTGGGCCTATTGAATCCTGCAACTTGGTGCCAGTAGCCTACCTATTACATAACCTGATAACCACAGATACATAGTTTTATTTATCAACTTTAATGATTATTTATATTCCTTTTTCAGATGTTAGTATAGTTACTAAGAAGCGTGACCTCACAGAGTTCTAAAAAGGGCAAATTGTTGGAGCTCGAATTGTAGGAGCTTCCGTCACCAAAACAGCTAAATTCCTTGGTTTTTAGAGAGCAACAATATCAAGGACGATTTCAAGATTAAAGAAGCAAGGAAAAAACTCCAGCAGGAGGTGTAATTCGGGCAGGACTTCGAAGCTTGCTGAAAGAGATCGACGAGTGTTGATGAAAAATCCCCGGACATCTGCCTCTAAAGTAACTGCAGAGTGCAATCAACATCTCATTAGTCCAGCTTCGACCAAATCTTTTCGCCGTAAGCTTAATGAAGCCGGATATCATACAATAGCCGCCATCAAGAAACCTCTGCTTTACCATCAAAAAATTCAGAAAAGGCTGAACTGGTATAGAGATCACAAGAGCTGGTCGACAGACCAATGGAAGCAAGTAATATTCTCCAACGAGTCTAGTTTTTCTCTTTTCCCCACTGCAGGGCGAGTTTATGTGTGGAAACAGCCAGGGAAAGTTTTTAATCCTGAATGCCCTTTAACTTCACTGAAGCACGGAGGAGGGTCAGTGATGGTTTGTGCAAACACATCTTGGAATTCTCTTGGTCCAATCGTTTCCCTGCATAGTAGGATCAACAGTAACGAATATCTGAATATTTTGGAAGACCAAGTCCATCCCATGGTACAGGCATTATTCCGTTATGGGGAGTGCTTTTTCCAAGATGACAATGCCCCCTTACACACCGCTCATGTGGTTAAAAATTGATAAGAAGAGCATAGAAGTGAGCTACAACACATGGAGTGGCTCCACAATCTCCAGATCTTAATATTATTGATCATTTGTGGTGCGTCTTGGAGTGACAGGTTAGAAGCCGTTACCCTCCACCGTCGTGTCTGAAACAGCTGGAACAGGTATTGCAAGAAGAAAGGCTCATTATTCCTCTTAATGAAGTCAGAAAGCTGTATGAATCTATTTCAAGACGCATCGATGCTGTTCAGAAAGCAAAAGGAGGGCCAACTTCGTATTAAATAAATATTCATTGAATACAACACGTTTTCCAATTATTTTGTATAACCCTTGTATATATATATATATATATATATATATATATATATATATATATATATATATATATATATATATACATATATATCCCTTCTTCTTTCACAAGACAAAGGGAAAGATGCACTACAAAAAGGTTTAGCCAGCCTCTCGCTTTAGGAAAGCCACCCACTTGCAACGCCTTTCATCACAAGCTCACTGTGGAATTTTTTCACGCCGAGCCATAAAACCGAGATGGTTGCTCGGTTTGACCTTGGACACTAACTGCATTTCAAGGCTTGAAAAAGTAAATATTATTCTCGATAATAGCACATCCTCCATATTTTGGGCATGGGAGCTGCTTCCCCTATTTTCCCCATTTAGGCTTAGCATTTGCGATCCTTATAACTTCATTACGCTTCATTTAGCATGGACGCTCTTTAACTTACTTAAGTCAGCTAATTCACTTCATCAAACATTCCTCTGTTTGCAGTCAGATTTATTAACTTCAGCGTCGATAGAGATCATTCACTCATATTTCACGATCTAAATTCATTTTTTATAAATTAGAGTATTATTATGTTAACAATTAAATAGTGATACATATTAATTCGAATTAAATTTGCGATTCAAGAAAGGGAATTTGAGTCTACGAGAAGCATTGTGGTATAGATCTCTTACCGAATAAGACAAAAACCCAAAATAATGGAAGCAGCGTCAACTGCTAAAACCACACACCATCATTTCATCATCGAGTGGAGTGCCTATAAAGCGCTATAATTTGGTGGCCATCTGCAAGTTATCCTCATCTAGCTATAAACTACTGACCCAAGAGTGACCTCCGAATTCTTCATAATCATATTTTTTTTTGCAATACTTTCAACTTTAATCAGCGCCCCGAAGTCATCGTCGAAATAATTTTACGTAGATTTTTATTTTACCATTCTTAACTTTCTTTAACGCAAGGGCAATTATAGATTCCAGCAACCGTGGACCTTACCCAACGACCTTGCGATGAGGTGAAGGATTCGCTATCCCCATCAAGGAAAGGTTTACAATCTTTAATGATGCAGGAATTAACTCCATGAGACACTAAGCCTCCTAGTCGCGAAACTCTCCCAAGCTCAATCGAATCACTCTTCTGTAAGTATAACGCGACGACAATAATTTCTCAATTTGCTGCGGATAGATACAGTTGCCAAAACACCCCCTTTAGACAAATTTCTAAAACATAAAGTGTATGCGTGCATAAACAGCAAAATATCGCATCAATTCAACAAGTGTACCATACTCTGAAAATCAGTCAGCACCAGCAGCAACCTACACCCACCAACATAGTCAGGTCATGTAGCAAAAGAGGCTCAAGTGATATATGCATAATATCTTTCCAACCTTATAAAGTGGCTCACATTTAGCTGGAGGCATAGCAGAAGTGTCAGAGAAAAACTTTAGGATCAATTGAAGATTAAGTACCTGAGATTCCTAATCTTAAATTGATCGAAACGCAGATGCTTTATCTTGAATTGAACGAAACGCAGGTGCTTATTCTTGAATTGTAAATATTTGGAAGGTCTCTTAATAGATCGTAACTTACTTTAAATTTAGCTTACTAAAATTTAAAGTTACTTAAATTTAGTTTACTAAGATAAAAATACTGGTGTTTACACATAAAATGTAGTTTTATTGGAATAAGCAACAAAAAAATAAAACAATGAGAGGTTGCAAACAAGAGTTTCTACATACATATATGTTTCGAATTATGTGGCTGGGCAGATTTTTGTCAAACCCATTTCAAAGCTTATGTAGTCATATACCTGAACAATATGCTATTTAATTGATCCTTTAAATATATATCTAAATATTTAATAAAACTTTCCTTAGTAATTTGCAATATTTTTCTTCTCCCTTACAAGTCATTAACAGAGCGATTTTAGGTGACTTATCTTACATTAAACGAAATGCAGGTACTTATTCTTGAATTGAGTGATTTTAGGTGCCTAATCTTAAATTAATTCAAACCTTATCAGGGGTCTCTCATAACACAGCAAGAATGCGTTCGAAAGGAGCTTAGCTTATCACATCCGCCACTTGACTAATGTTACCGTTCAACTTTTCTCATTTCTGATCTCAATAAAGAAAAAAGAAAAATACAAAAATCTCATCCAAGGAACTGAGCAGTACGTCCGGTTCCATTTTTTCGCTAGGCGAACAAGCTGCTCGACCATTAATCGTTAATAAATTTCTTCATCATCTTAGAAGCTACGCATAAGGGATTCTCCATTCAACGAAAATAAATGTCCAACCACTCAACCACTCACAATTCATAAAATCATGTACATTAGGTCATGTAAGTCATTTTGTGTCTTTAGCTCTCATTCATCCACTGTAATCCTCACAGTTACAGACAGACACAGCTAATGATCACACGCACACCTCACATACAGCAAGAGAATTCATTTTTCTTTAGTTTACTCACATTTTCTTTGCAAGCGCCTTCAATGTTAAGTCATTCATCTCCTTTTCTAACTCGCTGTATACCCTTTGTGTATACGCTTGTGCACTTTCCCAGAGTAGCATAAAGAGAGAATGTGCCCTTAATCGATTTTCAACTTTGTTTCAAATACGCTTTCACCATTCAATTCACAATCATCGAGCTTGGCAAAGTAAATATGATTCTTCATAAAGGCACAGCACCCATATTGTGCGTGCGGGAGCTAACTCCCTTCTTTCTTAAAACTCGACAGTCCTAAGGACATACACAAACTTCTTAATCACAAGCATAGCAAATAAGAATATCACAGTCTCTATCCGTTTATCTTACACTAAATAGACAATCTCTCTCTTCTCGAAACACAACAGGGCATCACATCAAATCAAGGAGGAAAAGTCTTCTTCCAATTTGCGTTCAAATACACTCCAAACGACTGTGTTAAGACCCACCTTACCAAGCATAAGTAAGTCAAGTCATGTCATTAACCTCAGCAAGTATTGTTCGGTGTACACAGTCAGAATTATTAACTCCCGAGTCGATAGAGATCACTTACTTGTCATTCACGATCTCAATTATCTCTTTTAATTCTAGTAATATTTTAATAATTAAATAGTATTGAATATTATTTATAATTCAACCTACGTTTAAGAAAAGGAATTTAAGTATACTAGGAAAATTGCTTAGAAATCTCTGGCTGAATATATTAAAAACCCGGCATTGGTCTATATAAGAATTGACGAAGCAGCCTCAAATGCTAAAACCTCACACGATCAACTCGCCATAAGGCGGAGTATCTATAAAGCGCTCTAAAGTGGTGACCACCCAGAAATGTGTATTTTGCTAAGAAATTTTAATATTTTTTTAATATGTTTGAATTAGTTAGTTTTTTACAAAATTGTGTGTAATTAACAAAATGGTATATTTTTAAATAAGAATTTAACGAATACTTCTTATGTTTCAGCTGAAATTTAAACTATTGTGTATTCAATATCGTTTTAAATTAGAAATATAACTAAAACAAATGAACTCATATAATGACAGATAGCACAAATCAAACTTCGCTATAGCCAAGTTTATCTAATGCAGTAATTACTAAAAAACCTAAAACACTTAAGATATGTTTTTCCAACCACTATTAAACAATATCAAGAGACCAAGAACCTTGTATAAAGAAAGATAAGTGGCAGACAACGGCTTATAAAACATAAACAAGTCTGATCTATCCTTCGGGCTTCATTAATGAAACGGAGAAGAACCTCTTCTAAACTTACTTTATCATCAATGGAAAGGTAAATTGCCATAATATTCGACAGTATGCGCAGCTGAACAATCTTATATAATTTAACTTTGAAAGACGTTTTTGTTGGAACAAAGTGTCTCTGTTGATCGGGATATGCAGAAATGGCCATCTTCTCATCCCATTGTTGTACCACAACGATTTTATTGGAGCTACATACCTGAACATGATCAACGAACGGATCATCTCAGTTCCCCTTCGTATTTACGACAATCAATTCAATAGACTCTGTTTGATTCACGACAGAGTTCCTAGTACATTGACTGCCTGCTGTCGCATTGTCGCGCTAAATCATGCAACGGAATCTCCCCCAAGATCCCTGGATTTAACACTGTGCGATTTCTTCTTTTGGAGACATCTAAAGAGTAAACTGTATTTTATTTCCCCCCCAAAACGTAAGCGAGTTAACAGATAGTATCGCACGTGTTGTCAATTTACTTAAGGAAAATCAACAGTTGGTGAAAAGAGTTGTGCACTCAATGTAATCAAAGGCTTAAATATGCCTGGAAAAAAAATGAAAGACATGTGGAAGGAAATGGTGCTTATAAAATTTAAAACATTACATTTATATTACCCATATGTAGATGTGTTTTTTTTTTTAAAAGACAGATAAATTTGTTGAGTTTCAACTTCAGATTTTCATTATTTCTCTTTTGCCTGAACCAAAATCATTTGTGTATCAATATCGCAAAAGGAAATTAAATAAATTTTTCACAATCGAAAGATAGAAAGGTTGATAGACAAAAAAGTTTTACAAGAACAAAACATCTAATTGTTTTTTAGTAATACTAATTAAATTTTGCTTAACTTTGTTGTGGGTTACCCTGTATATATACCCAACGTGTGGCAGCAGGACTTTGCCACAAACCATACAAGTAGGAGGACCGAGTCTTGCATCCTGCATATCAAACATTTTCTTTCACCACATTACTCAGAACATCTAGCCTCCTTGCTTCACAGACTGCAATTCCCTGGACTATCATTTGCGGAGCGTGGTTGAGAGAGAGAACAACAGGTCCACGTGCAATCCCAAGGTATAGTTTTGGTCCAGGATTACTACAGTTTTCACCCGTTGAATAGCCAGGCCGTCGTTAAGGTCTGCATCAGGTTCCAATTCTGCTCGAAAGCCGTATTCGATACCAGCGGGAATTTCCTTGAAGAACATTCATATTGCAATCCCCTTCAAGTCTTTATCATGTAACCTTTGCTAAATCTATCAATATAAGTTAACTGTTATTTCCTTTTATAGTTAAATTAAGCGTTAAACTAATAACCGCCACCTGTATATTAAGAAAGCGAATTTACTTTCATTTCTTGCCTTGTGAATACCTAATATTTGTCAGTTCATGTGTTCAACCAGGAGTCAAAGGTGCCCACAGCACTTGTTGCTGTCGAGACTTTCATAATGCATTTAAATGCTCGTCCTGAATTTAGAGCAACATTTACTTTATTAATGTATATTTGGAGGAAAGCTCTTCCCAAATATATGTACTTCCACAGATGAACATGATTCTTCATAAACCTCGCAAAGGATTCGAAGAATGAACCGAAACGGTTTTATGGGTACGTAAATAATAGGAAACCCGTAAAAGGATCGATAGGGCCGATCAAAGATAAGGATGGTCGGTTGACTGAAATTCCGACAGAAATGTCCAAAATTTTAAATGAGCATTGTACGAGCGTGTTTACTGTGGAAGATTCTTCCGAATTGGAATCGTTAATTGGGGAAGTTCGTAGTGCTGATAATTGCATATCCGATGTAACTATAAATGACGAGGAAATCCTTAAATTTATTAAGCTAATGAAAAAGTCGAAATCTCCGGGCCCTGATGGGGTATATCCAATTCATTTAAAGGAGCTTCAAAATGAACTCGTTAAGCCATTGCGTGAAATTTTCAATCGCTCATTAGAGGATGGCGTAGTTCCGTTGGATTTCAAGCGAGCAAACGTTACACCTATATTTAAGAAGGGGAATAGATTTGAAGCAACGAATTTTCGGCTTATTAGTCTAACTTCGGTAGTTGGGAAGCTTTTAGAATCTGTAATTAAAGATAGAATAGTGAGCCACCTCGAGGCAAATAAGCTGATTAACGATACCCAACATGGATTTAGGCGTGCGAGATCGTGCTTGACTAACTTGCTCGAATTCTTCCACAAAATGATTTACGTGTACGATGAAAGCAAAGCTGTAGACGTAATATATTTAGACTTTAAAAAGGCGTTCGACACCGTCCCCCACCAAAGGTTATTAATGAAAGTTAAAGCGATTGGGGTGACTGGTAAGATTTTAAACTGGATTAGAAATTGCCTGAAAGATCGCTCGCAGCGGGTGGTAATAAATGGGGAATGTTCAGATTGGGCCAGCGTTAGTAGTGGGGTACCGCAGGGCTCTGTTTTAGGCCCTTTATTGTTTTTAATTTATATTAACGATTTAGATAAAGGCATACTTAGTCGGATTTCGAAATTTGCGGACGACACGAAGCTGGGCAATCGTGCCTATGTAAGATCGGATGTCGATAAATTGCAGGGGAACCTAAACTCGATTGCCAATTGGGCGGACAAGTGGCAAATGGAATTTAATTTAAGCAAATGCAAGGTAATGCACTTGGGTTGCCATAATTTAAGAGTAGAATATACCATGAAAGGCCAAGTCCTCGACGCGGTTAAATTAGAAAAAGACTTGGGAGTATTAGTCTCAGACGATTTTAAATTCTCGAAGCAATGCGCGGATGCGTGTAAAAAAGCAAATCGCGTTTTGGGTTATATCGCGCGTAATTTCACCTTCAAATCTAAGGATGTAATTTTACCTTTATATAAATCCCTTGTGCGGCCACTTCTCGAATACGCTGTTCAATTTTGGGCTCCATATTTAATGAAAGATATCGCGCAATTAGAAAGAGTGCAGCGTAGGGCTACGAAATTAATTCCAGAGCTGAGGAATAGATCATACGAGGAAAGGCTCAGGGCTTTAGATTTGCCATCGCTAGAACGCAGAAGATTACGTGGCCAGCTAATAGAAGTATTTAAAATACTAAAGGGTTTCTCAAACGTTGACTTTCGCAATCTGTTCGAACTGGATCATAGGGGAAATACTCGTCAGCACGGGTTAAAATTAGTGAACAAGCGTTTTAACACTAGTATAGCCCAAAACTATTTTACATTTAAAGTTACTCAAAATTGGAATCGGCTGCCCACCCACGTAGTAGATAGCACTTCGGTTAATATGTTCAAAAATCGTCTCGACGTGCATTTGAATAGTTTAAATATAACGTAGTTGAGCACTGTGAATTTAAACGTCCTTGCAGAGAGAGAGTTTGGAGCGGAGGTTTAAGGATATGAAATTATGATGACTAAAAATGATGCCGGCGATTCTCTGCATGTGTAGCTTAGATGTCCCATTTCTTTTCCGCCTATCCTATAAGTAGTCTCTATCCCTAAATTAGCTTTTCACCACTAGCAGTCGAGTGGCTGCGGAAGATGAAAAGAAAAACTTTCTATCTCCCCCGACCCCTAGTTTGATTAGTTAAAATTGCACGATAATGTACACATGTAGATAAGTGTGTACAGTAGATAGTATTAAAATAAAAAAAATAAAAAAATAGCATGTTAGAGATACACTCGTAGATAAGGGTGTATCGTAGTTTTTGATTTAGTGTAGCGGACTAGCCTCGAGCGGACCTTAGGGACTTTGCTGGTCCTAGATTCTGTAGTTCTGTAGTTTCTTCCATCATGTATTTATAAAATATTTTTATCACAACAGCTATAAATTTATATTTTAGGGTACATTTGTACAGCACATCTATTAATTCCAACTGGGTCCCTTCGAGTACAGTATCACTGGCGGTATAGAAAATGGACTATTAAAGGAAAATTGAAGATTAATTCTTCGAATTGCCTACTTCAGAAAATTCTTTTAACTTCACTTTTCAAATCAAAATTGCTGATCAGTACTTTTCAATGGACATTTATCCTGAATCGAGTAAAGACATAAATAAGTTAACATTTATAAAATAAAACACAAATTTATATGTAAACAATCTTCATTCAGTAAAAAGCCTTCAACCATAAAATCAAGTTCCGTATCCGTAACTTTGTACCTTCTTACATTTATAAGTTTCTTTCGTTAAATTATTCAATTATGTCTTTATGTCAGTCATAAGAGCTGAGTATTGAATCCTTTCGGAATTCTCCAGTTCGTTTATAATTTCATTTAGTTAGTTCCATTGGTTTTAATTTAATCCATCAGTTTATAAAAGAGTTTAAATATAATGATCTTATTTATTCATGTACATTATTACATTCATGAACATTAATTTACTTAGAAAATTATTGACCAGGGATTTAAACACAACATCCATACTGCGAGTTTAATCTCACAGTAACTCCATTTTTACAACCCACTATTTGCACAGCTCCATCAATAACCCAACTCATGAACCAATTCGAGTAAAGCTAATGTTTTCCAACAATTTAAATAAGGTGTGAAATAAAAATCCTTCCATTATACACTGTTTTACTCGAAGAAGCTCCCAAAACTCTTCTTTTATGCGCATACCTCTAGAAAAAAACAAGAAAGCTGCACTGCATCAGCTTGGTATGTGAGTTTATCAACAGGTATTGAAGGAAGAAAAATATTTGGTTCATCACTAAGTTGCATAATTAAATTTTCAACCATGTCTAGAGTTCGATCTGCAAAATATTTCTTGATATATCTGAAAACTTAGTTTCTCCTCTGGACAGAGTATTTCCAAAGCATTCAGAAGACAACTTTTAATGAAATTTTTCCATAACAAAAGTGGAGATACATTAGTAATAAAACCAAACCCGAAAGAAGGTCTCACCAAAAGATCCGGCTTATGAAGTTACTTTAAATTCAATGGTTGTGATGACGGATGGAGGCTTCACTGGATCAATCAGTTCCACTCTATCTTAGTTTCCTTGCCGCTAGAATCGGCTATTTGATCTGCGAAGGTCCGTGTGCTTTTTGAACTGCAAACCAAAACCCGGATGAATTTTCTTTCCGTAAGAGAGCACAACTATAGGCCTTCCGCTCACTTAAAAAAGTATATATACGCATCTTTTCTTTTACTATTCGATGCTCTTTATCAACATTTTTCAAGGCATGACAGGTGAAAATGCATGTATTATTATAAAGAATTAATAATAAGGCACCTAACTAAATTTAGAGGGTGTTCCAAAAATCACGCACTCTAGGGGAAAAAGTTAATTTGGTGTTTTTCCTTTGCATGTTTGTAATACAGATTCACAACGATGTTGAACCAAGAAAATTGCATAGAGATTAGCTTGCTGCTGGGTATACAAAGCAAAACAGGGCACTTTTTTGTTTAGGGGACACAAACCCAAAATGGCTGGTGACGTCACCAGGGTGGCTGCCTGTGATACAGCCATGTGATCCACGAGTGAGAACGAATAGCTTAAAAACACGTTTTTCTTATAAAGACAAAACTCCCGATTTTGGTACTTTTTTTGTTATATAACCTAAAAAAAAATGTAACGGACCGATTGAACCTAACTTAGTGAAAATGAAAAGTAGAGTAGCAGCAAAAAATTATTATTTTAAAGGATAGAAATTTTGTATGACTCTAAATTTGCTTAACTAAGTCCAAGCAAAGCAGCTTCGCTATTATGGAGTCAGAGTGACCAGTCGATCTTTCTGGCTGGTGACGTCACCAGCCATTTTTGCTTTGTGTCCTCTAAAAATAAAAGCGCCCAAAAGAGAGATGATAGGTGAGTTTAGTAGTCGACATCTACATGAAAACACAATTTATCATACCACTGTTGAAGGACTGATTGCCAAATTCAAGAGGACAGGAAGAGTGTAAAACGCGTACTGCTATATTGCAGTGAATCCAAGGAAATCCTTGTGCGGAGTGTCCGCTGAAATCGGAGCAGTCAAATCCGTAATCGCTTTATTCTGAAGTAGGAGAAATAAATTTTCTTAAAGCAATAATTACTGCAGAAACTGAACAAGGAGGACCTAGATCGGCGTGTGCAGTTTTCCAAGTGGAATTTATACGACGTATACTGTAATCTTGACTTTGCCACTGGGATCTTCTCTAATAAGGCTAACACATACGTTTCGGCAAACAAAATCACCAAAACTCGTCATTGAGCCTCTCTGAAGCATCACTGGTTTGATACTAGTAACTAGCAGAGGTGGGAACGTATAATGTCATCATTTTGTCTGTAGAAAGAAAGTCTACATGATTATTCTTATTTGACAACAAATTTATTGATTATATCACTATATTTTTAATTTAAATTAGTGTTATAACAGATTCACCAATATGACCAATGATAGGCGAACACTATTGAATTAAATAAGAGTCTTATTAATTCATATTTCATAATCTATTTTAAAAAAATCTATATTATCACGTGAGAGATTGAAAAGCAGAGCGGGTCGGATCTGACCCTTGCGCCGGATGTTTGACACTATGAGTTAAATTGGCCCAGGTATTGAGTTGCTTTAGGTGAACACGTCCTGCCAAAACATATATAGCTGTCAGCCTAGGGCAGTAAAGATGTGAAGACCAAACAAAATCTTTTCTTCCAAACCCGCAAAACCAACTCTCACCTAAATTTTGAATTCCATTGCGCTGATTGTATCCACGGCGGTTTCTAACATCTGTAAGAATCGGGCACCTAAAGTCCTGTTATTATTTTAAATATAAAAATATTTTTGCCCTTGATGAACGCAAACCAAAATTTGAGGAAGAAGTATTAAATTTTAAATAATTATTATTGTAGTAGTTACAAGTAATCTCTTTATTGATTCTAAGGAAATGGAACGACATTGGTAACTTAAAATCCAAACCATGACCAATATTTGGATGGTCAGGTGCGGACAAGGCGGAGAAGCATATTCTACTATCGCAAAAATTACAACGACCATTAGCACATTCACCCAGGAGTGGAGAGAAAGTGTAAGATGAAAAAAAAGAGAAATTAAATAAGAAAATAAAAATAGATTAAAGATAACAAGCCCTATCAGAAAGAGAGAGAAAAAAGGCGCGTGCGGTCGCCCTTTCAATGAGAGAGAGAGAGAGAAGACACACCTGGTCAACCCTTTTTAATCCACGCTAACGACGCACAAAATCGCGGAAGCCTGAGATATGGTTAAGAGCACGAAGGGTCCCACCGGGGATTATCCTGCGATGGCGTGAATCGAGCAAAGTCCACATCGCCCGGCGAAGCGTCTGTCAACTGTAACTTTCCCCCTTCGGGCGCGGGAAAAAGCCCCTCCGTCTCACCTCTATCAAATGTCGGACGCTAGACTTGGACAGCAGTAACTGATTGGATGGAGAAGAGCTAAAAAATGCAGTTATACAGAACTGATCTGACCCTATTCCCAGACAAATCTAGGATTAGGGAGATTGTTGAAGTGGTAAAGACAGGCCAATTAAAGTGGACTTACGATGCGCAAGCACAAGAGGCAACAGTAGATGAGGCGCTCATGGCAGCGAAGATAAAACTGCACAGGGACTCCTGCCTCACCATAAGTGAAGAAGAGTACGAAAAAATAAGAAAAGGCAAAAAGAAACGGGATAAGAAGTAAAGGGGAATACACACACTCACACAGACTACAAGAGTACCAAACAAACAAACCGGGAGACACAAACAAGACACTCAAGATACTCTCACTAAATGTGAACGGATGGGAAGGGAAATCCATTCTCTACGGAAACATATTCTGTACAGTGGATCCTGACTTGATCCTCATTTCTGAATACGGTGTAAACACAGAAATTAACACAATAAAAATACCAAATTACACTGTGATCACAAAAAACATACACAAAAACGGTACGACGGTGCAGCCATCGCGATCCAAAAATACATCACTGACAAAACACTTCCAGACTTAGAAGAATCATTCGTGGCTGTCGAAATCCTAACCCTGGTGAGAGGCCTAACTGTGGCAGCGGCCTATCAGCCACCCCGCAGAAAGTACCTGCCGATTCCCAACTTCTTCAACATCTTTGGGCGAGGAAAAATGGCGTTGTTGGGTGGAGACCTAAACGCCAAATGCATAGCGTCTGGTTACGGTAGCACCGAACAAAGGGGAAGGAATCTGGGACTACTTTTCGAAAGAGACAGACTCCAGAGAGTAGGACCAGATTTCCTGACCTACATACCTAACACAACGTTGGGCAACCAAACCGGATATAGTGTTGGAGAGCCGTAACTTCCCCTTTAACAACAGCAATGAGCCCGGACCTGTAGTAACGAGCGACCATATCCCGATACTTACAACTATCTCGCTTGCACCAATTCTCAAGCCAGTCTCACTTAGAAAAAGTTATGTGGAATCTAACTGGGAGCTATATAAAGAGATACTCAGCTAATATCAACCAGCTGACCTGTAAGACGCCAATCTCGAAGATATATTAGGTTGAGGAAGAAGTTCTTGCGGTTTTTTTTAATGATGTGTTGATTTAAGTTTTGTTGATGTGATTTGTGCACATATTAAGGAACGATAATGAATAATGAGAGCAAAATTTGCAAAAGTTAGGCTACGTCTCTTAACAGCGTAGACTATTAGGCTTTTGCTTAGGCTACGTCTTGAAGTTGAGTAATAAGTCATTGCGGCTTATTTAAAAGTTGTGTTAATTCAATTTTTGTTCTGTATCCTCAAAATAGAATGTCAAGTTGAAAGAAAGGCGCATTTTTAACACTTGTTGTTATTCATTTTCAATCGAGACGGGAACAATGCAAACGCAGCCAAAGCTCGTCGCGATATTTGTGCTGTGTACGGGTAAAATGCTTTATCAGAAAGGACAACTCAATGGTGGTTTCACGTTTCAAAAACGGTCATTTCAATCTTAATGACGAAGAACGTTCTGGTCGACCCATTAAGTTGGATGAAGATCGATTAAACGACCTTTTTCATGAAAATCCTCGTCATTAGAGTAGAGAATTGGCTGTACAATTGGCGTGTGGTCAGAAAACTGTAGTGAATCACCTTCATTCGATGGGGAAAGTTTAAAAACTCGGTGTATGGGTTCCGCACGCTTTGAGCGTAAGCAACAAACTTCAACGCTCCACGATTGCCGCAGGTTTGTTTCTTCGTCACAAGGCTACTCTTAGATATAAGGACAGATTTCTTCACCGCATCATCACTGGCAACGAAACGTGGTGTGTTTATGTCAACATGAACCATCGAAAACAATGGCTTCGCCCCAATAAAAAAATCACTTCCGCGATTAAAGCAAGGACTCCATCCACGAAAGACGATGCTGTGTGTGTGGTGGGATTGTAAAAGCATCATTCTTTATGAGCTCTTTGCGAACAACGAGATTGTCAATGCAGAACTCTACGTTCAACAAATGTATCGACTCACCGAAGCTATTCGTGAAAAGCGACCTCATCGACGTTATGGAGTCCTTCTGCAACCCCACAATGCTCGTTCTCACATTGCCAATATGACAAAAGACGCCATCCAAACGCTTAATTAGGAAGTCCTGCCGCATCCTCCATATTCGCCAGACTTGGCTCCATCAGATTTCCATCTGTTCCGATCTCTCTCCAACAATTTGCGCGGCGTTTCATTCAATACTGATGTGGAATTACGAACCTGGTTAGACGAATTCTTCGAGTCAAAATCCAAAGATTTTATTGCAGAGGCATCGAAAAACTGGATGAACGTTGGGAAGAAGTCGTAAATAACAACGGAGAATACATTATTGATTAAATTGCATATTGTTATCAATTAAAAATGAAGTTTTTCTAAATTTGTCAATGGTAATGAATAAATTTGATAAAATCTATTCCTCAACCCATAAGATCAGGAGATAAACTCCATCACTAATCTCCTTATTCAAGCCGATGAGAGATGTGTCCCCAGGATCTCCTCTAAAATGCTCATACAACCTAGGTGCATGAACGAGATGAGGGAAATCACTTGGAAACATAGACGAATCTTCGAAGAAATAGGCAGGACAGGCCCAAATCGGAAAAAGACAGCCAGAATGAGACAACTAAGCCAGAAACTAAAACACACAATCACTGAGAAACAGAAGGAAATCTAGAATGACATCATTGGTAGGCTGGGCAGGGAGCACAATCCAGTAAGTTTTTGGAACAGCATCCGAAGACTTAGGGGACTGCCCATCAAAGCCAGAGCACAAATAAAAGACGGAGATGAAATCATTGAGGATTTAGAGTCTCTCGGAAAAAGATTCAGGACACCCTGGAAAAAGATTTTCGCTATTTCCCCTGAGGAGAACGACGAGTTCGACCAGGAATTCAAAGACCTACTGCTCGAGGACCTCGAAACAGTGATACATAGAACCCACCTCCACCCGCAAGTATCTGAGAAAAGAGAGATGGTTGGCCACGGTGACTAATAACCTTCGAAGGGACCATGAACACCATAAGGTCCTTCAAGCAAAGCGCACCAGGCTGGTCTGGGCACACGAAAAACAACCTCTTGAATACCTAGAGGCAAATCATACAGGGACTGGTTAACATCATGAATGCCACCCTGAATACAGGCTACTTTTCTGACGGGTACAAGATGGCTAAAATCATCTTCATCCCGAAAAGAAACAAGCCACCAAACTAGGTGGCTAACTCTCTCCCAATCTCTCTTCTGGAGATGCACGGCAAGATCTTTGAAAAAATCATAGCTAATAGGCTACAAGCTCAACTGAGCGAGTTAGGAGCACATAACTCCCAACAACACGGGTTCCGCCAAAACGGGGCACAGAAATAGCAGCAAGACCTCAATGAGAAAACTACAACGCGTACAGAACTCCGCATCCTTAATAATTAATAAAGCCAGAAGGCGTGACCAACACCAGCAGAGGGATCTCCATAGAAGAAAAAAACCGGCCACTATTAA
Source organism: Ceratothoa steindachneri (assembly GCA_963969495.1). Lineage (NCBI taxonomy): Eukaryota > Metazoa > Arthropoda > Malacostraca > Isopoda > Cymothoidae > Ceratothoa > Ceratothoa steindachneri. The sequence continues at coordinate 10,940,645 of OZ018321.1, forward strand.
CATCTTCACCAAGAAATTGTGAAGAAGGGTCGGGTCAATACTTAAGAATGTTGTCATTTTGGAATTACTTAATATACCTGCACGACTACGAGAGAAAGTCTCCCGTCGTAGCCAGTTTTCAAATACTAAGTTCTGCTCACAGAATATATTTCATCAATTTACACATAACAGGAACACAAAAATACTAACACAATACAACCGAAACAAAAGACAGAGAGACCAAATAACATAACATTAAAACAACACAAGGTAACTTGCTGAGTTAACAGCTATTAAAGGCTTGAATGCCCACGAATTTAACCCAGAAATAAGTACACAAAATTGAAACACTAACAATAAGAAGAACACGTTAACAAAACAAAAAGAAACAAACATAGAAAAACGCCATACCACAAATAAGACAAAAAGGAAAAATCAAAAGAAAAAAACATAATGTGATGCCCTCCTACTGAGGCAAAATACCCCTCCCCGCTTTACATTTTACACACTTTTATCTAGTACTATCCCACCATCTACTAAATTGAGTATACCATCCTCTTCAACAGTAACCACCTGTGTCCCGAGTATCTGCGAGTATCTGCCATCTCCCCGTCTCGGTTAGTTCCGCACGAACCCTTCCAGAACCCGTCAAGTTCAATGTAATCTCCTAGAACTCGCGAGAGTCAACCCTGTACTCATTGGTACCCGTTACCCGAACACGACGCGTCAAATTATCGATTCGATATTCTAAACCCGAAGGCAAGATCTGAGTTCATCTCGCGTAATAGTTATTTGTCAAGAGGCTATTATTGCGGAATCTACGCCGCCTCTAACAAGGCAGGATTACTCCATCGGACCAAATCTTTGAGGTAACCGCAACGCGCAACTCTCCTGTACAAGCTATCCCCCCCCCCCTTTTAAGCCTCCGTCATATGGGCTTGGCCTGCGCTAAAGGTCATTTGAGCATCCCATCTGTCATTGTCTGTTCGTGTGTATGGTGGTCGACACCGTCCAGGGCGCTCTTTGAAGCCGAGACTTGTGTACCTCTCCTATATTTATATACCTTACTTAAAACCCCTTTCAATTTTGTAAATATATTATCTTCATAGTAGTAAAGTATATTTTGTACTCCTTTTCTATTACCCCATAACCTTCCAAGATACCTAAGCATTGTCCAACCTAAACTGCACTCTGATTTGTATTTATAATTTCACCCACACTCATAGCGGACTAATCCGCTCATAGGCCCTCTCTCTCTTGGGCTGATGAATTTGGATCAGATTGAGATCAAACATCAACCTACGACAAGGCCACTTAAACATTCAATTTTGCCTTTGTTTGGCAGAAGTATGAAAGGAGCAAATTTAAACATTGTGTCATTTAATAATTTTATATTGTCATATAATTTTTTCTGCCTTTATACACACTGTGTTTTCTGAATATTTAAGACTCATTATATCCCTCATATCATGGAAGACAATTCTGTGATATGAAACCAAACACGAAATATCGAATTCTACTTCGCTTGACAGAAATGGAAGTCGAACCTTTGACCCGAGTATGTTATACGCAGTTGTTGGTATCGTAATATATGTAGAGATATTAGCTCATATGTATTCCAATTGCACGAATAATTGTAATATTGACCTCACAAATACTTTCTCTGTCACCTCAAGATCCCCAAATGTGGATATTCTTCAACCCGTTTCTTCCTTCACTCCAAGAATTTCTTTAGTATTGCTCCTCGTTAAGCTTGGTGGAGTCATGCATGCATAACACTGTGGACGAAATCTGGTTGATGGATCCTATATCACTCTGAAAGCATGGATCGTAACTGCCACATAATCTACTCTCAGACTCCGCTTTTGCGGCGTTCAAAGTGCGTCTTATCAGCTACCTTAAATCACAAGGTTGATCAGTTGACACTTTAATTTCAAGGGAGCTGAATTAGGAAGAAACATAAAGGACGAAATATGATACCCTGGAAGGTGGATGAATAATAAATTAACTCTCCTTTTGCCCCATCGTATATTTCGGGGAAAATATGAGTTTTATTTTGTCGGAGGGAAATAAGCTTCCGACAAAGCGCAGAAGAGAAAAGTAAATGTAGTTACTTTTGTAGCATGAGTATACCGGCTCGTACGCCAGTATGTAGACATGCACCGACATACTTTGGTAGAGATAAAATACACCACATCGACCTGTGTGGATATTTTAAAGCAACTTACTGAGGAATTGTTTGTGGTAAAAGTTGGACGCAAGGAGTCTATGGGCATCTCCTGTTCTCCTTTTCTTATTACTTTGATTAAGTCAATTGATATAATTTGTATTTTCCTTTTTCAATAATTGTGTGGTGTCTCTAAAATAAATTCTGACTATAATATAGCAAAAACTACTGTGGTTAAATAAGTAAACCTTGAAAGATTACGTCCGTACCCCTCCCTCTCCAAGCAGACCTATGATTTTTGTACCACTTCATCTAGGTCTGACTGCAAAGGTAACTAAATAGAGACTTTCTATGGGAACTAATAAGAGTTTTCTTTTCAGAATTTTCCTGAAAATAGGTCGAGACTCGCCTGGTAAAGGATTCTTTTGTAAAATGGAAGGTGGAATAGTGTATGGTGGCTGTTATTCGAAACGAGTTATTCTTGCTACCCCGGTACAAAGATGAAATATGTAGAGAGCTTATTCGAATATTTTAAAGGTGAGGCAAAAAAGGACACGGGATCTAATAGCAATCCATATTAAAGGCTCAAGAGAAAAAGGGGAAAAATTACAAGATGTTGCTGGTAAATATGGCCACCGAAATTCCAAGGATAAAAGTAACAGAATTATCCTCATTGATAATATTACGTTATGGTGGGGAAAAAATAAAGAGAGAAGAAAACAAATTTATTAGCAATTGGCTTTCAATATAAAAATAAGATTCTTTAAAACAAGATTTCGTTGTACAGCCACTCAAAATTTGGAAAATATATTTAATGCGAAAATTAGCTGAAATCAGAAAAATGGCAATGTCTCCTCCTATAAGTATACTATGTACAGAGATGATTACCATAACAACAATGGAAAAGATTCCGGAAATAAGAATAACCTTTTCTAGGTGTATGTTTTGCGTAAATCACGAATATAACATCCGTCTCTTTCTGCGACCCTTCAGTTTCTTGTAAATTACCATCTTATCTAGGTTAAATACACTGATGGTTCCGTAAGAATTAACTGCAAAAAGGATTAGGCCAAAACTGAGAACTCGAAAAGGTTAGAAATGGATTTTGATATAATTGCAAGGGGCTGTTCCTAAGGTATTTGTCAACATAATCTATGAAATTTATGAAAGTATACTCAATATTCTTTTAGTTATATAGGTCCAAATCCGTGGTAACTCTTACGTAACGCTTGATAATTTTGTAACTTAATATAAATGCTTCCTATTTTTACTATTTTATTTAATATTTGTTGCTGTTACTATATATATATATTTCACATACTACAGTTTTTTTTCCTTACAGGAGACAGAACTAAAATTCCTAGAGAATGCAAAAATTCCCCAGACAGTTTCTGTTATATATGTGGATCAGTTACATTCAGACAATACCAGAGACGATTGACTAAACATAAGAAGAAATTTTATGAGCTGTACTTTGGATGTAAAGTGGGCGACCAGGACAAACGTTGGGCAGCTCACATATGTTTTGTCAGGTGTACAAGTTTCCTTTCTGCCTGGGTGAAAGGCAAAGGGCCTGGCCTGATGTTTGGCCTAACAATGGTCTGGAGGGAGCCAAAGGACCATTCAACAAATTGCTACTTCTGCTTAACAGATATTAAATGTGGGTATTTAATGTGTTTTCATTCCTACTAAATGGGCTACAGACTGGATACACCAAGTGTATGTGCTTCCTTTGCAATTGGGAGAGTAGGTCCAGATCAGAACATTATGTACGCTCAGAACGGTCACCGCGGGAAACTATGACGCCTGGATGCCATAATATAATTCATGAGCTACTAGTTAAGAAGGAGAAAATCATTTTGCCACCATTGTATATAAAGCTAGGCCTAATGAAGCAATTTACCAAAGCACTTCAACATAACAAGCCATGTTTCCAGTACCTCAAAGCGATCTTCTCTAGAATAAGTGATGCCAAGATTAAAGAAGGCATATTCGTAGGGCCTCAGATTCGTCAACTTATAGCTGATGAGGACTTCAAGGCGACAATGGGTGAAACTGAGTTAGCGGCCTAGCATGCATTCAAAGATGTATGAAAAGGGCTTCTGGGTAAGCACTAGGGGGCCCAGCGAGAGTGTAAATTGGAGAGCCTAATCAAGTGCTACCAAGATCTCGGATGCAATATATCACTGAAGATACACTTTCTTCATTCTCATCAGTCATTCTTCCCAGAGAATGCAAGAGATGTGAGTGATGAACATAGAGGGAGGTTCCATCAAAATATAGCATCAATGGAAAACTGGTATAAGGGAAAATGGAGCCCTGCTATGCTGGCTGACTCCTGCTGAAACCTGAAGCGTGACACACCTGAGACGTCTTACAAACGGAGAAGTAAACACTAAAATGTAGGTTAATACATTATATAATCCTAACAAACATGCTAATTCATTTTATATTCATGAATTAATTATAATTAACACATTTAATCTGACTTTGGGAGCTAAATACGTTTATGGCCTCGTGGATATCGGTATCAATTGCATAATTATTAAATCGGCAATTTACAAGAAAATGTTCCGTGATGGGAAGTTGTTATCAAATTCGAATTAAACACAGTCAACTTCATAATAAAATACACATGAGAACTATATTTTTTTCTTGAAAATGAAATTTGTTGCAGTGTAATTTACCCTTGGTCAGATGCATGATTATTTTCTAAGCATAAAGGCGAAAAGAATCTTTTATAGCAATTCTTTCAAAATAAAGAAAAAAAAACTATCCTGAGGCCCCATTTTCCCATTGAAATTTGGATCTTTTCACCAGCTAAAGATTAAAATTGAAAAACTATTAAAAAAATAATTTCGATAAAACCTTCTATTTAATAAATTTTCTGAATTTCACCATTTGTAATTCTTTTTGTTTGAAAATATTAAAAAAAACATTGGATAATCATATTTATTTGTTTCTAACTTCGCCATTTGCAATTCTTTTTGTTTTAAAAATTACAAAACATTCGATAAATTCAAGACAAAACTTTAGTCTATGACTATATCCATATCCCAAAATTTGCTCTTGGTCAATTTGTACATACAAACCTTTTTTAAACAAAAAACAAAATCGGAAAAAATTCCCTTTATTTCAAATATAGTGTAAGGGATATTTATTGGAAATCTTTTAAAAAGTTTGGACAAAGAACCTGTTGCAAATGACGGAAGGTCTGCCTGCGAAACTCAAGCTTCTCCAGTAAGGAGGAGTACGCCAGGTTCGAATTGTTGATTTATAAATTAATAAAATATGATTTCTATACATCAAAATTACTTGGTGATGTACGGCTATACCTATGTTCTATGCCAGCGCAAGTTTTGTTTGGGGAAATGGACTATGTGGATTGAAGCAACTTATTGAAATGGGTTTGGGCTTTACACAAAAATATATTGCAATACCTTCAGAAAATGTTGAAAAATGAGAAAGCTGAATTAAGATCTGAAAAGTTGGAGAACGAAGCATTATTATTTGCAAAAGTCACTAATACTGGCATTTTTGGAGGAATGGATTTGTGAACAAGCAAAATTGTCGGATTTGGGACAAAAACAATCCACATGAGATACATCAGCACCAATTGCATCACAACAAAGTCACTGTTTGGTGGGGATTTTCGTCTAACGGAATCATCGGTCCGTACTTTTTTGAGAACGAAGATGGGATACCTACAAAAACGTATCAAATAAAAAGTTTGTAAGGTGAGATAGATTAAGAAAGAGTGAAGCTAGAGGAAGTACAATTGTGTAAAAGAGATCTCCCTTGAAGCACACAGGCTTGGAGGGCTAATAACGCCGTAAGTTTGGGTGGGCAGGGCACAAACTCCTTCAGATGTGGGCCACAGCACGGTCACATACGCTACACTCGACCTCCCTTTGTGTGTGTGAAAGGATAGTAAAACAAAATAAAGGTTGGGTGACTAGAAGTGGTAAGGGTAAGACGAATGCAGACCAGCTCCAAACTACCATCTCTGATAGGAGCTAAGGGAGAGAGGAGTTAAAGCCTTTGCCTCCTCCATGTCTCGATCATGGATGAACGGACGGAAACTCACCAAACTGGCCACGCGCAACGAAATGGATGAGAAAGGGTTTGTAAGGAAAATGGCCACAAGGGTGTAAATGGAGGATGTCGATAAGAAATAGATCTAGGCTTAGACTACTAGGAACAATGGGGCCGGTAGAGCCTGCTACAAATCATGGTGAAGGGTGTAAAAATCTGCAAGCGACACCCCCTTGCGAAACGTTGGCTGAATAAATGCATGGTTTTGGCAGATTTGAGGCTGATATGTTTTATTAAGGATTCGAGATACGACTATTTTTCCCACAAAGAGTAGGAAGTGGTCAGTTTAGGCATGTTCCAACCTTGATTCTAGCTGGTAACTGCAACTGCTACAGTATTACATGTGAATAATATTAAGGTATATTCAAGGTACGCTTTTTTAACAAAATGTAAACTCATAAACTAGATTTAAAAAATTCATTTCAGAAAATATGTTCTATAAGAGTAAATGTTGGGTCTTTTCTGTTTAATCGACCCATTTCTCGAGGAGGGAGACCTCAGTCGGTCGGTCTCAAGACTATGGAAGTGAAAGTAGGAGGCATAAGATGTCATTACTGCAATAGCGAGGAGGTCTTTGGCTAATTAAAATATCTGTATTGTTCAGACTTTTATTAATTCTATTTATCAATTAGCCCAAGATAAGTAGCATGGAAGGAGCTGAACTCAATTTATGGAAGAGGGTTTTGGATAAGAAACGACCTTGTAAAGATGAGCATGAGATTAAATTTTCATTATCCGCCACACGTGGTGTTAATGCCTTGTGCACATTCAGTGTGACAAGTTGCAAGGAATTAACCTTACACTATAGAAGTAGAGAGAAAGAGAAAGAATAAGAGCTATGCAAATGGACAATGTGAGAGGGATGCTGGGTGTGAGAAAGGTGGATACAGTGGAGAGAAAAGTATCTGAATACTTAATTTCTTTAAGTAATAGACTATAAATATTTATATACCGTATTGTGAAGAAAACCGGTGCATCTTAAGGTCAGTTAAACCCAACAAACAAAAATTATATTACAATGATGTAAAAATAAATGCTAAATAAGTATTAGAACACTTTAGACCTGGTTCAACAGATAAATTTAACATGGAGCACCACGTACATAAAGCCTTATTATTTCGTATGAAGCCCTCTTGCATCCATCACACCTTGGACGTGGTATGGATTCTAATAAGTGGCCTGTCGTTTAAGATCCTATTTGGGCCTAATTCTCTTGTAGAACGGTATGAGGCTTTGCCTACGTGGAAAATTACGTTTTTGTTTTTTAGGTTATAAAATACATACTTCATAAGTTGTCAATGGGATCAGATCCAGGGGTTGGAAAGAGGTTTGAAGTCTTCGACGTACGTTGTACAGTAACTACTCTCTTGTTATTCGAGGAATATGTTTCGGATCATTGTTCCCGTGAAAGATATAGAACGCTCTTAGCCCTAGATTTATCTTCACTTTTCAAAAAAATATCCGTCAAAGTATTGATATAGTTCCGTGCGTTCAGTATTCCATCAATAAAGGCTAACTTTCCAACACTCGCCCAAGCCTCGTAACCGTACACTTTTCCATGGCTGACTCCATGTTCATAGGTATCTACACTCTCCTCACGATCCGAGGAGGTATTTTTCTTTTTACAAACAGTTTTGTGGGGCATCAGTTTCAAAGAGGTTAAACTTGTTCACGTCGCTAAACACGTTGCAATTCAAGAATTCTTTTGGTTCGTCGATATATTGCCGTGCAGTCTCTTAATTTATGTCGATTTGCTTTACTGATGTAGCGCTTTCTTTTTGGAGTTCTCCCTCGAAATTCAGCCTTGTGCAGATAATTTTGCACAGTTGCAATGTAACAATTGTCCCCGGTGTTGATGTGAAGTCTCTCGCTAAAATATGGCTACTAACGAAGAGATCTTTTTTCAATTTCAGCCAGAATATACTTCTATCCCTAGTCGTAAGCAACTTGGGTCGTCCAAATCGATGTCTATTTTGAGGTGAGGTTCTCTAAAAATTCTTTTTGATCACATAATACACTGTTGAAAGGGGAAGATTCAATCGTTTTGCAATTTCACAATAGCTTTGACTTTTATTTGGTAGATTTACAATGTTTTCGCAGATACCTCGGAAGAGTTCAGCTTTATTAGAAGACATGGTAATTCGATGGATAATGGAAGTATCCCAACACTTAAATGACGTGGGGGATTGAATATTACTCCTACTGGTTTGGGTAATAATTGGTTGCCAAAATCAAAAGTTTGCAGGAGTATTGTTTTACTGTTTGTCTGAGATATAGTGAAACTTGTAATATTTTTAGTTTCGTGCGAGTCTAGTCGCGGACGACTCTACATCTCACTATTTCGGTCGTTCGGTCCCCGTTTTGCTTTTTCTTATTGTATTTGTAATGACCTTGTAATTATTCGGCCGATTCGAACGAAATTTGAAACCCTTATGTTGTTTTACATTCTCTTTTGAGTGATATAATTCCCAAGCTTAGCCCGGGAATTATTTTGTTTTGGCAATTTCATCATAGCTATTCGCCTGATTCTAACGAAATTTTAAACCCTCATGTTGTTTAACGTTCTCTTTCGAACCATTACATACATAACTTACATCAACACCACCTACAACACCTGCATCATCACCACCAACACCACCTACACCACTACCACATACACCGTCACCACCTACACATACACCATCGCCACCTACATCACTTAGACCATCCCCTCTACATCATCACCACCTACACCACCGCCACCTACACCTACACCACTACCACCGGAACGACCAGTACCAACACTTACAACACCATCGCCTACACCACACATCACCCTTATACCACCTACACTACCTCTACCTACATCACCACCACTTACACCACCACCACCACTTACACTACATACACCACCACCACATACACCTACACGACCATAACCTACACCAGCACCACCTCACCACCACTACCTTCACTAACTACACCATCGCCCTCTAAACGAGCACCAACTACACCACCACATAAACTACCGCCACCTACATCACCTACACCGCCTACACTACTATCACTTATACAACCTACACTACCTACATAACAACCTATACCACCATCTACACTACCCCAAATACCTACACCCCTACCTACACTACCACCACCTACACTACCACCACCTACACTACCACCACCTACACTACTACCACCTACACCACCACCTCCACCTACATTACCACCAACACCGCCACCTACACCACCACCGTCACCTACACCACCACCAACACCACCTACACCGCCACCTACACCACCACCACCAACACAATCACCACTACACCCCCTTCACCACTTACACTACAACTACCTACCCCACCACTACCTACACTGCCACTACCTACACCACCACCACCACCACCTGCACCACTTACACCACCACCAACCAAGGTTATTCCAGGAATTATTTTGTTTAAGCAATAACATCATAACTATTCGGCCGATTCTACCGAAATTTGAAACCTTTCTGTTGTTTAACATTCTCTTTTCACTGATATAATTGTCGTAAGGTGATAAATCAGTATAATTGAGAGCACGCGACTTTTGGTCAGCAGATCTTGTTTTGCATTTGCTTTAATATTATTTCCTCACAACTTTCGGGAGGAAGCCATTTTGAATGACATTAGGATGCGAATAATGTTTTACCCTAATTTATATAGAACTCAATATTGTTTCATAAGGAGATTTTTCCCATGTAATTAATTTCAGAAGTTCATCGTGTTCCAGTGTCGAGGTGTTGGTGGCAAAGGAAAAGTTGCCAACGAAGTTGTGACTGTGGTGATAGGAGCAGGAACTGTGGCTATATACATTACATTTCTTGCGCACATTTTCACTTCCTCTAACTTCATCACTTTCTTCACAGATCTCTCTCCTTATAAACATTATCTGAGATATGCCATCGTTGGTTTTCATTTTGAATATAAAAAAACGCCTTATCTTTATTCCTTTCTTTATGAACCTTTCCTCACAACCTTTCCTCCAGGGGAATAATAATAATAACACCCATAAGGCCTCAGGTCCATTCTGCTCAGTATCGATTTGTTTTCATTTTTGATGAGACAATTCTATTTTTCATCCACAATGGAGGACTAATTATAAGCCTAGAATTAATTTAATATTGTAAGGAAACATAATTTATCTCTCCACTTTCTGCCTAAAGTGTAATTAAGTCTTAATACAGAAATGCTTATGTAAAGCTTGTAAATCAAGTATCCTAAGTTAGTTATGCCAAGTGATTCACAAGCTATTTTATGGTCTACCAAAACTAAATATGAGACAATAAATTTAGTTAACAGAACCTAAGAATTTATCGTATGTAATAATTTACACCTATGAATTTTTGTAATAAAATATAAAAAGAAGTGTAATGTATATTGGTTTCCAAGCAATATTTCCTATACTTACATTTATGTAACCCTTATTTTGTAATTTCAAAGTTTGTTTATCCCCGCCACGGCCCCAATATTTTTCCATATCAATTAACCAATTAAGAAAGAGATATTACCATAGAACCTAATACCTTCCATTAATTGAGCATAAAAATAAACGGTATGTTTTAGCCACAGCCATTTACATATTGGTCATAGAGAAACTTGGGAAAATCAGAGGTAGAAAGTCGTGTGTAAATAAAAGCTGTCATTGACTGTACAATTGGGTACTTTATTCAATATTCTCTATATTATGGGTGTAGAAAAATTGATAAAACTTTTGTGTTTTTAACTCCACATGAAATAACATGAATTAATTTATTTAGAGTTGCAGGGAAGTGAATTACAGGATTTGGCCATTTAGCATAATTGGAATTTCAATAGGAAAGTATATAAAATCTATTTCGCTGTTTAGAATTCAATTTTACCGACGGAAAAATATTGCCCTTTATCGGTAAACTCGTTAGAATAAACAATGATTAGAATATTAAGTCTATAATAGCGAACTTAAAGTAATATTTCTTTAATATGTCACTAATATAGCTCTCTAATACTTTATTCGAGTTTAATGTACTTTAGTGCGTTAATTTCATCGCAGGAAACTTGATTTCAGATGAAGGAGTGTTTAACACTTAGCGGCTTTGCTGTAAGGCAAGAGAAGAAAATTACTTAGAGCGGATCTACACAATGCGGGAATACTGTGGAAAAGAGCTGATGGGAAAGTCTGTGGCTGGTGCTTCTTGCGAGATTTTGCAGAGGCTTGTGACTGAATGAGTTACTCTGTGCGCTGGGCAACCCACAAGGCTCACTTTTATAATTCACCAAGCTGGGTGAATTGGCCGCCTTGTCCTGTTTGGCGAAGAACGTTCCAGTGGGAATAGAAACTTATAGGCGAAAACAGAAAAGATAGAAGGTTCTCTCTTAAAGTGCATACCTAGTGCTGCTCTTTTGGCGGATCTGTGAAAAACAAGTCTATCTTTCTGTCTAATAAAGAACAGGTGCCTGTTTGTGCTCTTGCAAGAAATTTATTTCAATTTAATCAAAGGTTTATTTAAATTGACAACTTCAGAATTATTAAAACAAATTCGCAGTATATATATGAAATTTATAGAGGTAAATGCTTTGCAATCCTTTGGAACAAAAACGTCTCAACATCAAGTATGTGTTTGAAGTATTTAGTGACAAGTGAAATACATAGAAGTTCCTTACTGAATGTGGAGTAGTTAATTTCTAGAACTTTGATAGCTTAAAAAAACAATGATGCCCATTCTCGCTTATAAAAAATGTTGCAGAAATGCGCTACCACAAGGTTTGATGCATCCGTGTCCAAACGGAGAAGACAATCCCTCTTTGGATGTAACAAACAATAAGCCTCTCCTACATCCTTTTTGATTAAATTAAAGGCAAATTCTACCTTGTTGACCAAATGTAACCATGATTTGGGTGACGATCGCGTATTTATGAGTTTAAATTGGGAATACTGGCGGCATTTTTAAAAATCCCCTGATAAAATTCACTAAGCCAAAGAAACCTTTGCAATTCTTGTCATGTGTTGGTCCGTGGACATCCCGTAATTGCAACAAATTTAACATGACGTGCAACTTTAATAGTGCATATGGTTTGTCTAATTGCTTTGTGTGTTCGGTTGATGTAATGTTAAAACGATTGCAAACTGTTTTACATACCTTGTTATTAGAAATCCAATTTAAATAATAGGATGGGTGTCGATATAGACGTTTTATTAGGAATGTTTCCTGGGTTGTGATCTAAAAAATGCATCCCGTAAGTGATCTTTTGAGAAATATTCTCAATCTTGCAAGTTGGCTGTGAAATTCGTTAAGACATCGGATACTTGTCCTTGAATGCGGTAGTGTTGAGTAACCAGTAATAACAAGCAATCTGGTAACTCTGGTTCTGACTTCTTAAGTAAAGTTTTGTATGAGGCATTGGGGATTTACTGGTCTGAATCCTTTTCTCCGCTAACAAAGTTTGAATTATTTCATGCGCCACTTCTATAATTGTGCGATAGTCGGTAAGGTCTACAAGCGACTATGGTACGTTGCTAAATAATTTGATTTTAAAATGAATCTACAAAAATGGTCGGTTTTGCAATACTGATACCGTTGGGATCATTATCTGTCGTATTAAGACCACTATATTGTTTACAAAATGATCGATTGGGGAAGTGTTGGTGATTAAGAATAAAATGTATGGATTAGTTCGCTTTTAACTATAGACTGTTATGGCAAGATACAAAATTTATTCCAAAGATATAACTTTTTACACCACAAATTCGGAATTTCTGAAATAAATGCCTTTATAAACCAAGCGAAGTAGCTAGGGGTTTTCTCCAAACTTCTTAATCCTTGTTCATGTAGCTGTTTGTAGAGAAAATCTTGTTTCCTTCAGCTGTTAGTCGCTGGGTTTAACCCGAAGGATTGAGGTCTCGGATTCTGTAATAATGAGAAAGCTCCCGCCTATGACGTGACACCCGCGAGACACGCGATGTGCCTAATTACCGAACGACGAGTGGTATCAACACATACATATTATCGTGAATAGTAGGGATATTTTGGAGTTTAGAGGTAGGCCATCCTGTGGATGTGCTTTTTCTTTCCTAAAGCTTCTAAAATTTGCAGGAGAGTGTGACATGATCGTCCGTGATTGAAAACAGATTTGCCTACATTCTCTCGCAAAATTATATGCACTGTCCTTTGCAAGAGAGGTCACCCTTGCCTGGTTGGTTCGTTCAAAACACTAGCAGCAACAGTCGTCAGATGTTCCAAAGGGTGTCTCGGGAGCCAAGATTCGTAGCTCGTCCTAGATGTGTGAGGGAAGGCATCGGACTAAGGACTCTCGGAGAAGTCCGTTCTCACATTGTCTCAAGGTGTCTCGAAAACCTTTCGGGATGCAAGTAGAAAAATTGGCTTGAACTTACCAGGAGCTTAATCGTCAGCGTCATATTAAGGTTATAGCGTTGCAAAATCGCAGCTTAAAGATTTTCATAAGTTAGAATGTTGTGGTACATTAAAAGGAACGAGAGCCTATCAATCACCGAGTAAGGGAACAAAAAAACGAGGTATTTTAAATTTTTGACTGTCACAATTAATCCTTTCCTGTCGGAAGGGGAGTTTCCATCAAATTTTATGCAATTTTGTGCAATGCGTCGTTCGGATGTAAATACTTCAACACTTACATAATAGTGGAAGTCTAATTAGATGTTGCATCGTTAGTTTGCGTCGTTCATTTAGGTGGATGTTTGTAGTTGTGTATACTATGTTGCTATTATTAATAACCGATTTTCTTGCTCATTTTAATCTTTTTAGGATTCCGTTTCTAGTTTCCTCAATGACAATAAGACTAGTCTCGTATCCGAAGTTAGTCAATCAAGTTTACCAATGGTATCATTAATTATTAATGACCTTTCGCATCTCCCACCTAATTATAGGATTTTTGTACGTAAGTTAGAACCAATATATAATCTGAGATTTGGTATATTTTGGTTCTTTTCCACCTAATTATACTGCTCTACCAAACTTCCCCTGTCCGAGATCACTTTCAATGAAAAATTCAAAGTAGTCGAGAAATATTTGAGGCTCAATTGAAAGAATGTGTAGTGTATCTACTAAATTCAACTTGGGTTTTACCGATTTATCTTGTGCAATAGAAACCCTTGGAGATACAGAGTAGTTTGTGACTTTCACTCCTTGAGTGATTTTCTAAACAAAACCGTTATCCTTTGCCCAGAATTCAGAGTGTAACTAGTCATCTTCGTAGAACCATTAGTTAAGGTTACAAAATAATGGCGGAAAATGATCTTCAAATCTCAGTGAATAAACGCGATTTCATGAAGAAGGAGATTTATTTCTTAAGCCACCATGGATCTAATGTAGGGCTATTGTTACAGAAATCAGAGAACTACCTCTACCAACGGATTCAAACGGTCTACATCGATTTCTTTGTGTGATATGCTATTATCGGAAGATATACCTAATTTGCTGCAATTGTGGCTCCTTTGACTGAACTTGCAAGACTTGTGAGCTAGTCTTGAATGATGCTAGATCAGGAGGTGTTTGTTGCCACACAGGGTTCTCTGGTCAACTTTATCAAGCTGCATCACCTATTACCTAATAACCCATCGTATCAACTTGCTACATATAGCTCCCAATTCGCAACGGATGCTGCTGTTCATCAAATGGTTAATGATTCTTCTCAGTCAGTAGCATTTTTCTCAAGCAAGCTAACAAAATTTCATCAAGTATACTCCTCTTATGACCGAGAACTTTACTTTAAACACTTTGTCAACGTTAAGTGCAAAGACCGATAGGCAATAATGCAACCTTATTCTGATATTAGAATATATCAACGACATCACATAAGTCCGTGGGGAGGATAATGTAGTTGCTGACTGCCTTTCTCGGAACGTCAACTGTCCCCAAATAGCCTGGTTTGAGATCCGTTCTTTTGCAGCATTGCAAGAAAAGGATGAGGTACCAAAATTGCTTCAGTTGAGATTAGAATGATATCCATCTCCCGGGAATTCTCAACTTTTGACTGAAATCTCATCTCAATATCAACCACCTTTGTTCCCGGGAGTATAGGCATCTGCCAGTTATAGCTAGGTACTCCTGACGAAATATGGACATGCATATACGTTCCTGGAGACAAGAATGCTTTCAATGTAAATCAGCCAAGGTACACCGTCACAGAAAGTAACCAAGCCTTTCATTGTTATGCCTCCCCAAGAATAATAAAAATACCTACAGTGAGGTGGAATCAGTTTTAAACATGCAAAGTAATGATACAAACTTAAACGTATATACTTGTTAAGGCCAACGTGTTGCTTATGCTTAAGATCTTGCATATCATTTCTAAGTATATTGCCCGCTCTCATATGTGAACGTTTTGTCAGCTCCGCTTACTTGAATTTAACCTCTGTGATGCACATATATAAACATGCAACGACAGGATTATTAATGTCTGAGATTCTGGTTTCCCTATTTATACATCGCGAAATTTTCTTCGCCTGTTCTAACAGCTTAATAAAGAAATGAAACGATACAATGCTAATAATTTTTACATTTTGGTTTCTGAATTAAGCAGAATCGCAAAACCCTTAAAGATATCTCTCTGGAAGGTCAAATTCCCACTTGTATATAAAGGCTAATCTCTTTCTGGAACTGTCATAATTGGACTAAGCTGAAAAGTTTTTGTTCGGTGTTACGGTGTGACTTATTTTAGCAAAGCGGCAAAGTTAAAGTTTATGCAAAATAACTAAGAATTATGCAAGTTATCATGTATACGTATTTTATTTTTTTATTTTGGTTTGTGCAAAACTAAACTTTATTTTTTTTGTCGCCTAAAGAACCACAAACTACAGTAACTTTTGGCATTTCTGCTACCAGAGATATTCCAAAATTTGGAAAAGGACTATATAAATAAACCATCATATTTCCTATTTGTGTGTTACATGATTTAATAATATAGTAATTGTCAAATTTATTTAAATCAGATACATATATTAACGAGAGATAAAATCACTAAAATGTGTACAATACCAGCAACAAAAAAAAGAAAAATTAGTTTTCTATTTAGCTGAATTACCGATTAACTATATGACGTCACATGAAGACTTACTGTATCTAAATTGAAAGCCTCATTTAATCTATAAAATAAATAGACTTGCAAATCAATTTCGCAAACTTCATATAAATATTAAGATTGTGAAAAATGATTAGTTAAGAATAGAAGAAAAGTAAAGCAACGAATTTTGTAAATAAATAATGCCAATTGGCCTCCAATTGGTATGGCGGCTCCACCTTAGGCTCGGCGTAAAAAATGGTAGATATTGAAAGGAGAAAAAAAAGGGGATGTGAAGAAGGTGAAGGTGGGGGTGAAACCGGTTGTTAAAAACCCACCATCTCAAACCGGAGCTCAGGGGTGAAGAGGCGATCTTCCCGTCCCCCTCAGCCCTGACCCGGAATGGTTAGCTGAAAGGAAGCTGGTCGGTCTACCCTATGAAATTAGAGGCCGATAAGAGAAAGTTGTGGGATAAGTTGTATGGAAAGTGATGAAGTAGGGTAAGAAGACAGGGTGTTCGAAAGAGGGAGAGGAGGCTAAGCTGGGACGGACGGGGCAGTGAGTCTCGTCAGCACGGCGGCCAGGAAGGCAAATCGCCGCGTACCTTACTCGGCTCACTTTAGGCAATATGAAAACATTACTTAAATAACAATTGTTAACTATTCTATTCGCCTCATAACTTCCGGAGGAGAAAGTTTCTGATGGAAGCGTTAAGGGAATCAATGAGTAATCTCATTGCGAGCAATAGCCTCATAAGTATCCTGTAGGCAAGGCCCTTCTGCACCAGGAGACGCCGTAGACGTTGGCGATTGAATGTGGTATTACGCATTATTAACGCTTGCTTGAGCTCCTCCTATCGTCCGATAGCTGAAGGAGATAGGATTAAATTTCGTACGATCTCAGCGGCTGAGGGTATTCGGACGGAAATCGTGTTCGCGTATTTCAGCTTATTGCTCAAGTCCTCTGGATCTCAAAAATAGCCTAGTACTCTGATACTCATCGCGGACACCCTCTCCTGGTACATGGGGAGCATGCATATTTTCTCAACTGTGAAGGGAATAGAATCCTTGGTAGGCTCCATTTCACCGATTTGAATCGTTTCTCGGAAAAGGCAGACTCATGTGCAATACGTAAAATCAACTTTTATTTGAAGACGCGACCAGAGAAAAGGAATATTTTCCAAACTTTCTATAGCCTACAATTGGCATGGGAGAAGTGGCCTCAAATGGCAGCAGCTGGTCCTGCCAGCCCCCCGTTTCCCCCCTTTGCAGAGCTAGCTATTGTGTGGGGTGATGTGCGTTTGCATCCTGTGCTATAAAAGGGGTCACTATATCTAATGATGATTTGAAAAAAAATAATACTCCCTCTTTACTTTCATCTCGACCATCATCAGAGCCACCCTCATGCAGCTCCACGAAAAAAAATGAAGGTCTTCCCCTCTGTGCTTGCCCGAGGGACCCTCCAAAATTCTTGTACTGTAGAGGAGGTTTACTCCTTTTCTTTACATAGAGGTGCATAGATGTCCCCCTCACCTTTTTCTTTAGAGTCGCCCTTGGGCGACTTGCTTCTTCTAGCGAGTGTCCGCCCTTTGCTTTCCAAGGGGACAGCCAAGAAAGCAGGTAGGCGGCCTAATTTGACCGCTCCCACTTAGGAACAAGCCACTTTAGGGCAGGGCCCATCGGCCCATGACTTTCAAAGACCTTCGCGCGCACTTAATAAGCTTCCTCAAAGGATGGTGGTTCGCTGGCCAAAGACAAGACGACTAAAAGTACCTCGAATGGGACCTGTAATGTCTTGGGTTAGGGGTACACATGGAGGCCCCCCTTGAGATGGACATAGTCCTTGAGGAGAACCAGCATAAGATGATAGGATCTTCCATGGGGTTGAACCCAGGCTCGGTGCCAAACAGAGAACTTAGGTCTACCCCTATGCAAGCTCCAACTGAGACGGTTCGGGTCCCCGAGGCCTTACAAGGAGAGAAAGGGGCTTATCCTCCCAGCTGGTGCTTTTGTGATGGGCAGGACCTACTCCATTTCAGAGAAGGATCTTGCTGAGGCCGTCCCATCTAGCCTATGGGCTCCTACCGGGGGAGGAGAGAAGCGGGTTCATGCCACAACCTCCTCCCCTAAAAAAAAGAGTAATAAAAGGACCAAAAGGCTAAGGTCTCCACTCCCTCCGCAGTGGCCGCGAGGACGAACGGGTCCTGCTGCCGCTTTGGTAAGTGACCAAGCCAAGATCGCCACTTCCGGCGCCATTGCTCCTCCGGGTGGGGAGTCCCAGATGAAGACCAGAACAGCGCAGAGCAGAGCCTCAATTACGTCGGGATCCCTCATTCATAGGCTACCCTGCGTTTTTGAGCCCGCTGTGTTCAAACTCTTCCTTGTTATTTGCTCCACTGATGGCAGCATGTTTGCTAAGGACAACATGATCCATCAGAGGAGAGCTTTAGCTAGTGTTATTGGTAGAAAGCCGAAGTTGACCCGTTTCTCGAACAGGAGCCTTTTGGCGAATGAGTCGAATGCCTCCGAGGAGGCCATGATTAGTGCCATTCGGAAGCTTGATAGCACGCTTTTTAGTGTGACGCCGCACTCTACCATAAACTTGGTGAAAGAAGTAGTTTATGCGAGGGAACTCGTGCGAGTGAACTCAGAGACAGTGGATCGTCCAAAAGAGGGATCCCCGCCTCCGAAGCTGCCCGGCTCACCTAAGATTTAGAGAAGGAGAGAGGAAGAGAGAGGAAAAGACTCGCATGGCGAGCTAACCCTCCCTTGACAAGTCCTTGAAGGCGAGAGCGCCTTCAGCGCATTTTCTAGCCAATAGCCCCCAGAGTCCTGTCTCTGGAAAGCGTACAGTGATTTCCTTGAGGGTCTTCTCTTCTAAGATCCATCCCCCCTCATTCTCATCCGAGCTAGGCCTGGAGAGCATATTCCTTGAAAAGAATTGCCACCGAATCGGGGCCAAATGGGAGTTGCTGCGGAGGCTCGTCTCCTCTCGTTCCCGGTTAGCTATCTTTTTAAAGGAGACCATGCTTGGCGCGTTCCCTCTGCCCATATTCTCGGGGTATAAGGTCTTTGCGACCGCGCCACCACGGGATGTGGCCGGGTAGGGGTATGCGCGATTTACACCCGGCATGATGTCTCCGTTTTTCTCTTTGCTTTTGATAGCTCATTTCAGTCAGTAGCTGGGCAGTTGCACCTGGATAGGATGTATATTGTTATTTCCACGTACATTCCACCGTCAGCTAACTTCGACGCTGGGGACTTCCATCGTGGCACGGTTGCCGAGGCCATACTTTTGCTCAGAAATCTGAACGGTAGACACACCCTCTGGCGAGACTACTCGATTAATCCCAGAGGTTAAGTCCTTGCCGACCTGATCGATGAGCTGGAGATATGTGTCCTAAATCTGAATGAGTTTACGCATCACTGCCTGAGAACCGCTTCAATTTCCTGCCTCGATCTATCTTTGTGCTCTCCGGATGCACAGCCTGATTTTGGGTGGGGGTGGTCGATGACCCCCATGGCAGTGATCACTTCAGTTGGTGCTTAGCGCTACCATGGTGGTCTGCATTTCAGGAAATGACTGATTTTTCTATCTTAGTCAAGGAGCTTAGCTCGGTTGATGAGGCCGTGAAGTTTTTCTCCTGCAACCTCATCACCGTGGGCTTGACTACTATTCCTAGAACTTCTGGCCGTTTTGCACGCCGACCACTACCGTGGTGGTCAGCAGAGTGTAAAACGGCCCTCAAACAGAAGCGTTATGTCTACATGCGCCATAAGCGCCGCCCGAACGATTTCTCTGCCGCTCCTCTTGGCTAGCATAAGTATCTTCACTTAACGGAAAGACACCTCTAGCAGAGGTGTGAAAGCGAGTCAAAAGGATTCGGGGGAAGTTCTCGCATGTGTCCCCTCCTCCCGTTCTCCAGGAGAATGGGACGGCAATCTCAGACCACGCGTCTGTGACGGAATCCTTCGTGATCGCTTTCTTCACATCCTCTAGCCCGGATACTCCTCCACCAGCATTTAATGCGCGTCGTGATTGTACAACGCCGCCGACGGGACATTACCTACAGTAGCAGAACACCCTTCAACGACTGGTTGAGTTGCGTTCCGCCTTCTCTTCGTGGGCGAAGCCTGCCCCTGGTCCGGATGATGTCCCGTAAAGCATGCTTTGACACCTGGGTGAGTGAGGCAATGCCTTCCTGTTAGATTCGTTCAACACAATCGCTACTGTGCTCGCTTTTCGCAAACCGTAGAGAGATAACTCTACCGCGGCCGGTTTCCACCCAATCTCTCTAACTTTGTATTTGTGCAAGTTAACAGAGAAATTGGTAAATGTTAGATTAGCCTTTTTGTCCGTACAGCTGATGCCATCTGTCTTCTGCACAGTGTAGCTTTCGCAACTTATACCCTAAGTCGGCTGCTCTTATCCGACTGAAAAATGCCGTCTACGAAACCTTCCTTCGTAAACAACACTATGCCACGGTGTTTTTCGATCTGGAGAAGGCAATACAGTATCATAGAGACACTCCACACAATGGTGGCGAATTTTTGCGAGTTTGTCGATTCCGCGTACGGGAAGGGGGAGCTCTCCAGCCTAATGGAACAGGAAGAGAATGTCCCGCAGTGAAGTGTGCTCAGTTTCACACTCTTTGCCCTAAACATCAACGGCCTCTCTTCGGTTCTGCCGGAAGATGTTCTCGCTAAGCGCTACGAAGACGACCTTTAGATCTCTCTTAGCGCGGCCCAGATGCCAACTTTGGAGTGTCGACTCCAATAGGCGATGAACCGTGTCTCTCGCTATGCCGAAGCACACAGACTTTGGTTTTTCTTGGCCAAGACTAAGGTGGTACACTTCTGCCGCCATCCATATCTCCACTCTGACCCAGACTTGTTTCTAAATGGGGTGCGCCTGGAAGTATTGGACTCGCACCGTTTCCTTGGTCTTGTATTTGACCGACGCCTCACCTGGAAGGCTCTTATTCGCATCCTTAGCGGCTCTTGTACCCGCGCCATGGATTTTCTTCGCTTCCGTGACGTTCAGCGCATGGGGCACTGATAGGGTTACTGCCTTAATTTTTTATCGATCTTTTGTTCGTTCGAAACTGCAATACGGATGCGAGTTTTATGCATCCGAATCTGAGCGTGTATTGCGGAAGGTGGACTCGATACACTACACCGGCCATCGCCTGGTGACCGGTGCCTCCAGCACTTCCCCCAGTGAGAGCCTACTTGTTGAGATACTGGGGCGATTCCACTTGCTCTGCGCCGGGTACAGTGCATTATTCGCCTGTACGCGCGAGTGCGGTGCCTCCCTCAGTTCACAATAGCTCTCACTGCATTCACAGCTGATCTTAACGGTGCCTATTCTACCAAAAGACGTCAATCATACCCTAAGCTCTTCGGGTTTAGGACCAAAAAACTCCTTCGAGAGCTAGGTATTGCTCTCGGGCCGGTGGCGCCTCTGATTCTGCCCAGGACGCCACCCTGGAGGGTGTCACCTTTGACTATTTGTCGCCACGCCTCTACTTCCAAAGCTTCTACAGCACCGGCAGTATTGCTTTCAGCCTTTTTGGAGCACACTTGCTGTCACACTGTAACCATGCCAGTGTATACGGATGGCTCCAAGGCCCAATAAGTGGTCGGTTTCCACGCCGTATCCCCTCTGTTCGAAGTCAGAGAGTGCCAAGTAAATTCATTTGATGCTTATACTAAACTAAATGACATAATAAAAATGAAAATGACCAAAATTAATCCTAAATTCATAAAAATTGTAAAAGGTACCCGCCTCAATAAGAAATAAACCAACAAGAGTGATATCGCTCAACATGCAAACAGCCCAAACCAAAACAGACACTATTGTAAAACTATACACTTAGGGAAAAAGATTTACTCGCGAAGGTTCAGTGCCGCTATACAAATATAATAAGTAGCATAAAGCATCTAAACTAGGAGGAGAGGGTTAAAAAATGAATCTGTTTAGCTTAGAGAATAGGAGAAAACGGGAGAACAAATAAAAACTGATAAAATAATAGTAATATGCCCGATACTGCAAAAAATTTGTTTAATTTTGTAGGCACGGCAGTGACTAGAGGACAGAAAAAGAATCTAACGGAGTGAAAGTTCAAAATATCGACTGGAAAATCCTTCCATATTTACCACATCGTTCAATTGTCAGTGCATCAACTACAGGTATAGTGAAAAAAGAATTTAATAACTTTCTAATAAAAAATTAAAACAAATTATCTAATGAATATTAAATTATGCATGTTAAATCACGGTATAATTTTAAATTAAGATCGTCAAATTCAACTAGTGATATAAATAATTAGTATATTATCAATAATTGTATTTGTTTTATATTTATGCACAAATAAATTATGCCAATTCCAAAATTTGCTAATGATAAATAAATAGAAAACAGTACAAAATTATTATTATTATAGAAAACACTTAAGCTCCCAAACAAGGTGAAGGTCACATGGCAACCCCCCCAAAACAGGAGCATTAGTAGCATATGAAATGATTAGAATATACAAAGTTAAGACGCAAGAATTCATTAAAATATAATAAAAACAATTTTTAAAATTAAATTAAAAATATAAATAACAATGTATCTGCCTTTCTCAGTTAATCCCTCAGACAAGCATATAAATCATGAAAAAAAGCAGTAACCGCAGATTTAAAAGCAACGAGGTCAGCACAATGAACAATTTCATTTGGAAGATCGTTCCATAATTTGCTATACTTAATATGGAACAAAACATTTAGAAAACTGATTAGTTCTGTAGTTAATATTAGAAAATGCATGGTCATTCAGAGCTAAGGTACGCCTAATAGATCTAATGTGAATAAATAGAGCGGATAGTCTCAAATACAAGGGTTAATTAACATTATGGCAAATCTTGTACAAGAGAGACAAACCACCATTTTTCCTACGTTCCTTTAAATCGATTGTTAAATCTGGTAGAATGAAACGAATACAATTTAAAGCTCAGTCTAAGAATTTAAGATGACTCTTAGCTGTAGAAAGCTATATAGGCATGCAATACTCAAAACATTGTAGCATGAATGCGTAAAAGGATTTTCAAACAGCATCATCATTATTTAGTGCCGTGAAGCACCCTACGAAGAAGTCCAGTTTTTCGTGCAATACTGGAAACCAAATATCTTAGATGCTTTTCAAAGGTAAGCTTATCATCTATCAAAACACCTGAGAGTTTAAGGAAGTAAGAGATCATCAAAGGAGACCCACAGAGAAACAAAGGTGTACGAGGAGGGTCATGAGTCATCGATCTACTAACAATTATAGATTGTGTCTTGCTTGGATTTAGCTTCAAGCCCCATTTAAGACACCACGACTGTATTCTAGAAAGATCTCTATTTAGGGAAGCAGCCACAGAAGCAGGTTCACTAGGAGTTAACTGAGGCATACAAGGTACTATCATCAACAAAAGCAATTAATTTATTTTCTAAATTTGACCACATTTCGGCAGTGTACAATATAAAATCAAGGGATGCAAAATACTAACCTGTAAAACGCCAGATAAAACGGGTTTAAAAGAGCTAAAAATTCTATCACCTAAAACACGCTGCAGACGGCCAGACAAATATTCTCTGAATACATTGATAATTTTGGACTAACAATACAACAATACCCATGAATTGTAACTTATACAATAAAGCCTTATGATTCACTAAGTTAAAAGCAAAGCTACATTCGAGAGAAATAATCCTAGCTCAAGAGAGATCATCCAAATAAAATTGCAGGCATCAGTTGTGCTAAGACCTTTTCTGAAACTAAATTGCATAGCAGGCAAAAGATTTTTGGAATTCTCAAACTTGTATAGTTTTCTTGCTGATAACTTTCATAAACTTTTGAGAGAATTAGAGTAATAGAAATTGGTCTATATTCTAAGGAAAATTGCGTAGGAGAGGCTCCCTTAGAAATTTGAGAAAATTGGCAGTTCTCCAAGACAGTGAAAAACTACCAGAAGCCAGAAAACCTCTGAATGAATATCTTGGTAAGTTTAGGAGCCAGTTGCTTAAATAATGTTTTCAGAAAAGTGGAAATACTTCATTTAGATCAGTACCACCGAATGAATCTGAATCATCTAAATAATATTTTAATTCTGAGGACTTAAAGGCAAAATATGAGAGTTCTGTATTAGGATAACAAGTCGAAGGGAGATCCAGTTCTTGATCACTTTGCTTTCTCTGAAACACAGATGACAAAACTTCTGCCTTAACATATAAGTCAAAAGTCATTATTCCATTGTCCATTCGAATGGAAAGTAATGCATAATCAATTCCAAAAAGAAAATTCGTTAAAGTGGGCCACCAATTGTGCGTTTGGGATGCAAGGTCAGAATTTCAATTAAATTACCATTATATTCTGGTTGTGCATCAGCATAAACAGATTGAGCGTGATATTTAAGTCTCACATAATTTTCCCATAACAATCTAAATATATTGCGAGACCAGAGGTGATAAGCAGATTGCTTTTCTTGGTATGCTATTCTACAATCATCAGTGAACCACACCTTGTCCTTTAATCTCCATCCTATGACCTTAGTAAGAATTTTACGGTTTATTATATTAACAAGGGCAGCATTTCAATTAGTAATAGGATTAGGAGATTATATATATATATATATATATATATATATTAAGCAACTGTATATTATCAAAGTCATGGAATACAACAGGCCAATCTGCCCGAGACTTAACATAGACTTTACGAGATATACTTATATTAGGAACCTCAAACTTAAGTCTCAATTTAAAAGAAATAATAGAATGTTCATAACTCCCGAAAGGAGGTTTAATAGCAGAGTCAACTATACCCAGTACATCTGTCAACAGTAAATCCAGGCAATTTCCATTGTGGTGAGACGATTCAGTAATAAGCTGTTCACACCCAGACAAATTAGCAAAATTAAGTGCAACTACCCCAGACCGATCAATCAGTAACTGTGTTGATTCATTCTCTATCTCAGAGATATAGTAAATTTACAAAGCCATTTAGACTAAGAAAAATGGCAGATGAATTTCAATGTACATAAAAATAAGGTTATGATACACATAGGTCGACATAATCCACGGAAAGTGTACAACATCGTCAGCATAATCTAAGTACGGCTACTTTAAAAAAAGTTGGTTTAAAACAATGTGTTGAGACAGCCCTAACAACGAACAAACATATGGGTTACATTGTCACATTAGAGAATGAAAATGGAGAGGGAGATAAAAGAACTGAAAATAAGAGAGCGGAGCACGCGAACATTTATTAAAGGTGCCACTAGCCCCCACCATGAGCAAAAAAGGAAAGCTTTAGAGAAGGGAAGCTCAACCCAAGGATGAACGGTGGGGTTAACAAAGCGACGATAGCCTTCTGAGAACCAACGTAAGGGCGATAAAAATCTTCCGCCTCATGGGAAAAGAAAAATAACGGAAATAAATATCCAAATTTATTTGCCACCTGTGAAGCTCTATCTTACTTAACTGGGTATTATCCAAAGTGGGTACCTGGGGAAAAATCTCACTAACACCCAGGGACCCAGGCACCCAGGCACAAAAATAAAGGCCAAGAAAATGAACAGCCGGCTCACTAGCAACACAAAATAATGATGTTAATGATTAAACTAATGATGTATTTCAAATTAAGAGGCAAAAATATTTCCCCCCTCAAAGATCTTGAACATAAACAAATAATGCTTTTGAAAAAATAATCGTAGGCAGAATAGGTCAATGCTACTATGCTGCCATGCTGGAGTGAGTTTTACGAAAACGACTTAGCTGTAAATCCAGTTTAAATTATTATGAATGACTAAGCTTTAAGTTAAAGGGTTAATTCTAATCTCTACCTACAAAAAGAGTAATTCGACTAGACATTTTGAATGCCAAAAGATTAATAATGTGGCACGATTACAGATGGTCACGCATCGCTGCGGAAGATTCGGGTATTTGTCCTATCCAGCGCTGAAAAGGATAAAAATTAGGGGCGGGAGCAACGGTAGTTTATTTCTATCTGCCACCAGAGAGCGTAGCCGGGAGTTTTTTATTTCAGAGAAACGCGTGTGGAGCTTGCCTGGTAAAATGGAGACAGTCGTCTTCGATGAGTGTCGGGCGTCGGTGAAACGGATGTGATGAGGCGTCTCGTGACAGGCGTTGTTATCGCTCTTTTCGTCGTGTACAGGAAGTGGTTTGAAGAATAGATAATGGGCGTTGATTTTATTATCCCCAAATTAGGGCTGTCTGGTACAAACCCTGCTTGGAGATGAATTGTTTCCGCTGGAACAGAAAGACAGAGCTAGGTTAGAAATATTCCTGGTTGTACGGGTATATGTTCTCTGCGTGCGTGCAAGTCGTGTAAGAAAGGTCTGGGTCAGACGTCTCCTACAAGTTTTCATTTGTGTTTGTAGTGTTTAGACTGTGTAGGGGAAGTTTTGCTTGCTTCTTTGTATTTTTAGACTATTAAATGATCAATTTTGTGCATAATTTTGCTAAACATTATAGTAAATAAATCCTTGTGACCGTAATTCCTGGTTTCGAATGTTCACGCCCACCGTATTCTTGCTGAAAACAGCAAAAGGACACAACTTTTTTACACTGCTTGTTAATCTTTCTACCTCTCTGAAACTCCACTCCGCCTCTCCTATCGCACCTCCAAAATTCTAAGCATTCTAATTGACAAGATAGTCCATATCCGCTTAGGCATACCATCTCCCTCTACTCCTCGTCATCAAGTAACTCCCTCTTTTCCTCCCGCACCCGAACTTTCTTCTCTTTGCCAGTATCTCCAGTGTCAACAATATCTCATAGAAAAAAGAACTCTTCTCCCCTGGACACAATTACAAGTCTTTATCACCATTCTCTGTCTGTTCTTTTGCCTTATCCCATTAATATTTCCCATACCTAACTCAAGACTGGAATAGTACCAATTACCCCCAAACACGCTTATTTTCGAACTATCCTAAAGAAACCGAACCTGAACCAAAACGTTCTTGAAAGCTACAGACCAATTTTGCAACTCTTTTACTCGCAAATTTCCTTGAAAAGCAGGTGTCAGCAACTATTCGAGATTTCTTGTCTTTTTCTAACAGAGATGCGATATTTCAGCCTGGTTTCAGGGCAGGACCCATACCTGAATCATACATCACATTGGCGTGGATTGACTAGATTGACAGATATAGGACCGCAACAGTTCTACCCATTATCAGCAGTGGTATAGTTATTCTAGGATAAAACCTTTGTGAAGCAACTTTGGAGGCCAGCTACCCCCAATCTGGGCTGTGAGAAGAGCTCGTTCCGAGATCTTAATTAAGCCTATGTTAGCCATAACATTGCTTTCTTAACCGCATAATTACAATTACGTTATTGCAAAAGTAATTTTTGATTTATAAAGTCTGGCTAGAATGGGTAAAGCACTTTTTCCATTCTTTTCCAAAGCAGGGATAACAAATCAAAAAGGCTGATTGATAGCAATCTTTTTAGATTGTTTAGAAAAGCTGGATTATACGTTCTCCTCTTGTAACTGCGAGAAGAGCTAGTTAGCCATAACATTGCCTTCTGAAACGCGCATATATATATATATATATATATATATATATATATATATATATATATATATGAACCCATTAAACCACATTGAAAGAGAAAACGGAATAATTTTTCCTTGTAGTAATATTTTTATTTCTTTTTTTCGAAAAAAGGTAATAAAAATATTACTGCAAGGAAAAATTATTCCGTTTTCTCTTTCAATGTGGTTTAATGGATTCATTTTCATCATTCTCTCGCGCTACTTTGAGATATATATATATATATATATATATATATATATATATATATATATATATATATATATATATATATATATATATATATATATATATATATATATATTTATATTTATTTATATATATATATATATATATATATATATATATATATATATATATATATATATATATATATATATATATATATATATATAGATTCAAGTGATCCGTTCTTTATAGTCCGGAGTTTCAATATGTATAAGAGAACCAGGGCAGCAGAAAAGAAATGCCCTTTTCTTTCTTCATTTAATTTCAACCAACGTTTCGAGGGCCAGCCTCATCTTCTGGGTACTGGAATTATATTTAGTCTAAATACAAAGTAATTCTAATAAAAAGTAATACAAAGTAATTCTAATTGACATTGGATAGGTAACATAAGGGGAATGGTCTTACAAGTCACTTTTTGTATAAGTCATGATACCACAACGATAATTGATGGAATTGCATTGGTAATAGCCACATTACACAAATTAACATGGAAGTGGCAAAGTAAGGGAAACATTAATTTAAACTAAGAAGGTGGTAAAGTAAGGGAACCATCTAACGTGTAATATGTAATGGGAAAGACGAAGTTTGATCGTTAAGTGTGGGTTTACTATCTAAAATATATATGGATTCAAGGATCCGTAAAACAGAGAGGGTATTAGCTGTAGAGACTATTGAAAAGTCTTCGATCTTTACCTGTAAATTGCAAGAATTGGCGTGGAGTCGGATGATAAAATAGTCAGGTGTGGCTAGGGGCAAACCCGTACAGCAGGACCTCCCGGCGTGCTGTTTAACTCTTGAATGGAGAGTTCGGCTGGTAGAGCCAATATAGGTCGCGTCGCACGATGGACACAAGTAATTATATATGAGAGATGAACGATACGCATCAGGAAGGCGATCTTTATAACGAAAGAGCCACTTCGCCATTTACATGTTAATTTGTGTAATGTTGCTATTACCAATGCAATTCCATCAATTATCGTTGTTGTATCATGACTTATACAAAAAAGTGACTTGTAAGACCATTCCCCTTATGTTACCTATCCAATGTGAATTAGAATTACTTTGTATTTATACTAAATATTATTCCAGTACCCAGAAGATGAGGCTGGCCCTCGAAACGTTGGTTGAAATTAAATGAAGAAAGAAAAGGCATTTCTTTTCTGATGTCCTGGTTCTCTTATATACATATATATATATATATATATATATATATATATATATATATATATATATATACGATGGTCAGTCAATAAGTTTTGCGAATCGGTAGGGCAAAACAGAGCTAGAAGCATGGCTGTTTGTGGGTGTGTTAGGACAAGTTATCACAAGTCAGGACCTGCAGCCGCACGCTCCTGCCTCGTCTATTTAAGAAGCAGTAGCTGATCGCAGATCGTCAGTTACAATTTTTCAACAATGGAGAAGGTTGAGCACCGCGCAGTGATCAAATTTTTTGACCAAGGAAGGCAAGAATGCAAAAGAGATCCATGAACGCATGGTTGCAGTGTACACCGAAAACAGAATATTAGTATAACAGACTGACGTTAATAAGCAAATGGAAGGAAATGGTTAAATAAAATTATGTGGCAACGGTGTTTTTGACCTAAAGGTAAAAGACCAAAACGAGAATAATGGTCGCTCCTGTCAGAACACATGCGTGTTGGAAATAACGAGTACATGATTGTGTGCAACCTTTGTGTACATGGATCACCACAAATCATACAGCCCTCTGAATTATTAAAAGTAGTTACATTTTCGTGGTTACATATAAAAATATAAAAATTAAAATAAAAGAGGAATATAGCAATAATTAAGAACATTCGAATAAAAATAATGATATAATTCAATCGGAATTAATCACTTATGTAAAAATACAATAATGAAGATTTATCAGCATGGCAAATAGAAAAAAAGTATGAAGCAAGATGTACAATAATTGCTGGTTAAATAATACATGAGTACAAAATTATATTATTTCTTGTGAACTAAATGTTAATTCGATTCATCAAGTATCATTAAAGTAAAATGATGATTAAAAATATTTATGCATAATATTTCTGTCAAATTTGTACAAAGAGCGTAATAATTATTAAGACGGTATTTACATGATAACACTTTTTTGTTTGTTAAAATAATACATTGTAAAAATGCTATTTGTTCATGTGAACTAAATGTTCATTCGATACATCAAATATTATTGAAGTAAAATAATTATGAATAGTTATACAGAATAATTAGGTTAAACTTGTACAAAGTGCGTAGTAATCAAGACGGTATTTAGATGATAAAATTTAAATAACACAAATGATACATTTTGAAATGTTAAACGATACATTTTGAAATACGGTGGTCAAAAGGTAATTTTTGTCCAGCGGTAGGTCACCTGAATGCGTGTGCATCAACTCAGTATGAACGTAGAAAGAACAAAGATGATCGGATTGAGTGCACATTTTCTCTAAATAATACAATGAGAGAGCAGACATGAATACAGTGGATTTGAACAATTAATTAGCAAACATAGATATATTAGATGGAAGACATATCGTCTTTTATTAGCATTATTGGAATGCTAAAGAGTTTCGATGCATGTTGCTCTTGGTAGCATTATGTGAATGCTAATGAATGAATTGATGGCATGTTGCTCTTGGTAGCATTATGTGAATGCTAATGAATGAATTGATGGCACGTTGCCATAGGTTGCATTGTGTGAATGCTAATAAATGAATTGATGGCACGTTGCCATAGGTTGCATTGTGTGAATGCTAATGAATGAATTGAAGGCACGTTGCCATAGGTTGCATTGTGTGAATGCTAATGAATGAATTGATGGCACGTTGCCATAGGTTGCATTGTGTGAATGCTAATGAATGAATTGATGGCACGTTGCCATAGGTTGCATTGTGTGAATGCTAATGAATGAATTGATGGCACGTTGCCATAGGTTGCATTGTGTGAATGCTAATGAATGAATTGATGGCACGTTGCCATAGGTTGCATTGGGTGAATGCTAATGAATGAATTGATGGCACGTTGCTCTTGGTAGCATTATGTGAATGCTAATGAATTAATTGATGGCACGTTGCCATAGGTTGCATTGTGTGAATGCTAATGAATGAATTGATGGCACGTTGCTCTTGGTAGCATTATGTGAATGTTAATGAATGAATTGAAGGCACCTTGCCATAGGTTGCATTGTGTGAATGCTAATGAATGAATTGATGGCACGTTGCCATAGGTTGCATTGTGTGAATGCTAATAAATGAATTGATGGCACGTTGCCATAGGTTGCATTGTGTGAATGCTAATGAATGAATTGATGGCACGTTGCCATAGGTTGCATTGTGTGAATGCTAATGAATGAATTGATGGCACGTTGCCATAGGTTGCATTGTGTGAATGCTAATGAATGAATTGATGGCATGTTGCCATAGGTTGCATTGTGTGAATGCTAATGAATGAATTGATGGCACGTTGCTCTTGGTAGCATTATGTGAATGCTAATGAATGAATTGATGGCACGTTGCCATAGGTTGCATTGTGTGAATGCTAATAAATGAATTGATGGCACGTTTCTCTTGGTAGCATTATGTGAATGCTAAAGAATGAATTGATGGCACGTTGCCATAGGTTGCATTGTGTGAATGCTAATGAATGAATTGATGGCACGTTGCTCTTGGTAGCATTATGTGAATGCTAATGAATGAATTGAAGGCACGTTGCCATAGGTTGCATTGTGTGAATGCTAATGAATGAATTGATGGCACGTTGCCATAGGTTGCATTGTGTGAATGCTAATGAATGAATTGATGGCACGTTGCCATAGGTTGCATTGTGTGAATGCTAATGAATGAATGGATGGCACGTTGCCATAGGTTGCATTGTGTGAATGCTAATGAATGAATTGATGGCACGTTGCCATAGGTTGCATTGTGTGAATGCTAATGAATGAATTGATGGCACGTTGCCATAGGTTGCATTGTGTGAATGCTAATGAATGAATTGATGGCACGTTGCTCTTGGTAGCATTATGTGAATGCTAATGAATGAATTGAAGGCACGTTGCCATAGGTTGCATTGTGTGAATGCTAATGAATGAATCGATGATGCGTTGCCATAGCAGTATGTGAGTGTCAATAAATTAATTATAATGAAGTAATACAAAATGAAGTGCATTAATTGAAGAGTGATGTGATTAAGAGTGGAAGAGATTCGCGGCGCGGACGTTGAGCGTCCCGTTGATTCGGGTTGGTGCCTCATTAAGATGAGTGTGGGCTCCTTGGTGCAAGGTTGTATGGGGTCCATGGTTGTATTTGCGTTGAAAGAATTTGATCATGACTCCAAAAGATGATGATGATTGCTTGAAGTCACTCCGGTAAATAATGATGATATTTGACGTCACGCCGGGCTCACCAGTTGCAGCGAGAGAAGTAGTTGATGCTTGTTGTGAGAGAAGGGATTGATAATTGTGACAGGGTCACCAGTTCCAGGTTGGAACAAATATTCCTTCACTGAAACATGATTCGAGTTCCTTCTTGACGGTGTCCACCAAATAAGTTCGTATTGTGATTTTACAAACAACTTGATGAAAAATAACTTTAGTTGGAACTTAAGGTTTTATAAGATGAATGGTTGGAAGATTGTAAATCCTATCCACCGAGGTGGAAGGATCACAACGATGAACAGGAAGTGATTTGATCGACTGTGTGGATAATGCGAGTAAAGAGAGTAAAGTCAATGCAAAGTCGATGTTTGTTCGAGAGAGAGAGAGAGTAGAGATTGTATATCAAAGGAATTTGATAGATAGGTGGGGAGAAAAGGAATTTATGATAACAAAGTTTAGAAAACAGAATATCAGTGTAACAGACTGGCGTCAATAAACAAGGGAAGGGAATGATTAAATAACAGTTCTGTGGCAACAAAGTTTATTGACATAAAGTAAGATAAGTGACCAAAGCGAGATCAATGGTCGCTCCTGTCAGAGAGTGTGCAACTTTTGTGTACAAGGAAAATGGATCACCATATATATATATATATATATATATATATATATATATATATATATTCCATACACAAGCGATTTGATTTTAATGATCAGACAAGGATCAAACAGATTAAGAAAAATAAGAGAGATATAAAAGAGGGAATAAAATAATATAAACTCTCTAATGCGTTAAAGAACGTGAAAAATAGATCGGGTTCGAATCTATAGGTGAAGGCGCTAACCATTAGAGCACTCGCTGGCATACGTTCGAACCCCACCTATTATTTTACTTTCTTTAACGAGTAAATGAGTTTATATTATTATATTATGCTTGCTACCTCTCTCTTCCTTCTTTTTAATCTATTTTTAATCCTTGTTTGATCTTTTAAAAAAATGAAATCGCTTTTTTATCATCTTTCTTAATTTCCACGGGTTCTTAAGCATCTATTTACGATATAACTTTGTTATATTAATTCTTCTGGTTGCTATCCTTGACAAGGAACTGAATAAAGTTCGAAAGTACTCAAAAACACTTTTCATTTTGTCCTGCGGGACATTGCATTTATTACACCTTACGTGCTACAAAATACACAAATCAATTATTGACTCAGTTTTTTTTCGTGGTTCATCATTACCTTATTTATATGGCCTTATAAAAACCTATAAACCAGGCAATCCAATATGACCAATCATCAATGCAACTGGGTCAATCCAAAATAAACTCTCAAAATATTTAGTAAATTTACTTTCTCCGAACTTATGATCAATATCAGCCTCACATATAAAAAGATTCAGTTGATCTTTTCAATAAGTTAGACAATATGAATGTAACATCAGGCCTGAGATTAGTCAGTTTTGATGTTACTTCATTAATCATTGAAGTGCCGGTTGATGCCTTATTGGAATTCCTGGTGGTGTTCTAAACTCATGATTTTTCTTTACCATCCAACTCAATCTTTCAGCTGATTCGTTTATGCATTAAAAAATGTAAATTTAGTTTCAATGGCAAGTTCTACGAACAAGTGTTTGGCTTGGCTATGGGTAATCCCTTATCTCCCTTATATATATATGGAATATTTTGAAACGAGGCTGATTCCACCCGTTTGTTCCACTCAAATTGTTTGGTACCGCTATGGAGAAGATGGCCTGGGAATTCTAAATGAAGATTTTAATCTCGATGGTTTTCTTTTATTTATTAATTAATTAGTTCCGTCAATTTACTTTACAAACAGAAGAAAATATTAGCTTTCCTTTCCTAGATGTTCTAATATTTATCCTATGTACGTTTTTATTCAAGTCATTCTAAAAATATGAAAACATCTGTATTTTCTTGTGTGTATCTTAGAGCACTCAGAAAATGCAGTCTTTACTATATAGACCAAAGATTTCCGAAAATTGAAGAGATTGCATTTAATTTATGGTATCCGAAATATTTTTTGGAAACCTGCAGGAATAAAGTAAAAAAAGATTCTATAACGGCAAGTTAATGAAAACAGAACCTGTATATAACATATTACTTTTACCTTACCATGATAATTTTTTGTATGTAATACCAATGTTAAAACAACTTGATATAAATGTAATTTTTAAATACAATTATACATTAAAAATATGTTAATAAAACACAGCCCAAAGAACGATAATAATGTAATATATAGTATACTCTGTTTGAATTGTAACTTATTCTATGTAGGTCAAACTTCTAAAAATATTTCTGTAAAAATTAAGCAACGTCAAAATGCAGTATCTAAGGGATATTCCAATAGTGCTTTGGCCGTCCACAGGCTTAAGATGAGTTGCCAGATTAACTGGTCAAAAGCAGATACCATAATTCAGATAAATGATTTTATTAGCAGAAATATCTTGGAATCGTTCCTAATCTCCAGCACAAAGGAGATAAATGTAAATATTAGCCCCGGTTTGTTTTCCTTAGATCCAGTCCTATCTTTCTTCCTCAAAAAAGAGTTATAAGAGGTCCTAAAAAATCTGACCACCTGATTTTATAGGGAATACATTGCCTCTCTATTTCATAAATCATTGTGAGTTGGAAAATGTTAAGACAACGAAAGTACTAACTCCAAACAATCTTTCCTTATCCTTACTTGGTATACACAAATATATATGTATAATATATATATATATATATATATATATATATATATATATATATATATATATATATATATAGATATAGATATATATATATATATATATATTATATATATATATATATATATATATATATATATATATATATATATATATATTATATATATAGATATATATATATATATATATATATATATATATATATATATATATATATATATATATATATATATATATGCAGAACTGAGTAGAAGTGTGTGTAAAGGGCACTCTTAGGAATCAAATCAAAGTAGTGTTGCTTCAACCGAATTCCTAATAGCCATTGCGGAGTGTGTTTTCCCTTGCGTTTGTTATGATCGGTGTGTTAAGGCAAACACGAGGAAGATTTTCGCTTGGGTGCCTCGGTGGGCAGCCGTGTGTGGAGGAGCTGCAGGGGGCGAGCCGGCCAATGGCCTCCATCAAGTGGCTGGGTGGGTGACTGAGGTGCCCCGTCGGTCCTCTCGTCCCGGTTAGCGATTCCCTGGCGTTGACGCAACGTGACTCATTGAACCGGGACCTGGGGTGCCCCTCCTCTTTCTTCTTATATAGTAGGGATCAAATAATAACTATGTCGAGGAATAGGCCGAGGGGTGGTTATGAACCACCGGAACCCAAGATGGGCTCCCATCTATCGATAACCAGTCGAGGAAGGAACGCGGTGGTTAGTTAAAATGGTCGGCGAGTTCTTCCAACGGGAGACGATCAGATATCGGACCGGAAGGGAAAGGTTTGATAACTGGCCTACCCAGAAGGGAGGTGGGGAAATGTGGGTGCATTATGCTATTCTCCTGCAAATCTGTTACAGGGGTTTTAACCCTTTATCCGACAGTTTAGAGTACCGATCTCTTTCATTCTGCAGTTTTATTTACTTTCCATTCTTTTTTGGCCGGAAAATTGCCTTCATTGCCTCCGGTGTTGTATTTTTACAGGGCAATCTGGAAGTTACCGCCCTCGAATATGGAGGGATTGAGAAGTGAGTGGTCACTCCCAACTCCATTTGGGGCATCTAAAAAAAAATCGGACTTTAAAAGGAATGTGTAGTGTTTTCTTTTCCTAAATCCGAGAAAGGAAAAATGGTTTATAATGGTACTTGTCATTGGCCTCTTGGTGGTAGAGGAAAAAACAACAACAACAACAAAAATGACGCAATCTGGCCTTTGTTATGGTTTGGTTTAATAGAATAATTTTCCCATTACTCATAAAGTTTAACTCGCAGCGCTCTTTTGTACACATTCCCCATCTCCCCCATCTCAGTCCAACATACCCGTTCAACCCCAAAGTCCACCCTCCAAATCTACCCTCCTATTCCACTCTCCCACTCCCTCCCCACCCTCCCCACCATCCCACCATCCCATAACCCGACAGATAATTATCCATAAATTTGTAAGACATTCTCTTATCATAAAAAATGCACACATTTAAATGCAAACCTGCCAGCCAACAGACTTACCTACCTGCACAACCGTTTGGCTAATAAATATTTCTCACTTAACTTACCTTCAGCCCTGCCACACACAGTCGCTAACGCACACGCTTGCTAATACACGAAGGACCGGTACACAAATAAACATATACCCCATATCCCTTTAGTATTAAAATGTCAATAATAATGATTATTGATTAAATATTGGAGGGGGTGAGCACACGGGTGCAATAGGCATTATGATGTTTATATTGCATTTTCATGAGTTGATCCTAGTAATAGGAAGGGTTAGGTAGGACCGAGTGGGAAAATGACCGAGTCCCTGTATGCAATCCGTTTATAAGGACTGTGAGCGCCAAATTTTGTCCTTTATTTTCTCCCCGGATCGGTTGAAGTGAGAATGATTGGTTCTCATTTCGGTCTGATCTGTCAAATCTTTTTTTTTTTTTGCTCGTTGCATTTAAAAATGGACCCAATTAATAAAACCCCTCGGTCCTATCCTTTAATATCAGTAATTCAATCCAGCGTCTGAACCCATTTTGCAAATGCGCGAAATCACACCAAGCGACTTTCATCGAGGGTCAGTGTTGAATAAAACTAAGCTGGGGTTTTGTCCTTCTGCTCATGCTGCCAGGAGGCTCATTTTGAAATTAGATCGAACACCCGACAAACAAGAGCACAAAACATACCTGAGTGAGCTCACGATCCGCATGTCACTGTATCACCCAGGTCGAAATATCCGCGCGCATCGACACTTAATGATCCATAAACGCAAATCACGGCATTCTCGCTCCCCTACTCCATAAGGCGTTGGATTTCCACACGTGGATAGCAAGTTAGAATCTCAGTCAGAGCCGACACTCAAAATTTCGGAGTTCGTCGTCGGTAGCCGCCACATAGGTGGTGCGTCGAGTCTAAACCAAGTACATCATCATACACAAAACCAATCAGCACTTACCTTCACACACACACACCACATCATTATAGCCTGTCGAAGGGTTTTTCATAACCACACTTCCCTGACGCGGAACGGCTGACCATCCCTTGGACAACACGGGCTCCCTCCTAGCTGATTAATGAAAAAACACAGTACAATTTCTATTTCTGCAACTTTCCGTTCAACAAAGGCCAGCCTCTAATGCCCATCGTCATTCTGATCTTTATACGAATTTCATTAACCGGTCGGAGGACCTCATCGATGATTGAAAAGTGCCGGATCACATCGTTGCCGAACGTGAAAAGAAATCCAATTTTAAACGATGGAATTTCACTTATAATAAGTTTCACTGCCGCTTTAAAAGATTAATCGCATTTACAGTGTGAAGATGAAGGATGATTCATTTCTGTATGCACACAAACAACATCACGCGCACGTGAATAATGCGTTGGGCTTAGGACCAAATTGGTAGCAATTTGTGTTGCGATTAGGCTCTATGGGCTATCATTCCTGCTTGCTAACAACCTACAATCATACGCAATTCTTTTTAATTGATGTGCTGCTTTTTTTGTTGTTGTTATTACACAATTCCATTGCGATGCGGTACGGTTAGAATGTTGATTGAGGGCGGATGATTAGATTACATTTCCGTTGTATCGCCTGTCATTATAATGCGGTAAAATGAAAGGAGAGATAATTGAACTCATTTAGAAACTTCCTTCACAAGGAAATGAATAAATCCTGTACATGAGAAAAAGAAGAACTAAAGAACATGCACATAGATAGATAAATGGATGGAGAGAGAGAGAGAGAGAGAGAGAGAGAGAGAGAGAGAGAGAGAGAGAGAGAGAGAGAGAGAGAGAGAGACGGAGTGAGTGAGAGAGACGGAGTGAGTGAGAGAGAGAGAGAGAGACAGACAGAATGAGTGAGAGACAGACAGAATGAGTGAGAGAGAGAGAGAGACGGAGTGAGTGAGAGAGACGGAGTGAGTGAGAGAGAGAGAGAGAGAGAATTCAAGCGAGGATGTTTCCGCGCCTTTTTAACTTTATTTCCCATAAATTTATACAAATAATCTCCCAGGAACATTTATGCTTTAATAAATTATGTATAATCATGTATGCGATTAAAAAACAAATGAAGAACGCTGATACATAAATAATTATACTCAGTATTTATTCGGACATATGTTAATTTACAAGATCTAAAATGTTTTGAGGATAAAGGCAGCTAGGCGCATTTGTTGCTAACAAAGAAAAATACAACGCGAAGTAAATATTCTTCAACCACGAGATTCAAACATAAAATTTCGAAAGGAAATCGATAAAAGCTGAGGCAAAAAATAAATAAAAAATGCTACTTAACACTAACTTTAAGCATCTTTCGGCGACTTTATCTATAATTTAATTAACAATGAATTCGGTGGTGTAAAGTAATAAGATGGGGAGGAGTTTAATAGATATCAGATAGGGTTTTTTTTTCACTCCCTGCGCTCGTAAGTGAAATTTTCTGAATAGTTTTTATTTTCAGATTTGCCAAAAATGCGCCCTTTACTCATTTATGGAGTAGAATAGGGATTTCGGTTAAGTAGTAAGACTGAAAATGCTTAGAGCCTTAATAGCTAGAAACAAACATGTGTAGGAACAGAAGTTAGCGGAGAAAAGAGAGTGAAATAGATTGGTAGGTGGGTAGATAGGTATGTAGATGGACAGACGAATGGATAAAATAGGACTGCAATCTCAATTTATTTCAGGGAGATTTAAGCGAAACCAAACTAGAACATCCTCGCGACTTTTTAAAAAAAAATAGTTATATCATTAAAGGATAGAATTAAGGGAAGTAAATTCTATGAAAGGTACATAATCTTTCTATACTCATGGACTGCTCTAAATCGGAAAGACACGCAGTTCTTTTTAAGATGACTACATTCCACAAGAAGCGTAAATCTCTGCGATGGAACAAAAGGTCACAAACAAGAAGTAGCCATACGGATATCATGTCTAAATTAAGCCTGATATTTTACCATCAACTTAAAATGGTTTCTAATGACTGATTTACTTCTTACCATTAGAAAGAATTTCCTCAACAGATCCCAGAATCTGTATTACTTCCTTTCCCGATTCGAAATTTATCACTTATCTCGGCTCTCCACCTGTATTTAAGGATTCCCCTTGGTCAGACCAGTTTTAGAATAGTTACTTAGAGTTATCTTACTTTATTCGTTATCTCAGAGACAATTAATAATCACATATATCCTTTAATTGCTTCTTTTCATCCTTGCAAACGTATCTTCCTTTCGTGTGTAACTCGGGTTTCGAATAGCTAGCGTCCTCATGATACTTACCATATTACAGTCATGTAATTTCCCACATATTTTCATTTACCTTAAAGTCACTACTTTTTTTACAAATACCTTTTGAGAAAAACTTTCGGGTCTCTTATACAACATGATCTGGTGACTGAATGTCTGCTTAGCTGACTCTCCTGCCCTTTCTTTTCCATATGCTTCTATTTACTAATTGGTGGGAAACGAAGTTCTCGCACAACTTTTATTGTCAAGGATATACAACAAAACAATGCAAGAAAATAAATGTATCAATGAACAATGTAATCACCGTAATTTTCGAGCCCCTGCTTCCAAAGACGGAATAGATCATGGCTGCTTTTGTTGTAAAATTCAACTGGTTTGCTATCAAAAAAGTCTCCAACTACAGTTTTCAGTTCGTCATTTGCAAACGTTTTGTCATTCAAGAAGTTCTAAAGTGCCTAAAATTGATGGTAGTCGTTTGTGTCAGGTCTGACGAATACAGTGGATGAAAGAAAACTTCCCACTCCAACCCTACGAGTTGTTCACGAGTATGATTTGCAACGTGTGGTCGGGCGTTATCATGAAGAAACATGACATTAATCAATTCTGGTCATTACTACGCAATTGCACTTGCCATCTGTGCAGTTGTTGACTATAGTTGAGCATCGATAGACTTTAGATATCAGATATGGTGTCCGACTAATTACTGTGTTTAGGCCTAGGCTTTCGTTTGAAATTGAACAGTGACCTAATCTACCTAAGCTCTTACTCTGTGCACTTTCAAGCGAGGCCTAGGAAAGATTAGGCCACTACACATTCTTTAGTCGTACACCTTGTATAAATCTATAAATATATACACTTTTAATTAAATCTATAAATAAGTAAACTTTTAAAAAAAGGTTGTGCGGGAACTTGATATCCAACCTAACACAAGGTCACCCCTAAAAAAGGGGCCTGCACACACTTTTGTGATATATCCTTCATTCATTTATTCACTAATCACCCTTACCTTGCAGGACATATACAGAAACAACGCCTGTGAACAAATCTAGATCTCAATGGAAGCTCCAGCAAAGAATATACTGCATCAAACATTACTACAAGACAGGCTCGTTCAAGAAAGTGCAGGACACTTTCGTGCATCAGTTCGAGTGTGAAAAAGCCCCCTCCAAGAACAGAATTCAGGACTGGATAGACCACTTCGAGAACTATGGGTCAGTGGAGAACCTCAATGCAGCCAGTGACAACCGTCTAAGCCATCCAGGACGCCCCAGGAAGTGAACAGCTGAGCTGGTCCAGAGACTTTCAGAAGCGTGCTAGTAATGGATGTAAAGGAGTATCCATACAGAATACAGAAGAATCAGAGCCTTACACCCTCCGACAAGGAGCAGAGAAAGGCTATGGCAGTCAGGATACTGGAAAAGATTCAGGAGACCCCAACTTTCCTTAACCTCGTTTGCTCCTCAGATGAAGCTGACTTCCATCCTGAAGGAAAGGTAAACTCGCAGAAAAATGTCTTCTGGGGGACTTCCAGACCAAATTAGGTAGCCACCAAGCCCTCACCCTCACCTAAGTGCATGGTATGGACTTCATTCTCAGCCAGAGGCATCATCTGGCAATTCTTCCTCGATGAATCTGGCACGACAGTGCCAGTCACCAAGGGGCGGTATGTTGAGGTCTTCAAAAACTTCAAGAAGAAGCTGCAGACCCTGTTCCAGTCGCTTATGGGAAAGTTCTGGTTTCAGCAGAATGGAACAAGCTCTCACACCTCAAACCTGTCCCGAGATTAGCTGAAAGAGAACATTAGTGGCCGTGTGATCAGTCTCAAGACTGATTTTTAGTGGGCACCTCACAGCCTAGTCCTTACCCCCCAGATTTCTTTCTCTGGGGATACCTTAAAGACACTGTACGCAGGGAGACCCAGGACCGTCAGTGAACTCTAGAAAGTAATCAGGTAAGAGATCAGAGCCATTATTCGGTCAGTTTGTAAGGACGTCATGGACAACTTTGTGCTGCGCCTCAAGAAATGCACAGAGCTAAATGGAGGTCATCTCGAACACATGCTCTAAAATAAAGAAGAAAAGTCCAATGACTCTCATGTTTCGATATGATGTTTTTAAACACAATAATCTAGTTATCCCCCAAGTTTCATTCAATCCTTGCAGAAATTTAAGAAATGAGGACTATCGAAAGTTGGGGCCCGTTTTTTTTGAGGGGATGACCCTGTATTTAGATTCATTTATTAATTTAATGAGCTTCATTCTTTTATTAAACACGTAATCAAAAGTTAAAAAGGAAAATTAAACATTTTTAACCCTTATTTACTCGCATGATTCAAATATTATAATTTATAAATATTTCGATATATTTACTCTATTAATTATTTATTCTGATTTTTTGCATATAAACTTACATATATGAGTCGAGCAAAGGGCGCGTCTTGCCTCTTTTTGATTCTTCTCTTTAAACTCTTCCTTGTCGCCAGATAGCCCCTTGAAAAAAAAAACTCCCCCTAACCTAATCCTACTTGGCTTATTCAAACTTAATTTCCTTGCTATTTATATCTCAGGCTAATTAAGTTAGGGTCAGTTCGCTCTCTATATTCGATTCATATTCACCTTGCTTTTTTCTTTCATATGATAGTATTCACTATTTAGTATCATATTATGTCTAGATGAGCTTCACTCCATTATTAAACAACTAATCAAAGGTTAAAAATAAAAATTATTCGGATTTTATCGTCGTTTATCGTGTGGCGGGTAAAATTTATAAATATCTCGATACATTTGCTCTACTACATTTATAACTCCGAAGTGACTCAAGGCGGTGCGTGCCGTCAGGTCTGCGAGTCAGCCAGGAGCAATTCAGGTGAGAGTCAGCCGGGCAGCCATTCAGCCACCCGGTCATGTTGTAAAAGAAAGCCAAACAGTGTGGCCGCTTTTTCCCCTTTTCTTTGACCCTTTATTTTAATGAATTAATTGATCAATTTAACCTATTATTTCCTCAAACAACAATTCAACATATTCCTTCCATCTTTTTAACTTCTTATTGATTCCAATTTTTCATCAATCTATCACATATATAACTTGTATATATACTCGTATATAACTTGTAACATGCAACATAACCTAGGTTAGGTTATTTTGGCCCTACTAGCAATATCTATCGTTAATAGATGCAACTAAAGGAAACTTGTGTTGTTCCTTAAACTAAGAAGCGAAAACCAATAAGAGAATGTCTGCCAGAAAATTTGTGCGGATCTGCAAATCAAGTGATGAAGATGAAGAAAATGAAAATGTATGGAAGATATTTAGCAACAGATCCAGTTTCTGGTGTTAGTGGCTAGGGGAAAGGGGGCACGTAATCCTCGAAATGTGAGTTGTAGCATGATTACCCATACTGCGCCTGACGCCCCCTGGCGGAGTCTCTCATGAACGACCAATTTAACATAAGAAAAGAAGACTCCTGCAAAAGGCTAATCATAGCCTATACGCTTTGCTCTTGTTGTTGTTTCTTATCTGAAATGACTTAAATATATTGCTTCCAACAGATTTGGGAAGCAATAAGATAAACTAATATGAATGAATTGTCCTAAATGAAAGGAAATTTAGAAATCTTTTTCCTCTGGGGGTCGGAGAGAGCGCTTTCAACTCTTGATGACAACATCAAAAGCCATTCAAAATTGCTTCAGTATTCAAGGCCTCGCGAGTCGACATCAGGTAACATACGGAGGTTTGTCGGATTTTCGGCCATCAACATCCGCAGTTTTCCCACGCTAATGCCTGCAGGGAGATTTGCAGCTATACATTTCCACACATTTTAACTTCCTCCATCTACATGACTATCTTTACATGTCTCTTCTTACAAACTTTCTGTAGGATAGGGTTTCGTTGCTATTGATAAGGTTTGCTATAATACCCCTACTCCTCCTTATTTTCTTATTATTCCTTCCTGATTTATACATCTTTTTCTTTCATGTTTCTTTCCTTTCCCCCTTCATGATCTGCAGAGTGAGTAAAAATACCCTCGGTAGTTAGATTAGGTCTTTTTTTTATCCATTAAAATAAGGAGGGGGACGTATAGCTGTTTCATTGACACTATACTAAAAATCTACGATTATTTTCCTTCTACCTAAAAATAAT
Organism: Ceratothoa steindachneri; assembly: GCA_963969495.1. Taxonomy (NCBI): domain Eukaryota; kingdom Metazoa; phylum Arthropoda; class Malacostraca; order Isopoda; family Cymothoidae; genus Ceratothoa; species Ceratothoa steindachneri. The sequence goes on from OZ018321.1 coordinate 10,984,677, forward strand.
TTAATGCATGGAGGTGTTTGGTAGGAGTATAAATGCAGTATAGAGGCATGCATTATCAGTGAGTACGATCCGGACAAGGCCGTGGATGTGGTCTACTTAGACTTTCAGAAAGCCTTTGATAAGGTACTACACCGCCGCCTTCTCTGGAAAGTGCGAGCGCTGGGCATAGATGGAAAAGTAGGCGGCTGGATCGAGAACTGGCTAAGTGGCAGACGGCAACGGGTGGTGGTGAATGGACAGGCGTCTGAGTGGGTGCCCGTTACTAGCGGGGTGCCTAAAAGTTTTGTCCTGGGACCACTACTATTCATCATCTACGTCAACGACATGGACGGTGACATGGCTGCTAAGATTTCTAAATTTTCCGACGATACCAAGCCTGGTATGAACGTTGCAAAGGATGGAAATACTGCCCGTCTGCAGGAAGATATTGGGAAGATTGGGGAGTGGTCGGACACGTGGCAAATGCCTTTTAACGTGAACAAATGCAAAGTGATGCATATCGGCCACCAAAACCCCCAATTTCAGTATACCCTTAAGGGCACAGCTATTGAATCCACCGACACTGAGAAGGACTTGGGTGTAACAATCACTAGTGACCTCAAGTTCTCGAAACAGTGCATTGAGGGGGAGGAAAAGGCCAAAAGGATGTTAGGCTACATAAAGCGACAGTTTGGATATCGGAACAAGGAGATTGTACTGTGTTTGTACAACTCACTTGTCCGACCGTACCTAGAGTATGCTTTACAATTTTGTAGTCCTTCATTTAGAAAGGACATCGCGAGATTGGAACGCGTGCAAGCCGGGGCAACCAAACTGATTCCCTCTATCCGACATTAAAGTTATGAAAATAGATTAAGGGAATTAGATCTGTTCTCATTGGAAACCCGTAAGCTGCGTGGTCAGCTCATCGAAGTTTTCAAAATACTTCGAGGGTTCGACAATGTTCACTACAGGGATATTTTCACACTTGTTGAGAGCAGAACAAGAAATCACGGCTTTAAACTTGAACTGAAGTGTTACAACCACGATCTGTGTGGAAAAATCTTCACGTATAGTATCTGCGGTAGTTGGAACGCACTTCCAGTGAAAGTTGTCAACACTGAATCTGTTGACCAGTTCAAGTAAAGACTAGACAGGGTCTTGAAAAGTGGCCGTTTAAGGACGTAGAGCATTTGAGCAGAGATGTGCCCGCTCGACTGCTAGTCCAAAGGTACCCTGATTGAATGTACCGTAAGGTCTTCTAGGGTACTTTCTTTCCTTGTTACTCCTCGTTACTCCTCGTTACTCCTTTTCTCTCTCTTTCTCTCTCTCTCTCTCTCTCTCTCTCTCTCTCTCTCTCTCTCTCTCTCTCTCTCTCTTACAAATAATGAAGTGGAGCTGATCTGTGTTAAACTACATTTACGAGATTTTAAAATAAACATAAGCACTGTTTACCGTCACCCAAATACTACCGTTAATGAGGACCTGGAAATATATAGAATCTTGTAAGAAACATTACAGGAGCAACAAACGCTATTACTGGGAGATTTTAATTTACCTAATATCTGCTGGGACTTTAATATAGGGACTAGCCAACAAGAAAAATTAATGACAAATTTCATCGATACTAATTATTTACACCAATGCGTAAGGGAGCCAACCAGAGGAAATAATATACTAGACCTAGTTATTGCATCCCAGGAAAATTTAATATCAACTCTGGCCGTAGCGGAACATATAGGTACATGTGACCATAAACTAATCCGCTTTGATCTAAATGCCAGGTATTCAACTACCAATAACTATTCAAAAGTACCAGACTACAGTAAAGCTAACTTAGAGGGCCTCAGAGAAGCCCTGGGAAATATTCACGAGCAGCTGATAGAAATAGAAGATGTAAATCAACTTTGGAATAAATTTAAAGAACTATTTTTTATAGCCCACGAAAACCATGTTCCTCTTAAGACAAGGAATAGTAACGCGAATAGAGGCAATCCGCCGTGGTTTAATAATGACATCAAACGAGCAATTAGAGATAGGAACCGTCTCCACACATTATTAAAACACAATAGAAGCTATCAAGTTAAGCAACAATATAACGCTAGCAGAAGAAAGGTTAAAACACTCATAAGATCAACGAAACGTCAATACGAAATCGAGATAGCGAAAGCAAGCACCACTAATCCCAAACACTTCTATACTTATATCAATAGAAATAGGCAAATGAAAAGTGGGATTAGCCCCTTGAAAAACCAGTTGGGTGAAATTATTTCAGATGATATGGGTATGGCTAATATCTTAAATAAGTTTTTTAGTTCATTCTTCACCTTAGGATATACTAATAACGATAACAACGAGTCTATACAGGTCAGACACCCATCACTAAGGATCCTGGAAGTAAATCCGCAACTAGTAATTGATAAATTAAAGAAAATGAACTCGTACAAGACTCCTGGTCCTGATAAATTTAACCCGAGAATCTTAAAACATGTCCATAATGAGTTAGCAGAGTCACTTGCTCTCATTTTTAACAAATCTCTCGAGCATGGGGTCGTCCCTGATGATTGGAGGAAAGCTAACGTCACACCTATCTTTAAGAAGGGATGTAAAAACCAGGCCAGTAATTACAGACACATTAGCTTAACCTCAATAGTTGGAAAGTTGCTCGAAACGATCATTAGAGACAAGCTAGTAGAATTCCTCGAAAACAATAACCTTATACGTGATAGCCAGCATGGTTTTAGGTCTAAGAGATCGTGCTTAACAAACCTAATTGACTTTTACCATAACCTTTTCAACCTATATAACGATACTAAATCATTAGATATAATTTACCTAGATTTTAAAAAGGCATTTGACAAAATTCCCCATCAGAAACTCATGAACAAAGTGCGTACGCTAGGAATTAACGGTAATATATACGGATGGATTAGTAGCTGGTTAAAAAACAGGAAGCAGAGAGTGATAATAAATGGCGTGGAATCGGACTGGGTATCTGTTACCTACGGTGTTCCCCAGGGATCAGTCCTGGAGCCTATTTTATTTACTATATACATCAATGACATAGACGTTGGAATAAATAATATCATATCTAAATTTGCAGATGACACGAAAATAGGTAACTCAGTATTATGCGAAGAAGACAGGGCTAGCCTGCAAGCTGATATAAATAAAATTACCGATTGGTCTGAGAAATGGCAAATGCCATTTAATATCGACAAATGCCAAATCCTTCAGTGCGGAACAAAAAACAAAAAATACACCTATACAATGCAAGGCGGCTTAATAAAACAACCCCGCAAGTTAAAGATTTAGGAGTAATAATTACAGAAAACTTAAAAACATCGAACCAATGCGCAGCTGCTGCAAACAAAGCTAACACAGCACTAGGATTTATAAAAAGAAACTTTACTTATATAAGCGAGGAGATAATTATGCCACTATATAAAAGTATTGTCAGGCCCCATCTCGAATACGCTGTACAGTTTTGGGCCCCTTACTTAATAAAAGACATAGATAAATTAGAAGCTGTACAACACAGAGCGACAAAACTTATCCCGTCAGTACGTAACAAACCTTACCACGAGAGGCTAAAAAAACTCAATCTATTTTCCATCAGAAAACGAAGACTAAGGGGACAGCTTATAGAGTGCTTCAAAATACTTAAAGGATTTAACAACGTTAATGCCAATAACTTGTTCACACTGACAGGGGAGTGTCCCACCCGTGGACATGATTCAAAACTTCAGGGTAAAAGAGCCACTATGGATGTAATAAAAAACTTCTTCACTTACTCGATTATTAATGATTGGAATAATTTGCCAAACGAGGTAGTGGACAGCAGCACTATAGATTCATTTAAAATGAGATTAGACAAACACTTAACAAATATTGGAATTGTTTAGCATAAGCTACAAAATAAAATAATATTACAAAAATATAACTCTTTCAGGTGTATGTAAGTGGTTTTCACATTCATTCCATTTAATTACTATTCAATGCAAATTTCCTTCAGGTACTGTCTTCTTACACCTGCAAGGTACTTTTCCAAAATTATTTCATGTACGGCTTTTACCGGAGGGATTGGAGGGTGGGGAGAGCCTAAAACTTTTCTATCCTTTACTTCTACTATTCTATGTGTAAGTGGCAGTAGATTTAAGGCCAGATCACCTTAGTCTGGGCCGTAAGGCCCGTGTGATCTGTGTATCTATGTAACTCTATGTAACTCTTTTATTAGAAAAAGTTCGATCGAATTTTTACTTAGTTAATAAATCTACGGGATATTTTAGGCTTGTCTCAATAGATCTACAAATCATTTAAATATCCTTATTAATAGTGGGTTGGAAAATCCATTTGTTCAATGACCAATTTTAAACTATTTTTCCGGTTGTGGTTGTCATGCCCTTAACCGGCTGTTCCAATACAAATAACTTTAAATAAAAAAAAAATCATCCTTTTCGAGGTAGGTTTTTAAAGTCATTAGGGCTATGACATAGGATTGGAATTTTTAAGATCTTCCTTTATCCCGAAATAGTGAGAGGAATTTTATAATTTCTAACAATAGTCTTTATTATTATAATTTTTTTTTTTATCTGTCAGCATTTCAAACTATGTTAAAAAAAGGATATTTAAACCTTTCTTTTTCGAAATGGTTTGAAAAAGGATATTTTGACATTTTGTGCAAAGTCAATTCAAATTTATATGGAAACAGCGATGCACTACAATATACTGATCATTTACATCACTAATATAGTTTTCAGTGACAATTGCTTAAAATATATTTTTATTTTAATTATGATGATATAAAGAGTATATAGACATAATGTACAAAAGTTGGATTCGAAAAGAAATAATAATAAACATGGAGAATGGTGAAAATGTCCAAGTTAACAAACGCTTTTCTCTTTGGCTTTAAAAAAAAATGGAAAAGTAAATTGGGACTCCCACCCCCCTCCCATTTAACTAAGACAACCTGGTATAATCAATGAGGAAACGTTCAATCAGTGGAGTATGCACAATGCGGGAAAGGAGATGGCTAAAATGAAAAAGGTGAATAACAAGTGCAGCACAGGTTATAAATAAGGACTGGTAATTTTAGCCATGCCAAATACTATCCCCTCTTTCTAAACAAAATGACTAATATTCTTCTCCGTCACAATTTAACTAGATTATTTTTGTAAAATCATATTCTATCTCTCCGGTTTTCAAAACATTTATATGTAAAGGCTATTTTAACCTATCCATAATTCCAATCACTTTTGTAGATTCACCTCCGGGTTTAGATGAACCTTCTGAGACGCGATTTAGGAAAATCGTATCAATCCTTTGTCCTACTATATTCCATATAATGTTTACAAATCCCAGCTTCAAACCTTAGAACATAAGCGTATTTCACCAAGTCAACGTATATAATTTCATGCCACGTTTTTTCCTTCAAATTTATCCAACATTATTTTAAAATAGATTTGCCATTCATCGTTTTTTTCACCATATTTTACAGCTAGTTTATAAATTCATCTTCCAACCCCAGCCGTATTCGAATGGACGTAAATTTAACTTTTCCCCTTCCCTATTTCAAAACGCGCTTGTAAATCAAACCTTTAGTCTAATGGGTTCTCCCCGGCTGTTACGCTTTCAATAATTTGACTTCTAATAATGCCCACACAGACGAAACCCAGGTCAGAAAGGATCAACAAGAGATAGAGGTTCGAAACCCATTGGAATTTCACGTCATTAATTAAAGGAAAGTCATTTATATTCATTTTTTCTTTACTTGTTCCTTTTTTCTCTTTCGAACATGGCCAAAAAATGTAAATGTGTTGGAGCAACGGGTGGTAACAACAGACACACAGGGAACGAAGATATGTAATAGGTGCGAGGATAATATTTGAATGTTATGCAAATAGGCTTCTTAGACCTGAATGGGTCGAGTATATATTTGTGCGTGGAGAGATGGTGATATTTGATGTCTAACTTCTTATATTATTCAATAAAATAAAAACTATGAGTCTCGTTACTACTGTGTTTACAAATGCGCCAATGTATATTTATTTTTACTTTAATTACTAAAAATGAAAAACCATCTAAATATCTCCGAAAGAAAGTTTGTGAACAAAACCAACGAGGTCTGAAAAGTAGCAAAGCTAACTAAAGGGAGAAATTATAAAGTACTACTAGAGTAAACAACTTGAGAGGATAGGAACTGGCATGGGCCATTTTATGTGCATCATTAGAACTAATGATAATTAAATTGAAGCATTTACTCACACAAATTTACTAGAGGAAATTTCTTCAACAAATATCTCTATTTGCAACACTAAGCTTCTTGAATGCAAAAACTACAAAATTCTGGACAGGTAAAAATCAGAGGACCACAGCGGACTAAAGGGAAAAGAAAAAAAGTTGTAGTAATTTAGTATCAGTTATACGCAATATGGCTTGTTAATAGTAATTTTATATTAAAGTATTATTCATCTCTTCTCCTCTTAAAGAGATGAACAGTGGCTTTGGAGTTTTTTAGAAATTTCATGGCCCGATGTGAGGTATCTGTGGTGAATTAATTGGGCTGGCTGTTCTTTTGTTATTTTTATTTTCCTGTAAATTTGTGTGTGTAGGAAAGAAACTAATCCTAGAATATGTTTTCTTTCACAACTTGCAAGGTTAAGTCTTCCATATCTTGTACTCAGATATGGAATAATTCTCCTTCGAAATTCATTAAAAGCATCGTGGAAAATGCGCCTACGATTATAAGTGATAAATATTTATTTTACATATAAGCTTTTTAGAATCAGTAATAATCTAATTTCTAAACTCCAGAGGCCTATTTAATCCCAAAATGCTATCGTCGTCCTCGAGGGAAGCCAAGAGTTGAGGATTGACACGATGTAAAAGGATGCCCTATATCTCATAAAATGGGAAGGCGCCAGTAGCTTGACCGAGTAAAACTTGTACACAATTTTCTGTTCTCTCTAATTCACTATTTTCTTCTGCAACGATTGTCCAACTTCATAATTTAGAGTATGTGTTTTTTTTATAATTTAGAGAGGGGGAGCATTGTTAATTGAAAACATTTCCTTTATTTTTTTTTCTGTTTTTCACTAATACACTTTCTTCTTTTCCCACTGAAAACTAACCTTTTCTTCATCTTCCTTCTTCTGCTCTTCTTTTTCTTCTCTTTGAAACTGCGACCTAATTCATTTTTTGCTTAATAGTCTCCTTAATTTTAATAAATCCAGTCTATTTTCATTTTCTGGTCTTCACAAGTTAAAACTATATTTAATGGGACATTCTTTATATCCCAGTGATATCGCTTGTAAATTTACCAGAAAATTGCGAACCGAGTTACGAATGGATATCTCTGGGGCCACATTTATCAACCGAGAGCAGTGGAAGATAGTTTAAAATTACCCGCAAGTGATAGAGCTCGGGAAAGACGTCAGAAGGCAAAATATAACCCCATAAATATATGCATTCAACAAAGATAAACATGTTTATAAATAATATAAATGCCAGAGGTGTAATAAATAGTGTAAAAAGAAGACTCATCTTTAAAGTGTTTCAAAACATTACAAGAAATAAGTTAGCTGAAGATATTTTGCGTTAGTTGAGGGAGGGGGTATCTAATATTTGAATTATACCTCTTCCTTTCAGCAAATTTTGGCATGTGGCGCGTAGTGTGTTAGCATTTATAAAATTAAGGGCTTTATGAGACTCCATTGACGAAGATTCTTGTCTCACACAAGAATTGGAATCTCAAAGTTTTTATGAATTGCTCTTTCGTAAGAAGTGGTTCCCGTGGGAAGGGGGTTTATTAGAAGCCCTCTTTGGCCAAACATTTGAGTACAACCAGGTTTTTAGTTTTAGTGTCCTTGTTAATTGATTGTTTATGGTATTTTTTACCTTTGTATTCAGGTCCACAAATCGAGTTAAAATGATATCATCGGATAATGTTAACTTAATCAAATCAAAGGTAATTTCCAATCCCAATCACTTTTAAGCCAAGTCTAGTATTTTAGAATATTAATCTGCTACTTTCTGTATTCCTAATGACTAGGTTGATCTATGCAAAATTAACTATAATTACTTTGAGTAAAGGTTTCAATAACAATAGGACATCATAGCAATTTCCACTGGATTTGTGGAAAAGATAGAATTGCGACTTCCTCCCAGTTTCTAGCGACACAAGTAGTCTCCTACCTAGGCCACTCGAACTATGTACCCTCGGACATTTTCGCCTCCCTTTACAATTTCTATTACGAAAGACTTGGTCAATTTTCTGGTGCAGATGGACTCTCTGGTTCTGCATTTGTCTCTTCTGTGATTTAGTAAGGAGATGGAGGATATTCTGATATTTATCCTTTTTCACGGGAGGCGAAACAACACACGTTTACAAACAGCATAAAATAATCACGACGACTGTATTTTAGCGTGGCGAGTCTACTCGGCCATTCTTCAGCCAAAAAAAAAACTGAGTTCAAATGCAGCTTATAAGTCTCCCTCTCGGCACACTACACTATTATGTGTGTGTTAAACATAATTCTTTTGTTTATACGGCGTGGTGATAGTGGGTAGATAAAGTGTAAGCTACAAAGGTCGATTAGAGGTTTTGTTTCTTTCATTTGTTTTTTTGTTGTTTTTTTGTTTGTTTAAACGGGAAAATCGGACATCATGTATTTGAAAAGCTGTTGGTAAAAATAGGGATGAAGTTATGGATGGAAAAATGTGTGGCCGGTAAATTAGAGTAGCGATAAAAGAACCTCTGTAAAGCAGTCGAGACCCGAAGGACGAGGAACTCTCATAAACTTATCCTTGTTCTTCGTAAAAGGTCCAGTGAAGGTTTTGTCAGGCGGAAGATGTGACACAATCCAACGCAGTCCTTGTCCTTGATCTGATTTTGTGATGAGGTCTCTCTGGATCGTCCCAGCGAGAGGCAATTTAAAGGTGAATTCCTTTCTGGAATAAATTACCGCAGGGGATCATCATAGGTAGTCTCAACTTAGATATTTTCAAAGGCAGGTTAGACGAGTATATGAGAAGGGAAAATTATTGGGATTTTTAAATTTGTTTTGGGGTCTGAATTTGGCTTGGTGTATCTTCAGGTTATAATATATTGTACTTGAAATGGTATTCTAAAAGAAAATCCTAAAAATCGAGCTACTCATTGGTAGCTATATTTCCTTAAGTATAGTTTTCATGACTGGCTCGAATTCTATGGATTCCTTTTAGAGTTCCAACTGAAAGCTTGTCAAAATGCTTAATAGTGCAAGTATAATATATAATAATAAAAAGGTACACCATGCCAAATTCGGACCTAAATACCAAATTCTAAAAATCCCAATACTTTCACTTCCAATATATTCATTCGTCTAACCTGCCTTTAAAAATATCTAAATTGAGACAGACAGGGAGAAAGAGAGATTCAGAAAGACAGAGGGAGACAGAGATAGAGAGACAGAGAGAGAGACAGACAGACAAAGAGACAGACAGATAGATAGACAGAAAGAGAGAGACGGACATACAGAGAGCTACAAGGATAAAAAGTACCCTAGAAGACCTTATGGTCCATTCAGAGAGGGTGGTACCTTTGGACTAGCAGTCGAGCAGGCACAGTTCTGCTCAACGGCCACTTTTCAAGACTTTGTACAGTCTTGACTTGAACTGATCAACAGAATTGCTGTTGACAACTTTCACTGGAAGTGAGTTCCAGCTACCACAGATACTGTATGTGAAAAATTTCCCACTCAGATTGCGATGGTAACGCTTCAGTTCAAGTTTGTAGCCGTGATTTCTAGTTCTGCCCTCACTAAGTTGGAAAACATCAGTGTAGTCTACATTGTCGAAGCCTCGAAGTATTTTAAACACTTCGATAAGCTGACCACGCAGTCTTCGAGTCTCCAACGAGAACAGATCTAATTCCCTTAATCTATCGTCGTAACTTTTGTGTCTGATAGAGAGAATAAGTTTGGTTGCCCTGGCTTTCACACGTTCCAATCTTGCGATATCCTCTCAAAATGAAGGACTCCAAAATTGTATAGCATACTCCAGGTGCGGTCGGACAAGTGAATTGTACAAACAGAGTAGTATTTACTTGTTTTGATATCCAAACTGTCGCTTTATATAGCCGAACATCCTTTGGTCCTTTTCCTCCGCTGCTATGCACTGTTTCGAGAACTTGAGGTCACTAGTGATTGATACACCCAAGTCCCTATTAGTGTCGGTGGATTCAAGAGCAGTGCCCTTAAGGATATATTGAGATTGGGGGTTTCGGTAGCCAATATGCATCAATTTGCATTTGTTAACGTTAAAAGGCATTTACCACGTGCCCGACCACTCTCCAATCTTTCGAAAATCGTCTTGAGGGCGGGCAGTATTTCATTTCTTTGCGACGTTCATAGCAAGCTTGGCATCGTCGGCAAATTTAGAAATCTTCACAACCATGTCACCGTCCATGTCGTTGACGTAGATGATGAAAAGTAGTATTCTTAGGACAGAACCTTGAGGAACACCGCTAGTAACGGGCACCCACTCGGAAGCCTTTCCATTCAACACTACCCCAGGCAGAGAGAGAGACACACATATACAGTAGAGAGAGAGACAGAGAGAGAGAGAGACATACATATACAGTAGAGAGACAGACAGACATAGAGAGACACACACACATACAGTAGAGAGAGATAGAGAGAGACACGTAGCGAGAGCAAAAGAGAGACAGACAAACAGTCAGACAGACAGAACGAGAGAGAGACAGGCAGAGAGAGCGAGAGAGAGACAAACAGACAGACAGAGAGACAGACATAGAGTGAAACAGAATGATAGAGAAAAACAGGCAGAGAGGGACAGAGAGAGAGTTACATGGAGTTACAAGGAAAATAGGTACCTCAAAGGCCTTGCGGCCCATGTCGAGGAGGCACTTTTTGCGGTTTCGATTCTTAGCACGTACTAATTACTTGCTATGAGATCATCAAGTTTTCAAATATAATTTGTCAAGTCTACTCTTGAACTGTTCGACACTGCTACTCTCAACAACTCTCGCTGGTGTTTTATTTCATGTGTCGCAAATGTCATATGTGAATGACTTACCCACCGGAATGGTATTGAATATGGGCAGCTCCACTTTCCATCCGTGATTTCGAGTCATATTCCGGTTGAGGGTAAAGAACTTGGTGGAGTCGACATTTTCAAACCTTTTCAAGAATTTAAAAGTCTATTAGACGACCGCGCAGTCTTCGAGTCTCTAACGAATAGAGATCGAGCTCTTGCGGTCTTTTTTGTTATGACTTGTTCCTTAGCGATGGGATCAGTTTCGTGGCCCTGGCTTGCACCCTTTCCAGACGATCGATGTTTTTTCGATAACGAGGAGACCAGAACTGAACAGCGTACTCTAGGTGAGGCTTCACCAGTGAGTTGTACAAAGGCAAAACAACCTCTTTTGTTCTAAAGCTGAATTGCCTCTTGATGTAACTCAATAGGCGATTATCCTTTTTCTCCACCTGTAAGCACTGCTTCGAGAATTTGAGATCGTTGCTAATCAGAACACCTAATTCCTTCTCGATATCAGTAGACTCAAGACGCATACCTTGTAGCTCGTAGCCTGACCGGGGGTTCGCATACCCGATGTGCATTACCTTACAGATGAAGGACTCACCAGTCCTTCATCTATATCTTTGATGTAGATAATGAATAATAGAGGGCCTTGATGTCGACTCCTTCCACCTCATGCTCTGGGACAGTTCTCAATTTGATGGGAGATAGATGGACCTGTACATACACCAGAACTCCACCACCTTCCAGGTCAGCGCGATCCTTATGGAAGGTCGCGTAACCGGGTACCTCAAACTTCACCTATGAAATCTCTGGTGTCCGCACGAATCCACGACTCCGTGACGGTCACTATGTCAAGCTTCTCTGATGACATCAGTGCGCTAAGCTCGCAGAACTTGTTCCTTATTGAGCGAGCATTTAATAGAAGAACTCTTAGGGGGCGTCCGCTAGCCCTACTGCCCCCTCCTCTTCTCCGTTTCTCGACGGTTCGTCGTGCGTCCACACTCTCTAAAGCTGGATTCGGAGGATGACTATCACCCACTTCCACCCCCTTATCTGTAACGACGGAAGGATTGGGTGCTGGGTGCTCGACCACGGCTGCCGAGGGCGCTACTTCGTGGAATTATCCCACTCAGGTCTCAGTCATCCTTTCCCCTACATCGGACTTCTTTACCCAATATAAACCGCGGCGGATGAACTCACGCAGCACCTCTTCCACGGACAGACAGGTGAATGCCATCCTCACTAAACAGCCCTGACCGACGTAGAATTCGTTGAAAGGGTTAACGAAACATACGCTTATTTCTGATAGGATTTTACCTAGCCTCCAATTTATGCTCAGAGCCTTTTGGTTGGCCAAGGCACTCCCGGAGCGTCTCGTATGATCACAACGACGATTGTTTTTGATGTTATTTCTTTCAACGAGGCTGCCAAACTTCTGACATCTTCGATGATGCGCTCAGTAAAGCCTGCAGAGCCTCCCCATAGGAACAGGTCGTTTCCACTGGCTTGGGCCACTACCAGCGTATCTTGCTGTCCTAGTCTAATCTTTTTAACTTCTTTTATGATCTCTCGCGTCTTCTTACCTGGTAGGCTACGTAAGCGCTACATTTCCTTGCGCATCCCGTTTGGCCGATTTGTCAGGCCCCTCACTTGAAAGTCACCGATAGCGATTGGAGACTCCCTGCCCGAGTCCAGAGGAGCAAATCTATTTGATGTTGGGACTGGTGTCGGTATCGAAACCTCTCTCGGTCTATGGGCTCTAAATCTGACAGGAGTGAAGCCATCATGACTTACTCTTTCGGCAACGGCTACGTCGGAACCATCATTATTAGGGGGAAGTGAACGATTACAATTCTTTTTCTTTTTCTTCTTCTACTTCACTTGGCCACTCGTCCCTCCGGGTACTGCCGATGCAGGGTTACCATTTTGATTAAGAGGCTCGGCGGCATAAGCACCGTCAGTTGGTGTTGAGGGCCAATTCTGCGACCCTATCCTCGAGACTGAGAGTGAGACACAGAGAGAGACAGACTGAGAGTGAGACAAACTGAGAGAGACAGACAGAAAGTGAGATAGAGTGAGACAGCTTGAGACAGAGAGAGATATATAGACAGAGAGAGATACAGACAGAGAGTGAGACATACTGAAAGACAGACAGACAGAGACAGACAGAAAGATACAGACAGGTAAAGAGAGACAGACAGACAGAGAGAGACATATATAGAGACAAATAGACAGACAGAGAGACAGAGTGAGATACATACAGAGAAAGAGACTGACAGAAAGGCAGAGAGAGAAACAGACAGACAGAGAGAGAGAAAGAGAGAGTTACATAGAGTTACATAGATACACAGATCACACGGGCCTTACGGCCCAGACTAAGGTGATCTGGCCTTAAATCTACTGCCACTTACACATAGAATAGTAGAAGTAAAGGATAGAAAAGTTTTAGGCTCTCCCCACCCTCCACTCCCTCCGGCAAAAGCCGTACATTAAATAATTTGGGAAAAGTACCTTGCAGGTGTAAGAAGACAGTACCTGAAGGAAATTGGCATTGAATAGTAATTAGAGGAAATGAATATGAAAACCACTTACATAAACCTGAAAGAGTTATATTTTTGTAATATTATTTTATTTTGTAGCTTATGCTAAACAATTCCAATATTTGTTAAGTGTTTGTCTAATCTCATTTTAAATGAATCTATAGTGCTGCTGTCCACTACCTCGTTTGGCAAATTATTCCAATCATTAATAATCGAGTAAGTGAAGAAGTTTTTTATTACATCCATAGTGGCTCTTTTACCCCGAAGTTTTGAATCATGTCCACGGGTGGGACACTCCCCTGTCAGTGTGAACAAGTTATTGGCATTAACGTTGTTAAATCCTTTAAGTATTTTGAAGCACTCTATAAGCTGCCCCCTTAGTCTTCGTTTTCTGACGGAAAATAGATTGAGTTTTTTTAGCCTCTCGTGGTAAGGTTTGTTACGTACTGACGGGAAAAGTTTTGTCGCTCTGTGTTGTACAGCTTCTAATTTATCTATGTCTTTTATTAAGTAAGGGGCCCAGAACTGTACAGCGTATTCGAGATGGGGCCTGACAATACTTTTATATAGTGGCATAATTATCTCCTCGCTTTTATAAGTAAAGTTTCTTTTTATAAATCTTAGTGCTGTGTTAGCTTTGTTTGCAGCAGCTGCGCATTGGTTTGATGTTTTTAAGTTTTCTGTCATTATTACTCCTAAATCTTTAACCTGCGGGGTTGTGTTTATTAAGCCGTCTTGCATTGTATAGTTGTATTTTTTGTTTTTTGTTCCGCACTGAAGGATTTGGCATTTGTCGATTTCAAATCGCATTTGCCATTTCTCAGACCATTCGGTAATTTTATTTATATCAGCTTGCAGGCTAGCCCTGTCCTCTTCCCATAATACTGAGTTACCTATTTTCGTGTCATCTGCAAATTTAGATATGATATTATTTATTCCAACGTCTATGTCATTGATGTATATATTAAATAAAATAGGGCCCAGGACTGATCCCTGGGATACACCGCTGGTAACAGATACCCAGTCCGATTCCACGCCATTTATTATCACTCTCTGCTTCCTGTTTTTTAACCAGCTACTAATCCATCCGTATATATTACCGTTAATTCCTAGCGTACGCACTTTGTTCATGAGTTTCTGATGGGGAATTTTGTCAAATGCCTTTTTAAAATCTAGGTAAATTATATCTAATGATTTAGTATCGTTATATAGGTTGAAAAGGTTATGGTAAAAGTCAATTAGGTTTGTTAAGCACGATCTCTTAGACCTAAAACCATGCTGGCTATCTCGTATAAGGTTATTGTTTTCGAGGAATTCTACTAGCTTGTCTCTAATGATCGTTTCGAGCAACTTTCCAACTATTGAGGTTAAGCTAATGGGTCTGTAATTACTGGCCTGGTTTTTACATCCCTTCTTAAAGATACGGGGGACATTAGCTTCCCTCCAATCATCAGGGACGAGCCCATGCTCGAGAGATTTGTTAAAAATGAGAGCAAGTGACTCTGCTAACTCATTATGGACATGTTTTAAGATTCTCGGGTAAAATTTATCAGGACCAGGAGTCTTGTACGAGTTTATTTTCTTTAATTTATCAATTACTAGTTGTGGATTTACTTCCAGGCTCCTTAGTGATGGGTGTCTAACTTGTATAGACTCGTTGTTATCGTTATTAGTATATCTTAAGGTGAGAGGCAGACAGAGAGAGACACAGACAGACAGAGGGAGAGAGACAGAGAGACAGAGAGTGTTGGGGGGGTAGTGTTGTTTTGATCATAAGCGGTTCCATCACAGAGTAAGAAATGGAGCCTTCCCGCTAATGATTACAACTCTTGTGTCATCAGAATAAAGTACTTTGATTCTAATTTCATATTGCTTTCTTTATGTGCTTCTGAGATAAATTTTTGTCTTGCTAATAAGTGAGCTTTCGTTAGAAAAGGCTTATTGCGTGGTAATCAAAAGCAGAGAACTTGTCTATTGAGCTCATTACTAACTGTTCGTTTCGAAACTGATGTCCTCTAGCTGTACGTCGATCGCTTTGCTGTTCGTCTCGAGTTATCATAAGGTTCGTCGATACTGATCTCAGCATCTGCCCACGAGCTTGTTCTGATACTTTCCACAAGGCTCAATTGCGAGGAAGGTCCAAGAGCTCTTTCAATTTTTAGCAATATAACCTACAGTCCTGAGAATAAGACCTAAGGCTGTAGAAATATTTCTGTAGCCTTACCTTTTCTGTAGTTTTAATTATCTTGCAAAAAAATATACCAAACTTTTGTTGGAACTTTTGAGATCTGTCTAGAAATTTGTACAACATTCCAGACCAAAGAATTCACTAAATAAGCTAATTTAAAAATAGGTTCTGAATGTCGAAATACTTTTCTTCACCCAAATGATGTCTTTTCGCCCCCAAAATATAATATACTCGTTAGTAGCAGAATTCTTTATTTTATTTCCGTAACATAAATCAAAATATGTTAGTTATAAGAATACAATGACAGTTTCAAGGTTCAAATATATAACTTATTTAAATCGGCATATATATATATATATATATATATATATATATATATATATATATATATATAGATGGATAGATAGATAGATAGATAGATAGATAAATAGATAGATATATAGTATTTATTTTGTCAAGTAGGAAAGGAATCTTGACGCATTTCATTTGCATTCTGATCTCCATCGAGATTAATTATGATTGAAATCCTAGAATCGATGTAGAGAACTCTGGCCCTCAACCATCTTTCCCTCCCCCCCTTTCTCCGGCATCACCCCGGGTGGGGGGGGGATCATTGCGCCAAGTCTAGATTTCTGAGGAAGATCGGAATGTTCAGTATTCCATCCTATTCCTTCTTTCTCGGAATCAGCCGATTCATGCGACGCTTCATTGACCCCGGAATCATATCTGGGAAGTAATCAAGGCAACTCTAAATGGATTAGCTCAATAGAGAGCTCCTCCTGGCCTCGAGTTATGAACCTCCTACCTTCCACCCCGCTACCCCCTACCAAGCACTCTGCCACCACTGTCTCCTGTCCCCTCTCGTAACATTCCGCCTATTGGACTCGCTTGGGATAGCGGTGGGTCACAAATCTTCTGGGGTTTTTAGATGTACAAAAAGTGAAAACCAAGATTTGTTATCTCTGCCAGGTAGATAATGAATATGGTTCGAAAAGTGAAGTTGATGGAAGTAAAAAGGCTGGAAAGTACTTCATGGAATTAATCAAAATAAGGAACAACCTTGGTGAATAATATTAGATCACTTGGCATGTGGGATCTGCTGTCTCCTGAAATTTTCCGGATTGAAAGGGTAGTCTTTATTATTCCTGGAGCTCTCGCTAGCCTAGTGGATACGGCCTTGGATTTCTAACGTCTAGTTAGGGATTCAATCCCGGCGTGGAAAAAAACCTTTCAGTGGGCTCACGAGTTGGTCTCCCATTTGCAGATACCCTGAATTTACCTCCGCGGGGCTGAGTAGCTCTACAAGCTGATGACAACACTACTATAAATCCCTTACTGTCTTCCTAGCACAATATGTGTGCTCTCTTCTCCTTTTCCAAACCCTGCCGATGGAGTACTTATGTCCCCTATGAGGGTGCCCAGTTAGTGCCAAATCGCAATACTACTTAACGCCCCCACCAGTAATGAGGACCAGAAACTAGTGCCTTAGAGCTTTCCAGCGATCGTCAATCTAATCTTTATGTCTATTGCTTTATGTGTTCGGAGAATTTGTTCCACGATGCGAAGGAGGGATGGTGAGACTTTCTACTCAACACAATCGCCAGCCATCTTTGCAGTTGAGATCCCTTCTTCTCTTTCATCTTCTCCTGTCTGTCCTCTTCCGCGTGATAAGACTAAGCTTGAGATTCTTTGTTCAACCAAATAAATTAAATTAATCAACTCCTTTCGCTCGAGTCCTTACTTCAAAATATAATCAGGGGTCTTCCCCCTCTGGCTATCCAAGCGTAGTTAAGTCACATTGGATGTGGTTAGTTGCCGGATAGAATTATGACTTGCTACCATACAC